>VWZD01003127.1:151736-176027 GCA_013396695.1 Sakesphorus luctuosus
AGCCAATGGCGGGCGGGCCGGGGCCGCCTGTCATGGCCGCCCCCAGCCCGCGGCCCTGAGCGACCCTCAGCCCGTCAGTCCGTGTCCGCCGCCGCGGCGCTGCCACCATGGGCACTGTGCACGCCCGGGTAAGAGCCGCGACCCTCCTGGGGCGCTGAGGGGGCACCCACCGCCGCTGCCAGCGCCGCCGCCGCCGCCCCCGCCCCGCCCGAAGGTCGTTCTGGGACGGCCGCGGAGCGACAGGGCTTGGGGCCCGACCCGGGGCTGCAGGCAACCTGCGGCCTTTCCAGAGGTTTTTGTGGAATCGAGGGGTGTTGTAAGGGACCTTAAAGAGCATCTCGTTTCACTCTCCGCTGTGGGGACATCTTTGAGTAGCCCAGGTTGCCCCAAGTCCCGTTATGAAGTGCTTTGGGCGCTCTCAGGGGTGAGGCAGCCACAGCTCCTGTGGGGCAGCCGTGCCGGGGCCTCACAGCCCGAAATCCCTGCCTAGGAAAGCATTGCTTCCTGAGGATCCTTTCCTAAGGAAGAATGGCTTCCTGAGGATCCCTTTCTAAGGAAGAATGGCTTCCTGAGGATCCCTTCCTAAGGAAGAATTGCTTCCTGAGCATCCTTTCCTAAGGAAGAATGGCTTCCTGAGGATCCCTTCCTAGGGCAGAATGGCTTCCTGAGGATCCTTTCCTAGGGAAAAATGGCTTTCTAACGATCCCTTCCTAAGGCAGAATGGCTTCCTGAGGATCCCTTCCTGAGGAAGAATGGCTCCCTGAGGATCCCTTCCTGAGGATCCCTTCATAGGAAGAATGGCTTCCTGAGGATCCCTTACTGAAGAAGAATGGCTTCCTGAGGATCCCTTCATAGGAAGAATGGCTTCCTGAGGATCCCTTCATAGGAAGAATGGCTCCCTGAGGATCCCTTCCTGAGGAAGAATGGCTCCCTGAGGATCCCTTCATAGGAAGAATGGCTCCCTGAGGATCCCTTCCTGAGGATCCCTTCATAGGAAGAATGGCTCCCTGAGGATCCCTTCCTGAGGAAGAATGGCTCCCTGAGGATCCCTTCATAGGAAGAATGGCTCCCTGAGGATCCCTTCATAGGAAGAATGGCTCCCTGAGGATCCCTTCATAGGAAGAATGGCTCCCTGAGGATCCTTTCCTAGGGAAGAATGGCTCCCTGAGGATCCCTTTCTGAGGCAGAATGGCTTCCCAAGGAAGACTCGGCTCTTTTTCGGGTCCTTCCCAGAGTTGACCTTCCCGTGTTGAGGGCTGGGTCAGAGTGAGACTGTGGAAATGAAAACAGAAACAAACCCCTCGACTAACCAAAAGAAAATAAGCCAAAAAAGCGCCTCACCACGAACAAAGAGAGGCTGCCCCAGGGTGGCTTTGGGGTGAGACTCAGGGGCTGTGGGGCTGCAGTGCTTGGGGAGGGCTGTGCTACCCCACATAGCACTTAGAGATGGTCCTGAGCACATGGAGGAATCTCCAAATCCATCTGCAAGTGCTCTGAGAAGCAACACAAAGGTTTAAGTGTTCAGTGTAACCCTGAAGAGAAGCTGCAGGGACTGGCTCCAGTTAATGCTCCAGAGTGTCTCATTTCTGGTTTAAAGTTGTTGTGTTCTCTGTTTGGTGTTCATGTGTGGTTACAGAGTGCTTGACACTTGCTTGAAAATTCCTGGGAGTGAGAGAAGCTCCTGTCTCCATTTAACTTGATTTTTATGTGTAGCAGCAATTTACTCTTCCAGAACAAACAGCTCTGCTTAAAGAATGCAACAAGTACTGTGGCAGTGACTGAGGCTAAAAGTAGATTTACTGAGTTACTCAATCCTGATCTGCTTTTTCAGGTAACCCTCTACTCACTCACACTTGTCATCTCCTGAGAAGTCTTATTTTAACCCTCTTTTTATTTGATTGTTCAACATTCCTACTCCTCTGCTTCCCAAAAGCCAGAATTAGAGAAGTGCTTGATTTTTTAGACTTTTTTTTAAGAAGGTAGAATTCTTCTTTCACCACAGGAAGCATGCCTTAAAAATGAAGGCTGTTTTTTGGGAGAGTGCAGAGTATTTTTGAGAGATCATTAAGAATGGAAATTATTTAGGTTTCATTAAGAATTTCAGCAAGCACAGGTAGGTGTCCTTTGTGCTGATAATTCCCCATATTTTAGTTCTTTTGCTGTTTTCCCTCAGGATTTGATGAGCAGTGTCAAGAACCATAGTTTTTTTTTCCTTTACCTAAGACATAAATCATTAATCAATGTACTTTATTAAATACAGTTTTCTTTTTTACTTTCAGAGTTTGGAGCCTCTTCCCATGTCTGGGCCAGACTTTGGTGCTTTGGGAGAGGAGGCTGAACTGGTTGAAGTTGAACCTGAGACTAAGCAGGAAATTCTGGAAAACAAAGATGTAAGTGCCTGAAGAACATCCTGATTTTTGTTGTTTTTTTTTTTTTTAGGGAGAAATGCCTTGGCATCTTTTCTTCCTTGTTTTTCCTAAGGCAACTTCCTAAGCTGTGGATTGAGATGTGAAAGAATCATGTTTAGTGTGAGAGTTTATCTGGTTGCTCATCTTTTATTCTGCAGTTTATTAGGTGTGAATACACAGTCATGCAGATATATGAAACACAGGCAGTATAATCTGAATAATCTCTTTTATAAACTCTGCTACAGACTCACAGAATTGTTAGATTGCAAAAAACCTCTAAAATTATTGAGGCCAATTGTTAACCCAACACTGGGCAGCCTGTTCCAATCTTTGACAACCCTTTGAAGCATTTGCAGGTTTTTATCTTTTTTTTTTTTGACATTTCCCCCCAAAATTCACTGCAAAGGTTGGGAAAATGTGGGAAATGCAATCACTGCAGTGCATGGGTACCCCCTGGAGTGTGTGGTGATGTTTACAATAAAATTGTCTGGTGATAATATATGAAGATGAATGTTTTTAAGAAAATATAAAACCTCATCATAGGAGTGATCTTCATTTGCATTTTAAACTGCACCACTCTGGTGGTACTGATAGTTTAAATAGAATTTAAATATTTATGACTTGTAGGTTTGGGTTTTTCTAACTCTTTTCTGATAGAAGAATTAGCAAACAACCACAACTAACTACATGTTCTGTCTTGGTGTGTTTTAATCCTTGTGTGATTTCTGCAGTTATTTATTTGTCCATACAACTCTCCCAACTAAACCCCCACCAGCTGCATTGTCAGTGTTTCTCCTGCTACAACCAGGAGTAACTTTGGTGTTGGAGTTCTCTTTTCTTTACCTTTTGTATTAAGGGAACAACTTCTCAGATTGATAGATAGCACTGATTTCCAACAGTGTAGCTTAGCAGGAATTAATTTTTCACCTGCACAGCAGTAATTTCTGTGCACTGGTGATTTTGGTACTCATTCCTAGAGGCAAATTCAGAATTTGTGTGTCACCCTCTGTGCTGTCCAGGTGGTGGTTCAGCACGTGCACTTCGATGGACTGGGAAGGACCAAAGATGACATCATCATGTATGAAATTGCTGAAGTCTTCAAGGCTAAAAATCTCATTGATGTAAGTACTGTACTGGATATCAGACCTGCTGCTTGAAAATTCAGCTTTATTAATGAAAAATATTTCTCTTTCCTTCTTTGGGCTCTGCAGAGGGATCTGGATAGACTGGAGAGATGGGCTGATTCCAATGGGATGAAGTTCAACAAGGCCAAGTGCAGGTCCTGCCCTTTGGTCACACCAACCCCCTGCAGCGCTCCAGGCTGGGCACAGAGTGGCTGGAGAGCAGCCAGGCAGAAAGGGACCTGGGGGGACTGAGTGACAGGAAGCTCAACAGGAGCCAAGAGTGTGCCCAGGTGGCCAAGAAGGCCAATGGGATCCTGGCCTGGATCAAAACCAGCGTGGCCAGCAGGCCCAGGGCAGTGACTCTTCCCCTGTACTCTGTGTTGGGGAGGCCACACCTTGAGTGTTGTGTTGAGTTCTGGGCCCCTCAGTTCAGGAAAGAGATTGAGGGGCTGGAGCGGGGCCAGAGAAGAGCAACAAGGCTGGGGAAGGGAGTGGAGCACAAGTGCTGTGGGGAGAGGCTGAGGGAGCTGGGGGTGTTTAGCCTGGAGAAGAGGAGGCTGAGAGGTGACCTCAGCACTGTCTAGAAGTACCTGAAGGGAAGTTGTAGCCAGGTGTGGGTTGGTCTCTTCTCCCAGGCACTCAGCAATAGGACAAGGGGGCACGGGCTCAAGCTCTGCCAGGGGAAATTGAAGTTGGAGATCAGAAAAAACTTCTTTGCAGAGAGAGTGCTGAGGCATTGGAATGGGCTGCCCAGAGAGGGGGTGGATTCCCCATCCCTGGAGGTTTTTAAAGTGAGCTTGGCTGTGGCACTGAGTGCCATGATCTGGTAAAGGGACTGGAGTTGGCCCAAGGGTTGGACTTGATGATCTCGGAGGTCTTTTCCAACCCAATCCATTCTGTGATTCCCTTCAGACATGGGACAACTTTGTCTTGTTTTCTGATGGTTCTGATCATGTGATACAGAAGCCAAACTTTAACATGAAATACTGGCAGATACTGCATTTTCTGATGGATTCAGCTCAGAGATGGTGGGAGGTGGCAAACAAATAATTTTTTCAGTTTCACTCCTTTAAGTTAGTTTGCTTAAGATGAGTTTTTGGGACTCACCAGAGGCAACTGGTGCCAGTCCCCACAGTGGATCAAAGTGGGAGTTGGGCTGGGTGTCCTTGCACTCTTAGGTGGTGATTCCTTCTGGAGCATGGCTGGCAATTAGACCTGTAAATTGTTTCAATTTAAACAAATTGGAGTGATTGAGGTTTTGCCAAAACCAGGGGCTCTTCTGTAAGTGTAACTACTTATAGGTGGATAAGTTGTAACTACTGAAAGCTATTTGAATAATAGGTTTAAGTACTGCAACAATTAAGAAGCAAATTAACCAAAGGCAGGAACTGAGCCATGTGCTCTAGGTTTATTTATCTCTTTGCAGATGCAAGTGTTGAAGTGGCTGTGATATGTTTTGATCTGCATATTTATGTCCTTGTGTACAAGATCTGTGACTATTGAACATCTTCCCTGCATTTTCACTATTCTTTTGGTAACCTGAAAGACTCAAATGGACTGGATGGTCTTGAGGGTCCCTTCCAACCCAAACTATTCTGTGGTTCTGTGTCTGAGCTGCTTTTCTCCTCCTGCAGGTGATGAGAAAATCCCATGAAGCTCGTGAGAAGTTGCTTCGTTTAGGAATCTTTAGACAGGTGGATGTTCTGATTGATACCTGTCGAGGTGGGTGTTCCTCATTGATCCTCACCTTTTTCCTCATCAATACCTATCATGGCTGGACATTTTTTGTGTGTATAACTTGCTCTCTTGTGTACTTGAGCGTATTTTAAATGAACACATGAGTGTGCAATATATACAAATATATTTGTATATGTCCATTATCCTCATCAAGAAGCTGTATTTTCATATATCTGTATGTATATTTAAGTATTACTTGTAAACATGCAAAAATGAATGAATTTCCAGCACTTAAATAATTACAATAAACATCCCTTAATCCTCAGTTTCAAGGAACATGTGAGGGAGAGCTCAAAGACATGCCCTGTATTTCCACAGATTACCCATCACATAACTGACATTAAATAATTAAAACCAGTCACCCTGTGATTCAACCAAATTCTGCACTCATATCCAAATGCCATCCTTTTCTCAAGCCATTTCTCTTTATAGTGTGAACTTCTATTTGTCCTTTAACTCAACCAGTTTTCAAATAATTCAAGTAGTTTTCTGACTGCATTTTTTTAAATAACTGTAGAGATAACATCCACTTGTTTGTTTGTTGTCTGTGCAGGAGATGATGCCCTTCCAAATGGTTTAGATGTGACTTTTGAGGTGACAGAATTGAGAAGGTTAACTGGAAGCTATAACACTATGGTTGGCAACAATGAAGGCAGTATGGTATGGATTATTTCCAATTATTAGTCATCCTTTTGGTACTTCTCTTCCTTTCATTTGCAAAACTAGCAAGGATTTTGGTGATCCAAACCAAATTATTTTCGTGATCCAGCTTTACTCAGGCTTTGCCAGACCTTTCTGTCTAAAGAGTCTTTGTATTAGCCAGGCTTTCATTCAGTAAAAACCTATTTTGAGCTGGGGAGAATCCTCTGGCTCCCAGCTCAGCAGGTTGATTTTTTAATTCTTGCAACTACTTGAATTAGTTCTCGATAATATTTAGGATATTTTATCTACTGGAGGGATTAGTAAAGAATTTTGAATTTAATTTTTGCGAGATATATTTAAAGTGTTTTTCTTTTCAGTTGAAATGGTTTATATTTGACTTAGAAATTTGTTTTGGTTTTCACTATTTTGGCTCAGTACCAATTCTGGGCTGCAGAATGCAAAGTTGTCACGATTCTATTAACTGTGGGACTTGCTTTCATGATTCAAAGATACATCAGATTAAAATCTTGTGTGAAAGATCTTTACCTGTTGACACAAGAAGTCGCAGCTGTGCTGCTGGGCTGTGGCTGTGCTTGTGCCAGCAGTGCTGCTTTGAGCAGATGGTGCTTCCAGGTGCCCATCCTGCTCCCTCCCTGCCTCCTCACGTGCCAGGGCAGCTGTGCCTGGGCTGGCAGATAAGCCAGATCAAGGGACTCATCCCTTTCTTCTTAGGGCTATTTTTACCTTGGATAAGATCCTGCATGACTCAGGTGGTGTTTTGCATGTGTAAGGGCAGCAGCAACTGGGTGAGCTGCCAAGAACCATGGCCAGGGTGTCATGGCCTGGAGGAAACCAGCAGGGAATCCTTGCTGGTGCCAGTGCTGCTCAAAACTCACTGAAAGCTGCTTTGGGTTCTCTTTTTGTACTCAGCTTCCTCTTCTGTTTGCTTTTCATTTGTTACAGAGAAGCAAAACTTGTGACTGCTATAAAAGCACGACTTGTGTGCACTGGTGTTGGCAACACAGGTTGTGTTTCCTTAAGAGTTGAATAGATTTGACATTTATTCTAATCCCTTCAATTCACCTGAGGCCTGACTAATGTTTCATACTAAAACCCCTTTCTGGTTAGTTGGATAACTGCCTACAATGTTCAGATGGCTGATTTCTACCCAATAGCTGTTAGACCAAAGCAGTCAGGATTTAACATTCTTTTACCACAGCAGACACAACAATAACACAGTCCTGGTAATGTCTGTGCCTGGAGCAAACCTGCTCCATCCTTTCTGCCAAAGGGCTGCACAGGAATTTGTGTCAGAACAGGCCAAAGCATCTCACAAAAAGTTTCTGGAGAATTGTAAAGGTGTTGTGCTGCCCTCAGGACTGGGTGCAGAAGGATCTTGTGGCTCAGAACAGACATAAAGGGAAGTGGCTCTGCAGGGATCATTTTCCACTGGCTTTGGTTCTGATAAACCCTGCCTAGGAAAGGCTGAAGTTGTTGTGATGCCAAAGATTTTTCTCCAGGGCCTTGAGACTGGCCTGGAGGTTTTGTTTGAAAACATCAGGACTGATGGTGCATTGAGAGTGCAGATTAAGTGAGCAGCTACTGGACACCAATAAAATGGGATGATTGACTGTAACTTGTGCTGCTAAGATGGCTTTTTCTGACACTTTGAAGAGAAATCTAATTGAAAAGAAAACCACATTGACTTACAAGTGTTTTTAATGTCTTCATTTCTTATTCTTCTGGTAGATATGCTTGTCTTCAGCATAGGATTAAGATGCAAGGCAGCAAACTATATGAAAAGTTGTAATGTGTGGTTCTGGGTTATTTTTCTTTTCTTTATTTTCTGTAGGTGCTTGGGCTCAAGTTCCCAAATCTCTTTGGCCGTGCAGAAAAGGTCACCTTCCAGTTCTCCTATGGAACAAAGGAAACTTCCTATGGCCTGTCCTTCTTCAAACCACAGCCTGGAAACTTTGAAAGAAAGTAGGGGATGCATTTTTGAGTACTTCTTTTTTAACTGAAGGAATATAAAACAATAAGATTTTCATTGAGTAACAATTACATTTATTCATTTTCTGAGAGTCTATTAATGATGTAGCAGAGCTGGTTTCTTAAGTTTTTGTGATTATTCAAAATCCCACCTGCCTAAATAGTTTCCTTTTAAGACCTGCCAGTAATGTTGTGTTTCAGTTTTTCAGTGAACGTGTATAAAGTGACTGGACAGTTCCCTTGGAGCTCTCTCCGTGAAACAGACAGAGGAATATCCACAGAATTGAATGTGAGTGGAGCACAGGAGCTTGTGGAGCACGGGCTCCATTTGCACTTCTTTGGGTCACAGAGCTGGGTTTGCAAATACTTGGTTTGCTTTTTTATGGCTGAGTCACTTGTGCACAGGGCTGACATCTCAGTGTTTGAGAGGTCACCACTCTGAGAAGGACAGAGGTCAGGCACCTGAGTGTTTTTGTTAGAATTCAGTCTAGTTTAAGAATGCCAGTATGTTTTTCTCCAAATTCTTTATGTTTAAAATCACCATTTCAGAGGGGCAGCTGTTTGTCTGCCTTACTCTATGAGCCCAAGTCAAGATATTTTCCATTTGGGATGGATTAAGTGATGGGTACTTGGAGAAACTCTGGGCTGGAGCAGAATTAGCACCCAGCAATAGGACAAGGGGGCACAGGCTCAAGCTCTGCCAGGGGAAATTGAAGTTGGAGATCAGAAAAACATTCTGTGCAGAGAGAGTGCTCAGGCATTGGAATGGGCTGCCCAGAGAGGGGGTGGATTCCCCATCCCTGGAGGTTTTTAAGGTGAGCTTGGCCGTGGCACTGAGTGCCATGATCAGGTAAAGGGACTGGAGTTGGCCCAAGAGTTGGACTTGATGATCTCGGAGGTCTTTTCCAACCCTATCCATTCTATGATTCTATGATTCTATGATTACTCAGAAATGAAAACTGTTTCTCCTTTGATTCAAGAAGTTTGGAAAGAAACCTGTAGACTGGAGTATGAAAGATGTTTGGTTTAACTTTGTAACAATGTTTTCCTGCCTTAGTTTCCCATCTGGAAGACCAATCACACACTGAAGTGGGAGGGTGTGTGGAGAGAGCTTGGCTGCCTCGCAAGAACAGCCTCCTTTTCTGTTCGAGAAGAAAGTGGACACTCTCTGAAATCTTCTCTCTCTGTAAGGCTTCCTCACGATTGTTTTGTAAAACACATTATTTTGTCATCTCACACTTAGGAATGATCCCAGAGGAGCTTTCTGTCCCAGTGTGGGTTAAGATGTTTTACCCCAGACATCTTTGGCTGTTCCCTCTGAGCCACCCAGGAGGCCCAAAGAGAGAACATGGAATCACAGTTGCCTGTTGTACTTTGTGGCTTGTTTTATAGCAGTGAATCTCCTCATCCTACACTTACCATGCCTTTGCTAAACATCTTTTTTTAAATATTTTTTCCTGTGGCAGTTTTTGGTCACATGGCATCTTTCACTTGTGGTTTACAAATTGTAGGGGATAAACTGCTGGTTACTGTCACAAAATTGATGGTTTAAACTGGGGCATTGCTGCGGCTCTATTTCTTGTGTCTACCATGGACAGAGGATGAAAAATAAGATAAAATATGTGTGCATTTCATGTGGCCTCTAAATTCAAAACTAAGGAAATCTGCAGGTATGTTGTTCCCAAATCCATGGAGCTATAGCTGTTTTCCATTGTTTTCAGTGTTTGAAAGAAAATAATAATGTCACTCTGAGGTATTTAGCTGATAATGAGAACATAAAACCAATTTTTATATTCTTTTCAGCATGCCATGGTGATTGATTCCAGGAACTCCTCAATCTTGCCAAAACGAGGTGCTTTGCTGAAGATTAATCAGGTAGTATTAAATCACTGGGTTTTATCTGTGAGTTTGAGGAAGTTTTAATTTATCTAATTGGTGTTCATGTTAAAAATATCTACAGTTAGAAATTAATCTTAAATTGAGTAGGAGACAATGAGGACCAGTATTTATTTTTTTCTGTTTCCAGAGCCTTTTAAGACCATGCAACTCTTATGATGGCACATTTTCCTTTGTGTGCCATTGGGCAAACAGCACAGCCTCTCTCCATTAGCATCAATTGTTTGTTAGCTGAGACACTGCTCCTGACAGTATTTACTAGTTACTAACTAGTCCTCTCTTCTAACACTGTTGTGTAACACTGCCACACTGTGGTCCTGTTGTTGCAAAAATTGTGAGTCTGAGAATCAGAAGACTGAGTAAAAACAGCTCTCCAGGGCATACACATGGTACAGAAAATGCTTTTCACTCTTGTGCCATGCAGAGCTTTCCTCAAAGCTGGGTTAATACCTCACAAGCATTAATTTCTGGTTTAGAAGTAGATTGCTCTGAAATGTCAGTGGAATTAGAAGTGCTGCTTTGAGCAGAGGGGAACTGTGTGAGGATGGTGGTTGTGATTCAGGGTGTAGGCAGTGTGTCATTTGTTTGATCCTGCCTCTGACACTGAATTTTCCAGCTCCTTTCTAGTTTGCCTTCATTTACAAAATGGCTTAGAAAGCAGCAGTTTGGTTTAATATTTGGAGGGGGAAGATGCAGCTCATTATTCTGAGGGTCACACATGCCTTGATCCAAAATTCAGTTGCCTTTCCATGCTAGTGTTTCTGTAATTCTTGTGCAGAAGAACACTGTGCTGATGTGGACATGCTTTTAGAGGGAAAGAAACAAGTAATATCTGTTACAATTTCCATAACCTTCTGTCTTTGCAGGAGCTGGCTGGTTATACAGGTGGAGATGTGAGCTTTCTAAAGGAGGATTTTGAGTTCCAGTTGAACAGGCAACTTCTCTGGGATTCGGTAATTTTCTTAAAGATATTTTAGTACTTGACCTGAAGTTTATCTGACATTATTGAACCCATGTCTTATGATGATTTTTCACCATGGATTAGTGAAAAGATTGTGGAAGATGGATGGTGTAGAGATATTTATGTGATTTTTTGGAAAGTGAACTACACTTTATTTCTAATCTTCTATTCCTGCCTTGCACAGAAATGGGCATTCTGGAGAGAACAACTTGATAATTAACTCAGTGAACTCTTTTCCTTCCAGAAATAATGTTGGACATGTCTGTTCCTTGTGATTTTCCAAAAACTTTGAAAGTTTTTGGAAAACTCCAAAGTTTTGAAACTTTCAACTGGTTATAAATTTTCTGACTAATCTTTGTTTAGTTTTTCTGTCATTGAAATTATGAAAATACAACTATTAATTTTGGTATCCTAGCATGTAATTACTTATTCTATGTAAAATTATTGGGAAAGAATGTTTCATGAACTTGAGTTTCTTATGAAACACAGGCAGCAAGCAAATGATTAAATGTGTTTGCTTTAGTGATTTGGCCCTCAAGAATTATTTATTATAGATAAACAGCAATTCTGTGTGTTTATTTAATGTCAGTATAGCTGCAGAAGTTGGTTTCATTTAATTACAAGGCTAATTTATAGACAGATAATAATTGAACATTTTTAGCAGCTTTTGGTTGGACTTTGGGTTTCAAATTGCCAGGAGTAATTTATGTCAGCAGTGTTGTCTTACTTCAAGAAAATTCCCAAGAAAACAGGAGCTGGATGAGGTTTAGTGTCCCCTGCATAAAAGAAAGAGGGCAGCAGCCATCCAGAGTTTGCTGGAAATCCCACCACAGATCCCACACTGATGCTGTGATATCCATGTATACACTGTTAGCAATGAAATCTTTATTATCTTAGAGAAATTCAGTATTATATGTTAATAAACAACTTCTTTTTCTCTCCAAAGGTTCTTTCAGCATCCCTCTGGGGTGGAATGTTGGTACCTATTGGAGACAAACCCTCCAGTATAGCTGACAGGCAAGTTTTTTAAATGTTTGGGTCTTTTTCCAGTCAGCACAGGTAATATACATAGAAAACTTCAGAAGAGAGAAGCAGTAGCAGGTCTGATTCTAGGGAGAATAAAATGTCTCTAGTTAGCTGTAATTGCACGTTGGCACTCCAGCCATTTTCATATTGGGGTAATATAAATTTGTAATTTGCTCTGCAGCAGCTCTGCCTGCCAATATTTAGGGTTGCAAAATGGTGTTCTCCATCTGTAAAATGTTGTAGCAGGCACAGGTGCTGCTGTAGGTGTTTTTAGACAAAGCCATATTTGTAACAGTTTGGCCTGCAGACAATTTTGCCATCTAATGCTGATGTTTAAAGGTCAGGTGACTAAATGTCTTACAAAGTTGCCTTTCAAGTGGAGCATTACATTTCATTGGACTTCATTCCCCAGGTTTTACCTCGGAGGGCCCACAAGTGTGCGTGGATTCAGCATGTACAGCATTGGACCCCAGAGTGAAGGTCTGAAACTCAAATCCCACTCCTCTGACAGTGCTGTGAATGTTGGTTTGTGACAAAGAGCCACGGCCTGGCCTTCAGCTTTGTGTAGCCTGAAAATAATTGCACTCATTCTCTACTTGTTATGGCTTTGATATGATGTTATAGGTGGAACAAAGGAATAAAATTGAATAAAGCCAGGTAGTTCTTAATTAAGCCACCAGCTAATTTTGTAAAGCAAGTGTGTGTTCAGACTTTGATATTCACTTTAATTAGTAAGCAGCCTTCAAGTTGAAAAAGTTCCTGAAACATGGTTGTAGCAACAGTCACATTAAATCTCTTTGTCTGATACTCTGCTTGATACTGAGCAAATGCTCAGGTGGCTTAGAGGACAGGGAGTCTCAACTGAGGTGTCTTGAGAACCAGGAGCTGCCTCAGGTCTGTTCCTTCCTTCTCTGCTGATTTGGTGTATCAGTGGGTTCAATAGTTTAAAGCTAATTGTTTAATTGGATCAATCTCCCATTTTTCAAACTAAGACAAGTATTGCAGAGGTGTTCAGGAGGTAGATTTGATGACCCACGAGTAGGGTGAGGGAATGAAGAATAAGGATTGTCTGAGTGCTGATTTTTTCACTTCATGGCGTTGGGGTTGGCAAGAGAGAGAGAAGCAAATGGGCAGAGTTATAATGAGTAGAAGTGCAATGTAAAACACTTACGGATGTGTTCTCATACCTTTAACAACTGGTTCTTCTAACCTACTCCACAGTAACTGCTTTTCTTCCAACATTTTGCCCCAACAGGTGATTACCTGGGAGGAGAAGCCTACTGGGCTGGAGGGGTGCACCTCTACACCCCTCTCCCCTTCCGGCCAGGCCGCGGGGGCTTCGGGGATCTGTTCCGCACACATTTCTTCCTCAATGCTGGCAACCTCTGCAATCTTAACTATGGTAAGATCAGTGGAATGAAAAAACCCCCTTCCCCATATCCAAAAGCAAAACGAGAGCTGTTCTGTGTCTGTTTACTCAGAAGCAGTTTGTTTACTGTGTGTATTTTGGTGCCTGTCAAAAACCTACTGGTTTTAACTTATGTACATGACAGGTTGCCAATAATTTATTTTCCTGTTTACGTAAATTGTAGCACAACTTGGAGGAAAGACACCCAGGATGGTAACAGTAGTAGCTGTGAATTAGTGATGTTTGCAGGCCACTGTGGTCATTAACACTTCCTGTCTTACACCATTCTAAAGGCAGAATGGAAGATGTTTTGGTGGGATTCTAACGTTTACTGGGATGAACTAAATAAAAAGTGGTGACCTGATGGTGTGGTAGCTGATGGGACTTTTTTTTCTCCCATCCCCAACTTCATTCAAAATACATGTCAGTGATGTAGTACATGGCTTTCCAATATAATTTCAATTAATTTTAGTATATAGTGATATTCATGTCTGCCTGACTTGATGTAAGAAAGGCAGCATCCCCATGGGAGAGAGACACTTTATGCACCATTGAAAAGCAGATTAATCAGCTTTAAAATAATAGAGACACACTAAATTATAGAATAGAATCACAGAATGGGTTGGGTTGGAAGGGACCTTAGAAATCATCCAGTCCCACTCCTTGCCAGGGGCAATGACACCTTCCACTAGCCCAGGTTGCTCAGAGCCCCATCCAGCCTGGCCTTGGACACTCCCAGGGATGGGGCAACCACAGCTTCTCTGGGCACCTGTGCCAGGGCCTGCCCACCTTCCCAGGGAAGAATTTCTTCCCATTATCCCATCTAATCCTGCCCTCTGTCAGTGTGAATCCATTCTCCATTTTTCTGTCACTACATGCTCCTGTAAATAGTGTCTCCATCTTTCTTTTAGGCTCCCTTTAGGTACTGGAAAGGAATACTAGAGACATTTAAGGTTCTTGCTAGTAGGTCCCCTGTTGTGGGAAATGAAGATCAGCAATCCAACCAAAATCCCAGTAGTCTGAGTCCAGGGTACTTGGCCTTTATCAGAGTTGTGTGCAGGGCATAAACTTGATTGTGTAGGAGCTGCCCCTGAGCAGTGTGTTCTGCAGCCCTGCCAGTGCAGTTGGCCCCCAGCCCCTTGGCAGGCAGCTGTGAGTGCAGTCCCCCTGCTCTGGTTTGCTCCCAGCCCCTTGGCAGGCAGCTGTGAGTGCAGCCCCCCTGCTCTGGTTTGCTCCCAGCCCCTTGGCAGGCCAGGCAGCTGTGAGTGCAGCCCCTCTGCTCTGGTTGGTCCCCAGCCCCTTGGCAGGCAGCTGTGAGTGCAGCCCCCCTGCTCTGGTTGGCCCCCAGCCCCTTGGCAGACCAGGCAGCTGTGAGTGCAGCCCCCTTGCTCTGGTTGGCCCCCACCCCCGTGGCAGACCAGGCAGCTGTGAGTGCAGCCCCCCTGCTCTGGTTGGCCCCCACCCCCGTGGCAGACCAGGCAGCTGTGAGTGCAGCCCCCCTGCTCTGGTTGGCCCCCACCCCCGTGGCAGACCAGGCAGCTGTGAGTGCAGCCCCCCTGCTCTGGTTGGCCCCCACCCCCGTGGCAGACCAGGCAGCTGTGAGTGCAGCCCCCCTGCTCTGGTTGGCCCCCACCCCCGTGGCAGACCAGGCAGCTGTGAGTGCAGCCCCCCTGCTCTGGTTGGCCCCCACCCCCGTGGCAGACCAGGCAGCTGTGAGTGCAGCCCCCCTGCTCTGGTTGGCCCCCACCCCCGTGGCAGACCAGGCAGCTGTGAGTGCAGCCCCCCTGCTCTGGTTGGCCCCCACCCCCGTGGCAGACCAGGCAGCTGTGAGTGCAGCCCCCCTGCTCTGGTTGGCCCCCACCCCCGTGGCAGACCAGGCAGCTGTGAGTGCAGCCCCCCTGCTCTGGTTGGCCCCCACCCCCGTGGCAGACCAGGCAGCTGTGAGTGCAGCCCCCCTGCTCTGGTTGGCCCCCACCCCCGTGGCAGACCAGGCAGCTGTGAGTGCAGCCCCCCTGCTCTGGTTGGCCCCCAGCCCCTTGGCAGGCAGCTGTGAGTGCAGCCCCCTCTGCTCTGTTACAGGGGACGGCCCCCGGGCCCACCTGCAGCGCCTGGCTGAGTGTATCCGATGGTCCTACGGTGCCGGGATCGTGCTCCGCCTGGGAAACATCGCCAGACTGGAGCTTAACTACTGCTTCCCCATGGGAGTACAGGCTGGGGACAGGTGGGTTTGCCACACCCGTTTCTTCATGTGTAACTGGGCTTTTTGACTCTTTATCTGGGTTGTCAGAGAGAATCAGTACCTTTTAGTTCTGCTTAGCAGAGATTTTTGAGCACTCAATGTGCTCCTCCAGCTCACTGTATTCCTGCTGGTTTCACAGCACATCCTGGTTTAAGGCTTTGTTTCTCAAGTTTTGGAATCCATTAAACCTGAGATCAGCTGTTGAAATGTATGAATAGCTGTGCAGCAGGTTTCATTTCTTCAGGGGAAATGATCACTCAAACAGCTCATGGGATTTCATAAGCCTTCCAGAAGCAAATGATTGCATAAATACCTAGTTTAATGTCTTTATTTGAAAAATGAAAACAAGTTTAAGTATAGATAAAGGAAGAACAAATTAATTTGTTAGCAACCAATTATCCTACGTCAAGAAAATATTATAGTGTGCAATAAAAAAGCTCCAGGGGGCCTGTTCTTGCCTGTGAATATATTGTGAGATATTCTGTACTTCATACAGGAGTTGGATTATGTTTCCACTCATCATTCATGTGCAGTGAGAATGAATAACAGCAATTTGAAAATCAGGAGCTTTATTTAGCAAATGTAAACTCTCCATATGGATGACAGATTGACAAAACAAAAGCCTTTGTCAGGTAAAATTTGAACTGCAGCTTTCCAAAGATGGAAAACCTTGGAATTTGGGGATAGGAAGAATGGATTTTAATTCCATCAGCACCTTCGATATCACTTACACTGTTTTTTATTTGTTTCTTTTCAGGATATGTGATGGTGTTCAGTTTGGAGCAGGAATAAGATTTCTATAATACAGAAAGATTTTACATCACTCTATGAAGTTGTGCTCTGTTCTTGAAATCAAGACTATAATACACTTTGATAAGGCCTACCTTTTTTTCCTTGGAATACAGATACACATCTGAGTGATTTACCTCTTGGACTCCCCAAGAAACTACATTAAATAATTATGGTCTAAAGGTTCATTGTACCTCTGATTCTTATCAAAGATGGGAGAGTGCTTGGAGGAGTTCAGCTATTTTATCTTACAACTTCTATGTTCCATATTTTATCTAGCTTTTAGTTATTAGTTTTTACTCAAAATGAGGAAGTTGTCAGGTATTGGCTCTTGGATACAGCTCACATAGTTATAGTTGTCATTGGCCTGCATGGCCTTGCCTCTTCCAACCACAATTCTCACAAGGGTTGGGATGACCAAGCGGGACTATTGTTGGAGTGGAAATTAAGGGCTTTTTCTCCATCATCAACTTCTGTTGAAAAAAATCTGTTATGTGTCAGAAATTATACCATTATAACAATTTTAAAGGTTCTAAGTGAACATAAATGTTTTGAATATATTTCACTGTTGTAAATCACCTCTATTTAAATGCCTCTTACAATCTGAATTGCATACTGTAAAAATTCAAGTCATCTGTCTACCACAGTAAATACTCAAATTAGAACTTTGAAAGGTTCAGAGTTCTCAACTCTGAGGTTGTTTTGAGTGTTTTAATGCCTCAGTGAAGCTTTTTGTAGGAATTACAGGAAAGGACTCCAGACACATGATGATGTGATGCTGCCTTGTTGGCCTTTGTGTGAGGAGTTTGTCTCTACTGACTCATTGAGATGCCAGTTGGATTTCAAAGCCACCTCCTGTTTTATCTCTTGGTGTATATTCCAGTTTGTAAGGCTGGATTCATTCACTAGTTCAGTCCTAACAACTCATCTTTGAATGCAGTTGGATTACTAATTATTTTTATATGCATCAGTTCTCCATGGTCATCCTAAAAGAGTATGTGACCTTGGAGCCCCCTTTCCCTGCATCTGTTTTTTTTTGTTATTAAGTGTTGGCAAATTTAAAATCATAACACAAAGAAGATCCTGGGAGAATGGAACAGAAATACACGAGCTGTTGTACTCCTGATTTTCCCTGCTTGGCTAAAGACAGGTTTGGACAAAGCAGTAACTACTTGATTTTGCAGAGTGCTGTCAGGACTGCCATCAAATGCTGTTCCAATCAAGTCAGCACTCAGACTCCATTACTTTTAAAGTCAGACCACAGTTTCAGAGGTGGCTCCAGCATTAGTTTGTACTGCTGTTGTTGTAATACCGTAACTAAATGTGGTTTTCTTGCCAATTCTCTGAAATATGAAGGCTGGAAGCTGCTTTGCCTCATTTTGCAGAGCTCTGCTTGACTGAACATCCTTCCCTCATGAGGTACCAGCAGCAGGCTCAAATGTTCAAATAGTGTGAATGACACAAGGCAGCTCTATTTCAATAGCAAAATTCAGTCAAAAAGCTTTTCCAGTGTGTTTATCAAACAGCTACTGTAGGAAACATATATTTAACCAAGCACTTCTGCTGATTTTTTTTGTTGTTCTGAGATAAAATATGAAACTATGTTAAGAATGTCAACAAATGCTAATAGTTTTTCTCCAGCACTGATGATGTTTTGACATACAAAAACATTTTTAATGGGAATGTTTAGATACCAAAATACTGTTAGGGTGTTTGTTCCTAGGAGTTCAAAGTTAGATGTGTGTTCTGTTGCCTTAAGAACTCTATTTTGTGCACATTGTTTTTTATTAAAGGCTGCACATACAACAGGAGAGTCCCAATGAGTATCAGCTGGCCCTTTGAGAGGGCTCAGTTGTGCTTCTGAGCTGAGCAGGCCTTGAGGAAGAGTCTCCAGCAAAACCATTTTCCAGGAGCCTTTACCTGTGGCTGTTTCCCTGCTGGTTTTGCACTACATTGAAAGGTAACACTTTTTTAGGATGTATAATAAGTATATCACAGTATAGAAAGTATTCCTATATTCCTCTGGGAAGAAACATCTGGATTATGTGGTTGCTCCTATAGAATGTTGGTACAATTAATATACTCCCATTTAAAATTCCTTGCCTAGGCTTGAATAATGAGGATGGATAAGACAGAAATCACAATCCCAGAGGCTGCTGTGGTGCTGGGCAGACCCAGTGGGAGAACAGCTTTGGACAGACCTGAATCCTTGTGACTGCATTTCTGGCCAGAGTTACTGGTGAAAGGATGGAAGGAGTAAGGCCTGGGATTCAAAAACATGGTGTTTGCTTAAATGGACAGTCTGGGATGTCACTGCACCTCAAGCTGCTGGAGCTTTTATGGCCATGGCCACTGCTGGGGACAGTGTGGGGGGGAGAAATCCCTCCAAATGGCACTCCCAAAATGCCCACCCATGTGAACAGGGCTGAGGTTGCAGATTCCATGAGAATCACAGAGTTTCTTCAGCTGTGATGTCACTGTACTGCTGACAGCCCTTTCTGGGGGCTAGAGGAGGCCTGGGGAGGAGGGGACTGTTTTGGGGTGTCACTGCTGACTCAGGGGCACCTCTGAGCCAGAGAGGAGGTGGCAGTGCTGAGAAGCAGGGCTAAATTTGCATCACCATTCTAAGGCAGTGGCTGATTTCTTGGAGCTGTTCCACTTTAAAAAGTTGAAAATGCTCTTTGGATCATCTGCTGTTACAAGGTGCTGTTAATGAGTTAAGTTTTTAGGGAGCTTAGGGAGGGTGGAGGGGGAAACTGGGAGGTTGTTAGAACATAAGGGGCAGGTTTGCTGCCATATTAAGAGCACAACTGATTTAAAAATGCAAGCTTCACAAATAAAACATGGTGCTGACCTGAACAATATGGAAACATGCTCCAACTGAAGTGCCTTTGCTGTCACTCTGTGCCTTTTCTGATACAGGTCTGTACATGCTGCCAGTGGAAATACCTGCAGAGATGTAGCCACTCATGTTTAATACTTAATACAAAATACCTGTGGGTTTAGTCAGGCATGTGTAGGAACTGCTGTCCCTGTTGTGCCCCAAATTTGAGGGAAGCATTCCAAGTCCTTCTGTGCCACCTGTCACCAAACACAGACCCACAGAAAAGTGGGTGCGGGTCAGGTTGGCTCTCCCTCCTCTGGGCTGAGTGAGCAGTTACATGAAAATTTATGAATTTCCATTATGATGTTATAGGGGAATAAAACACCCTTTCCCTTTTCTGGGAATATTTAGGACCTGGTCAGATGTGTGGAAGATTATTCTGAACAATCCACAAACAAACAACAAAAAACCAAACACCACCACACACACTCCCAACACATTTTCATTCATCTGACCAGGAGGAAAAATTGATTTTCTGGTGTCTGTAAGGTATCTGTCATCTTAGAAAGTCAGTACAGGTCTTGTTAAAATACAAGACTCTAATAATTTTCTAGTTTTAAAAATGGTTGGTTTTGCTTTGCTTAAATACCTGAAGAATTCTGAGAGACCATATATTCACTGCCATCATTATTTTGTGATACATCTAATTACAATAATCTCAGGTAGTCTAAAAAGTTGAGAGCAGTATAAAATGCTGTAAGGTTAAATTGGAACAGAAAACTCTTTGAAAAAGAGGGTGAGCAATGTTAAAATGAGCAAATGAGAATTCAGACATGGAAATGTTCAGCTAAACATTAAAGCAACAGTTCAGTGCTGAAAATAACAGATTTTGAACTAGGTTGAGCCTTTCCAATGTAATTGGACAGGTTTATCTTACAGTTTTCTTAATGAATATACACTCAATATATCCAATATATTCCTACAGGAATATATAGGAACCTCATCCCTAATGAGAGGGAGGGAACAGAGGGAATTTTGTGGGTGTAAAGGGCTGGTATCTCATTCAGGATGGAGGGTTTAAACAAATAATGTAGCTGGGCTGGGTCTGACCTGGAGGCCACTGACCTGGTGCACGAGCTGTCACTGCTAATGGCCATTAGCCAGTTAAACCACCAAAGACCAACACACACTTGGTCACAGCAGTGAGAAAAGCTCTTCATTTCCTCTTGAGAAGAGCCCTGTTTGTTTGAACCACCCTCTGAAAGGCTCTGGGGTTTGTTTGGTGTTTTTGAAGTGTAGTTTGACTCTCTGTTGCCACGGTCTCTCCCTTCTTGTCTCAAACAGCCTGGCCTCCTTTTCCTTTGCAACAGGCTGGCACACTTCTGCTTCTTGGCTACAAACTGAGGTGTTTCTTTGTAAATAGGTAGGACATGAAAACCAGGTGAATGGATCTGGGTGGGGTTATTTCAATTATTACAAGACACTTGCTCATAAGTGGGTACATCCTGAGTGCTGTACTGGAGTCAGTGAAGCTTTATGTGCTGTTTGGATTGTGTGTACAAATTGTTAACCAATTTGTTTGCTTTCTTGCTCAGAGTTTGTACTCACACATTTTCTTATTGCAATGTCATCAAAAAATCAGGTATGAGCACTGATTGATTTTTATGGGGTTTTCCCCCAGAGGTTGGTTAAAATGCTTTTTCTACACTGCTTGTATCTAAGACTTCATTTTATATAAGTGCCCACACCTAGTCCTGTTGCAGATCAACATCTGTGTGTGTGTTTCCTATGAATCCAGGTCATTTTTGATCCAAATGCTAGCTTTATTTTCAGTGCAGTGTCTGATGTGGTTTGTGCCAGCAGAATACAGTTGGCATCTTTGCTAATTATTTTATTTTGCAAAGATGTGTAACAACCTTAAATGAAATGGGCAATTTAACCAATTAATGCCTTTCTATGTACTTCTTCAGCATAATTAAGGCTGCTCTTTTTTTTAATCTCCCTTTTTCCCTGATGGATTGGCTGCAGTGTTACCTTGCACCATGGAAGGAACTGCAGGGACTGTTGTGGGTGTGCCTGGGCTTTGTCTGGGCACATTTTCTGCATGGGAGTTGATTCGACCATTGGTGTTTGTGTTGTACACACAGTTCTCCTAAGTCTGAAATTCCAGTCTATGAAGATTTTTGAGAGCATCCCTCCAAAATCCACTTTTTCCACTAGCGGGAGCACAGGGAAGAGCTCTCCCCTGCACAGGAAATCAAAACATTGACTAGGTATGGCCTGAAATCTCAAAATCATTGAAGTGAGAGGTAGTTTGGTAACTGGTGTTGATCCCTCCCCTGCCAAGTTCTCACTTGCAGTCTGAAAGCCTTTGCTGTGGGCAACTCGCTGCTGTTTCAGGAAATGGAATTTATTTGTTGCTCCAAAGCAGCAGTATCAATAAAAACTGATTATCATCATGGCCTTTATGGGCAAACACCAGACAGGGTTGTCTTGCTGGGAGGTACCAAGATGGAGTGTTTGCAGGGAGGAGGTTATTTGGCTAAAGCTGGGGCAGTGGGCTGTCTAGGAACAAACTGCTCTGGGGTAAGGTTCAGGTTTTCCATGCATTCCAAAAATGAGAATAGCATAGAGCTCACAGCTTTTTAAAGGCAGTGTTACCTGTGAGTTAAGGCAAATGTTTCTGGAGCAGAGCAAACCATGCAGCAGGAACCTCTGAGGACAATCAGCTGCTCAGGGGAGAGACGGGCAGGTGAGGAGGAGGTCACAGTGCCTGGGACACAGTAATGTGGAGTGGGACACTGTGCAATGAGACACTGTGGTCTCTGCCCCTGCAGCAGCTCTGCATTAAACTCTGGGTGCAGACAGACCCTTACAAACCCCCTTCTTGCAATGCTGATCTCAGGATGCTTCCTTGTATCCTGCAGTAAAACCGGATTGGGATTGAAAGCCATTGCCAGGTTTGGGACTGGACAAGGAAACAGGAAGAGAAGTTGAGGTTATAACCAGTGCTTTAAGCAGGATTTCCACTTATTGAAATGGGTTTCTGAAAGTAGGAAAAATAAACTTTGGTAAGGAATGAGAAAACAGTTTTTGTGTACATTTCAAGATGCCTTATTGATGAGTGCCTAGAGCAAGAAATCATGCTTAAAAAACATTAGACTGCAAATACACAGCATATTTATCTGGGGACCAATTTACCACATGAGCCCTCAATGATTCTGGCATCATATTCTGCTTGTGCAGCTCCTAAACTTGACAAAGTGGTTATTTTTATACCTGTCCAAACTGGTCTGGGGGCTGCACCTCCTGGAAGCTGGGAAATGTGCAGCAGGGTATGTTAAAATCCACAGTGTAGATTCTTTTGTGAGGTATTTAAATGATGTGGTAATATGTAATGGTAGTATGGGGCTGGAGGAAATGATGGATGTGGAAATTCTGCTCATTAATCTGATGAGGCAGCCCTGGTCCAAGCTCCTTGCAGTGCAGGACTTCTGAGATGTAGAAAGCACCCTCCTGGTTCTTGGTTGCTTTTGCCAGAGGAATGTTTATAAACTTCAAATCTAATCCATTAAAGGCAAATATTTAATGTAGCTGCAGGTCCTACTCCAAACCTGTCATTACCCCTCCTGTGTCCTGTGTTTTTGCGTATTTGCTACTTTCCTGTTGATTTGCAAAACACAACAGAAATAGACTCTGTAAGCCAAACCTGAGGTTCAAATGCAGAAGGAAATCCAATTCAAAAAACAGGTGAGCAAGCACTGTTTTTTTGAATCTTTCCTTTGCTGTTGTGTTAAATATTGCTTTCAACAGGGAAAAGAAGTTCACAGAGGCCTTTTGGAAGGGTCTTTCCAGCCCTAGTCATGTGTGCCCTCCACTTCCCTCCTGCTGACACGTGCCCTTGGGTGAGTTTGTGCTCAGTCACACTAGAAAGTGCAGGCTGGGTGATTTTGGTTTTGGTTTGTTGGGCTGGGCTTTTTTATTACTTCCTAAAGTGCCTGTAGAAAAGCAAAGAGCAGCTGGAGGTGAGGGACAAGGGTAGGCCTTGGTGACAGAGGGGATCAGCTTGGGTTAAATCTCCTGAAGCTACGCACTCAGAACTCTTTGCTGTGTTCTACTCTGGATGTGTCCTGTAGTGCTACTTCTGTGTCAGGTCAAGCCTGAAAATGTGTCCTGTGAGCAGGGAGTGCAGAGCCTGAGCCAGGCTGGGTGTGCAGAGCCTGAGCCAAGTGGTGCTGGTTTGAATGTGGCCCTTTGTTGGGACAAGGGCTGCTGACAGGGGAGCTGCCTGTGGAGCACAGCCAAAGGTTGTGCCTGGCTTTAGGGGCCCAGCAGCCTCGTTAATATCAACGGGACCACTCCAAAGGCTTAAAAACTTAAGCCTGTGCATGAGGCCTCACAGGGTCAGAGCCTACCACCAGAAACTCTTCTGGACCTGTTTTTAATGTGTATTCCACAACCCCCTTATCGTGTTCCCGGGTGCTGTGAAATGATAAGTGGTACATTCTCTATGTGGGATGGAACCCAAGTTTCTGTTTGTGGCTGTGTCTGTGCACACACCGTGCTGGTGGCAGCAGCAGTGCTGGAGACCTGGGAGGTGGTGACAATCCCCCTGTGACCTCGGTATGTGTGAGCTTGGCAAACAGGGGACCCATGGGCCCCTTCTCCTTAATCTTTCTGCGAAGGAGATGCCCAAACCTGCCCGGCAACATGCCAGGAAGAGGAGGAGGAGACAGGCTAGTCCCACAGAAGGTGCAGGCACATGGCTGCAAAATTAGGAGGCAAACCTGAATGCAGCCAGCGAGCACCTGCACAGGTGTGCTCTGACAAATGGCACGTGCTGAGTGCGTGCCCAGTTGTTGCAAAATGTGGAATACGTAAAAATTTTCTTAAGAAAGTATGTTTGATCTTACTATCAAGATTGACAACACTCTGGTCTGGCTGTAACGAGCAAACCTTTGCTTTGCTTTTGCCGTGATGTTTTGTTTTGTTTTGTTTTTTACCCACTTTCTCTCCGGGCGGTCGCTGTGGATGTGGTGGTGCCTCGGAGGGCGATGCTCCGGCGGGTGATGCTGGTCCAGGTGTGATGCTCCAGGTATGACGCTCCCGGGGTCAAGTTGCAGCCGGGTGCGGGCTCTCGGGGCCGGGGCTCAGGGGGTGTCCCCGGCACGTCCCGCCCCCGCCTCCCGCGCACTTCCCGGCCGTGGCAGGGCGCTGTGTCCTCCGGCAGCGCTCCCGGTCCGCCCCC
>VWZD01003127.1:176050-227957 GCA_013396695.1 Sakesphorus luctuosus
CTCCCCCCCCCGCCTCTCCCGCGCGGTGCTTCCCCCGCTCCGGGCTTCGCTGGGGCCCCGCAGCGCCCGGACGGATCGGGTGGGCCGGGCAGGGCAGCACCGGGCGGGCGAGCCCAGCAGAGCCCCATCCATGTCCGCGCAGCCCCTGCGATCGCCGACGCTGCGGCCGCACAGGATGAAGAAAGAGGAGTCGTTCCTGGGCAAGCTCGGCGGGACCCTGGCCAGGAAGAAGAAAGCCAAGGAGGGTGAGTGAGTTCGCTGGGAGGAACGTGCTTCCCGTCCCGTCCCGTCCCTGAGCCCCGCTTTGTTCTGACCAGCCGCAGCGGAGCCCCCGCGAGCCGCAGCCCCACCGGGACCGGCACCGGGGCCAGAGAGGCGATCCCCACCGTGGGGAGAGAGGGATGGATGGATGGGGCCGGCACAGCCGGGCAGTCCCCGGTGCCGTGGGGAGGGAGGGATGGATGGATGGAGCCGGCACAGCCGGGCGGTCCCCGGTGCCGTGGGGAGGGATGGATGGATGACGGCGATGGGTCCCGGCGCCTGGAAGCGCCTGGAGTGGAGCCGCCATTCATCGAGCTGAGCCGCTCCCAGCGCCGCTGCCCATGGAAGGGAAGCCCAGAACCTGCTGCGAGAGAAACTTCAGGCTCTGCGACACTTCAGGCGACCGAGGAGACCAGAGGCGTCGTCTTTCTCCCGAAGGCTGAGAGCTGAGGAAGCCACGAGGGAATGATTAAAAGTCCACCTGTGTTTCCGTGCAGGTCCACTTCATCAACCTAGGCTTTGTGTTGGTTCTTTGTCCAGAGTGGTTTTCATAACCAGCTGCATCCAGCCGAATTCCCTCACTCTCCAGAGCCAGGGGTTCCTCGTGGATGTGCTTACACCGAGTGTGCCCATGTGTATTGTCTTAGGGATGCTCCCCCACCCCATGGGCAAATCCTTTGTGCACCCACCTCTGCCTGAGCCACACTTGCCCACCTGTGCAGAGATGGCACCGTTTGCTTGAGCTCAGGAGTTTGTTGTTGCTGTTGTAGGTAGGGAGTTGTCTCTCTGCTAGAATTGATAAAGATGGTCTGGCCCTGAATATACCAAGTGTACCTTTCTCCCGAGCCTGTCCTCTCTAGGGGTGGTGTACATGGTTCTCTTCAGCTTCCCCAAGTAGCCAAGTACTGGTTTCTGCAGAGAAACTCTTCCTCTGTGTTATCCAAGACTCCTGCCATCTCCTAGCAGGAGATCTGGGTGTCCTAGCAGGAGATCTGGGTGTCCTTGCCTTATGGCTTAATGCATTTTTGACTTTCTGGCTGATTAAAACTGGCCTTGGATTTGTTCTGGTGTTTGATGGGTGTAGTGCAGGGATGTAAATCAAGTTTCAGCCTCCTTTCAGCTGGCTGCAGAGCACATGTTTTGCCCATATTGAGCCTGTGAATTGCCAACAGCATTTATGAGGCGGCCTTTTAAATATTTAAAAACAAAATGTGAGGCTTTGAAACCTGGAAATCACTTCCCTTTCATTCTGCTGGCTCTTTTGGTGTGGCTTACTGGAATTTCCTTTGGTCTCTGACTCCGAAGGTCGCGAGTTCGAGTCTCAGTGGGACCATCCCCGGCAGTTCAATGCCTCCCTGCCATCAGATCCCGTCAGATCTGGGATGCCAAGCAGGGTCAGCCCTGGTCAGTACTGGGTGCTGTAGACAAGTCCTAAGGACTTCACTGTCACTGTCCAAGCTTGCTCAGCCGTGGCAAATGAACCTTAGGACTTAAACGGTGGGGCCAGTTCTGCGCACGCTGAGCCTCACCTAAAACATCCACTGCGCAGGCTTGAGGGCACACGTGGGGTGAGCCCTTCCCAAATCTTCGTTCGCGAAGATTGGCCATTATTATTATTTACTGGAATTTCCTTCATTATCTATTCTTAATCAGGTTTCTCTGATGTGGTTCTGCTGAGGAGCAGCAGGAGTGGCTGTGGCTTTCTGAGGTGATCTCATTTACCTCTGAAGGAAGGTGGAGGAGAAGGCTCCTCTCCAGCTGGGATGCCAACCACGTGATCTGAAAGAAGGTATTTCATTCAGAGATGGCTTCTAGGCTGAGGTGGGCTGGCAGTGTCCCTTCTTAAGTGAGCCATTTCAGCGTGTCGTTGAGGTGACTGCTTTCAGCTAAAGTTGTGCTGAGTTTGGCTGTTCTTTTACCTGCTGGAATGGCCAGGGCTCCCCTTGGCGATGGAGGGGCCCGTTTTGGTCTCTCAGGGGCCAACTCCTCTGTAGTCCTGTGAAGCACCACAGTCCTGCTCCTCCTCTCAGGGCCATGGGGAGCAAACCGAGACACGGGGAGGCAGCTTTTAGTGTGAGGAGTTTTCCTTCCAGTCTGAAACCGTGAAGGGAGGAGACACCTCCTGCGAGCCACCACTGGTTGGGTGTGACATCCTGTGGTTCTGCAGGTGACTTTATGAAGGAAAACAGCTCTTCACCCTTTGTGGGGCAGCTCTCAAGCTGGAGCTGTGCAGGGAGTGGCTGTGGAACTGGAGGGGGCCACGGGATAAGCAGTGTGAGCTGGTGGGGTCAGAGGCTGCTCCGTGGCTCCTGGTGGGACCTGGGCAGCCACAGGAGCAGATTCCAGGGCTAGAAACCAAACATTTCGTGTGAGTGTGGAGCAGAAATAAACTGGAAGCTGATGTGAGTGGCGTTCCTGGAGTGGGTGGATAATCCCTGTAGGAGCCCTGTGGTCGGTGTTTCCCGGCAGCGGAGGAGCTGCGCTGCCCCTGGGAATTCCTTTTCCTCGCTCCAGGTTTCGGCTGGTTTTCCCCGAGGGGACCAGCAGAGGTCAGAGCGATCTTCCCGGAGCGAATCGTGCCATCTCCACGGCACTAAAAGGGAATGCTGCCTGGTGGTTTGCCACAGCCCAGAGCCTCTGTCCCTCCTCTGCCTCAGGCAGCCCGAGGGCTCTCCATTCCTGCTGTCCCTGGCGAGCTCTCACCATCCCAGCTGGGTCCCCATAGCCACCTCTAACCTGCGCTGAGCAAGAGCTAAACCCACTTCTATTAATCCTTTGCCTTTCTGTGCACAACTTCTGAGCTGTGCAGCTCAAAAGGTCCTGAAATTTTCCTTTGGCACTTTGGTTTTTTGGTTTCTTTAATCATAAGTAGGAGCCACCTCATTAATAGCCATAATATGAGGCTCCCAACCCCTGAGCAACTAAATTTAAGTATTTCATTTTTGGCTAGCTACTTCCTAACATGCTGCAGTGAGTTTTTGGAGAGGCTGTGCTGGGAGAGGAGGGTTCATTCAGCTCATCAAGGCAGCCAGTGTGAACTCGCACCCTTGCTTTATGAGAGGGAGGGGGTGTGAAGGTCAGAAGTAATGGTGATAGACACTGTGGCAGGATTTGAAATATGTATTTCAATGTGTGAACAGCTTTAGCACTGTGGTATGACATGATGCTTTGTGGGTGTAGGTGGGGTAGGCTAAGACTGGTCAAATTCATCAGTGTTTCTTAAGTCAAATCCTGTATGTTGCTTAACTGTTTGAGGAAGCCCGAATTTCTACTTCAAACCTCTGCTTTACACTATTACCCCTTAAGCTTATGTGTCTGAATTTTTTTGGCTGAACAGACTTTTTAGGCAGCCCTGACTCAACAGAAAGAGCAGCCCTTGTTGCTCATGGGGAGGCTGTTTTTACCCTGGTTTCCTATGGAAATGTGGGTGAGTGATCTCACTGTCTGTTTGACTCCTCCCTTCCTCTTCCTTCCCAGGAATACTTTTAACCCATAGTTTGGCTAAAGATACCCCTGAGAGAAAAGTCTTGATGATTGTTAATGGCTGCAGGTGGTGTCAAAATGGGTCACCAGTGAGTATAGAAACACCTTAGTGGACTCCTGCAGAAGGAAAAGCAGGAGATGAGCTCAACCCTTCTGTACTACTGGAGAGCCCACATGGGAGGGACCTGGCCAGGGAGAGGTCAGGAAGGGCAAGGGTAGAGCTTGGTCATGTGTGTACTTAATCCTGCAGTCAGTCATGACACACGTCCTTAGAAAAGGGAGATGTGACACTTCCAGTGCTCTGCGACCACTTGGTTTGTACTTCTCTCCCTGTGCCCCTTTTAGGCTGGGTGGAAATCTGCAAAAATCTATGTTTGGCTGGTGTTACTGTTACATGGCCCTGTCTTGGTGTATCTGAGGTTTACATTAGGAATTAGGAAGAAATTTTTCACCATGAAGGTGGGGAGGCCCTGGCACAGTTTGCCCAGAGAAGCCGAGGCTGCCCCATCGTGGAAGACTGGACAAACTTGGAGCAACCTGGGATATTGAAAGACGTCCCTGCCCATGGCAGAGGGTTGACATGAGATGATAGTAAAGTCCCTTCCAACCCAAACCATTCTGTGATCTTGAGGTTTCAAGATGTGCCACCTGTTCTCCAAGATCTGCTTTAAACACTTCAGGAGAACGTGGGGGTGCTGGCAGGGCCCATAGCAGGATACAGTTTGTGAGCTGGATGATCCCTCAGCTTCTTTTTGGACCTTGTAGAAGGTAGTGCTGTGTTTCATCTTCATCTGCAAAAAGAAAATTGGAAAAATCTGCCCCTAGAAAGTCTGTGCAAACATATGAAGATTCATATTTCAGTTTCAATTTATTATCTTTTCTACCACTAACTTAAACAGACCTCCATTTCCATTTGGAACCTGTGTAGCCTAATTGATGTTTAACCTGTAGGACTCAGGTACCTCTGACCAGGTCTGCTTTCAGTCTTGCTGGAGCAGCAGCAGTTTGGGTTCTGCCCCTGTGTTCTGTTCTGACAGAAGTTGTGCTGGGAATATTAGTTTGTGTCCATGTCTCAAGGGAAAGGAGCTTCACATGCACAGGAGCCATCCTTTTAACAGAATAACAGACCCCACATTTTCTCCTGTAGCTGCAGCTGGGCTGGGCTGGTTCACTCAGCACAACTTCAGGCACAGTCTCCTGATGAGACAGGAGAGTTTGGAATTACAGCTGGAAGTTTTCCTGCAGACAGGATGCAGTGAGACCCACAAAACAGCTCCACAGCTCTTCAGTGGTGCATTGAGGAAAGCACCCTGCTTTCAGTTAAGGAAAACAGACATTCGAAAGTTCTTTTATTTCCAGAGTTGCAACCATTAAATTAAGATTCCCTGTGAGAACACTGTTATGTTTCATCATAAAACCTTAGCAAGGTGGTTATCAACATTTCCAGTTTTCCAAAACCAGATTTCCAGTCCTTTTCTCCTTACCGTCTATACTCATTTCAAAGCAGTTGCTCAGTTACACATGTTCTGATTTCTTCTGAAGGATTTACTATGTATGATCCTTTGGGAGAGACTTCTAGTAGCAGTTCTGCTGGGTAACTGGGACTTCTAGTGGAGACTGTGGAGAGCTGCACATGGACCCCATGGGAATGGGGGGAGCTGCAAAGCCACAACTCATGGGAAGTCATGGAGGGGGGATTGTTGATCCCAGTGGTGGATCTGTGCAGGGAGATCAGGCTGTGTTCTACAGTGCACTACCATAACAGCATTAATCATTAACCTACTTGTGTTTGTAAGAGTTGTGATGTTTAGAATATTAATATAAATGAATGCAGCAGACTGATTTGCACATTGGCAACACAGAAGTGCAGGACACTGGGGACAGTTAACATAACAGTCTAAATGCCTTTTGATGTACTTCAAGAGCTGTTACAGGCCAGCTGATCTGAGAACAGATGAAGCTGGTGGAGTTTTGGCTTTGGGTTGTCCTTTGATGTTAGGAGATTTGGGAGATTAGCTGGCAAGCTCTTCCCATTGCAAAAGCATGTCAGAGCAACTTGCTGCTGAGGGATCCAGGGCTCTGTGGGCTGAGGCAAACCCAGCACAAGGCAGAGGCTGCTGGTTGCAGGAGTTGGTGTTTCAGCAGTTCCAGCTTTGCTGGAAGGAGAGTTCCAGCTGGGAAGGAATTGTACCTTGTGCACGTAAATGCCATGGGCACAGCTGAGGTTTGTGGCTGTGGCAGTGCCAGCATGGCTGGTACTTCAGAGCTGATCGTGGGGATTTGGATGCCAAATTGCTGTCAGTTTTCAAAGGGAGTCCAGTGTACAAATCTCTTGGGCATCACTAGAAAACTTGGCCTTCAAGAGACTATCTGTGTCAGATTCCTGGGATATGATGCCTTGAGAGGAACATGCAAGCATACAGAGACACTGACATGTGCTATGAGGAGTTTTCTGCCTCACTTGTACCCTCATCTGTTTGTGATCCTTGTCCCCTTTGCTGCTGCTGGCAGTGCAGGAGGCTCTGTGTGTGCCTTCTCAGCCCTGCAGTCTGGTTCTCTTTTCAGCCCTCACCTCCTCTCAGTCAGTTCAGCAAGGAGAAAGGAAGGGAAATCTTGTTTCCCAAAGGCTTCTCATTGTGCTGCCCTCTGCTCATTAGAGCAATCATGACTTAGTTTGAATGCCTCCAGGTTCTTTGAGCTACCAGGATTTGGGTGTTGTGGTGCAGAAGTCAGCTACTTGAAGGTCATCCAGGTGGGATCTCAGAGGAAAGTTCTTCCCCCAGAGGGTGGTGGGCACTGACCAGGCTCCCCAGGGCAGTGGGCACAGGCCCGAGGCTGCCAGAGCTCCAGGAGGGTTTGGACTATGGGACAGGGGGGGATTTCTGGGGTGTCCTGGGTAGGGCTGAGGTTGGACTTTGATGATCCCTGTGGGTCCCTTCCAGCTCAGGATATTCTGTGTATCTGTGATCCTGTGGTGCACCTGCCTGTGGTTGTTGCGTTGGCACCTGTGCCCTGGGCTGAGGGATGATCTGTGGAGGGAAGTGTGGCATGTGCTGTGGTGGGGAGGGAAGTGGAGGGGAAGGAAGGGGGGTGTGATCAGTGGGAGAGCATGGCTTTTCAAGGGGTGCTTCCAGGCTGCCTTCAGGAGGAGCTCCTGACTGGATCTGGGGACCTGTGCTGCAGGACAGGCTGCTCAGGGGTGGTTCCTGCCCTCCTCACCATCACAGGAGAGGGGGATCCAAACCAGCAGCTCTGTGTGAGCAGCAGTGCCCCCTGTTTGCCTTTGGGTGGGCAGAGCATGGAGGGGAGGTGGGGACAGGACCCTCTGTGTCACACAGCTAATGGGACAGTGGCCAGGTGGTGTCTCTAGAGTGAGGCATGCTCTGCTCAGGTACAGATTTCCTGATCTGTGCTCTTCTTGGGCCAAGCAGAAAGCTGCAACCCAAAATTTGTGACTTCTGTTGTGTCTGTCTGGTTGAGCTGAGAAGGTGGTGTGGCTGACACAGGTGGTTTCAGCCTTTTGTAATTTGAATCTGGGGAAGTCTTGCTCTGAAAAACCAGATGGGGAGAGAACAAGCACACCTGGCAGCTTGTGCTGGCTGAGAGCAGTGGCTCTGTGCACTCTGGGCCCTTAAATCCCTGTCACTTCCCCTGGAGGAACATACATGGGCACAGTGAAGCTTTTAATTATCAATCCTGTACACATCATTTGTTTCCATGCTCTCTCTGCACACACCTCTCCAGAGCCCTTGGGATGGGATTCTGCTTTTGGCTTTGCTAGTGGTGAGCCAACTGGGAAGGCAGTTTTGCCTCTCAGTGATTGTTTCTGCAAGTCAAAAACAGTTTCTTTGTAATCCCCAAGACCTGTCTGGCAAACACATAAAGCTCTTATAAAATCTCTTTTCGATGTATGCAGCATTTTGGTTATAGAACAAGCCAGTTGTTCTGGCTCCTGGAATTCCAGTTCCTTCTTTAGTACTTCTTTCATTGTGTGGTTGAACCATAATGAAATCCACTGAAAAAAAAAGAGTGTATTTTCCATTATAGCTGCCATGTGGTCTTATTGCTAATTTTTATTTAGCAGACATGGTTTCATGCACAGTTTATTTGGAGTAAGGAAGGAGACAGAACTGGATGAGGAGATGTCTGTATGGAGGCATGGTGTCTTTTTTTACTGTCTTTAAATAGAAAAATGTGTAATCCTCCAGAAGTGTCATTGCACTAGGGCTGTTTGGCACATGTGTGTAAATGTGCTGTTAAACAGATGCAGACACTGCTGGCATTTTAAAATAGAATAGTGTTGTTTGCCCTCTGGCTTGCCTAGCCCAGCAGATGGATTTGGAGGCTTTGCAAAACTGCCTGGATTTTCTTCAGAAGTGATGGAACAGGGGAAAGTACCAGGACATTTGCTGCTTAATATTCTCCCTCAGGAACAGGGTTATAAAATTGTACCTGGGGATGCCTGTTTGTTTGCCTTCTTCCCTATGTGTGGCTCCCAGTGTTGTCCCAGGGAACTGGCTCCATTGGAAAATTAGGCAGAAATGCCTTCTTTGCCTCTTTAGCGGTGGACTTGGACTTGGTTAATGGTTGGGCTCAGTGATCTTGGAGATCTTTTCAAACCTAAAAGACTTCATGATTCTAAATGGAGAGTCAAGATCCCCGTCAGACCAAATCTATGGTGTTAATATCCTACTGAAGACTGAGACCAAGAAAGCATTAACTACTTCAGCCTTTTCCTCAGCTTTTTTCACTGTGTTTCATCACATCCACCAAAGGGTGGAGATTTTCCTCAGCCCTCCTTTTGTTGTTGATGCATTTATAGAAACATTTTGTATTTACCTTTGTGGCAGTAGCCAGATTAAATTCCAGGTGGGCTTTGGCCCTTCCAGTTTTCTCCCCACTTAACCTGCTGGCAGCCTTGCAGTCCTCCTGAGTTGCCTGCCCTTCTAACTCCCTGTTTTCACAAACACAAAGTCCAGCTTGGCACCTTCTCTGGGTGGCTCCATCCCCAGTTTTGTTCCATGCACTCCAGGAACCTCCTGGAGTGTTTCCTCTGCTATGTTGTGTTTCCAGCAAACATCTGGTAAGTTGAAATGCCCCACGAGAACAAAGGCCAGTGGTTGTGGTACATCTCCCAGAGGCTTCTAGAGCATTTCTTCTGCCTCTTCCTCCTGGCTGGGTGGTCTGGAGCAGACTCCCACCGGGGTATCTGCCTCGTTGGCCTCCCCCTGATTCTTACCCATTAGCACTCATCCCTGTTGTCACTATCACTGAGCTCTAGGCAGTGCAAACACTCCCTCACACACAGGGCTGCCTCTCCACCCCTCCTGCCTTCCTCTTAGCCCTCTCTCTCTGAGTGATCTCTGCTGACTCCTGGGTCAGGCTCCTTCTCCCCTTTGGGACAGTGCACCCCCTCTGTGTCTTGTAAACTGCCCCATGATCAAAACAAATCCCAAACTCTGCTTGTGGCACCAGATCCAGAGCCAGGTATTGATCTGCTGGCTCTTCTTCTTGCTTCCCTCATTGTTCTCTGCACCTGGGAGGACAGGTAATTAAATTAGGTAATTAAATAACCATGTATAATGGAGTGCTGTCATTGGGAAACCAGATTTTAATTGTCCTGCTCCAAATGGTGCTGCAGTGCCAGGAGCAAACCAGATGCCTGTAGAGCAGATCTGATGCTGTCCGCCACACAAACTGGTGTGGGGTTATTTTTGGATGTGCAAGGGAAGGAGCAGTGATGACTCACCTGATGTAATGCAGCAATAGTCCAGCTTCAAGCTGGACCTTGGTAGGTCCTTCCCATTCCTGCCTGAGATAACTGGGGGCTTGTGAGTTTTCCCTCACAAGATTCAGCCTAAGAAATTCCCTCTTGACTGCTTTCAATGTGCCTGAACAGACTTCTGTCTTGAAAAGGCCCCCTTGTACTGCAGCTGCAGCTGCACCAACACAGTGAGGGGCTGTGGCTGAAATCCTCTCCTTGGGTCCTTGGTATCATTTAGCTTTGTGTCAGTTTAAGAAACTAAGCTGTGGTGGGTGTTGCTCTGCTGGTATCAGTACTAAGAGGATTTAGAAGGCCAGGAGCTGTGCTAGACCTAGACATGACTTCTGAAATTTAAGGTGTTTGTTTTATCCTGCCTTTCCAGCTGTTTATTTCTGATCCCTCAATTCCTGTCATTTGTGTGTTAACGAACAGTTCACAGGTACCAACATTTACAAACCTAGTTACCAAGCAGAGGGGAGAGAAAACAGCTGTAAATTGAAACAAATGAGGTTCCTTCTGGTCAGAAGGGGAAGTTTTCCCTGCTGGGGACTGTGAAGCAGTGGGGCAGGACATCTGGAGAGTTGAAGGTTTGAAGATGTGATACAATAAAACCCTGAGTAACTTGCTCTGATCTCAGAGCTGACCTGGCTTTGAGGAGGAGGTTCAGCTGGAGACCTGCTGAGGTCATTTGCACCCTGAACTGCCCACGGATGTTGTGTGGCTCCCTGGCATGTCAGACCCTTCAAAGGACCTTTCTTAGGCAGAGTGAAGTCTGTGGTTTAATGATTTGTGAGCGCGGGAATGCAATGCTGTGCAGTGGGACTGTGCTTCTCATCACAGTCCTTTGACTTGAGGTACTAGTGGGAGTACAGTATTTTTTCTGTCTTTTTGACCTGTCTAACCCTTCAGTGAGGAGGAAAGCACAGATTGCACTGTGCTGCTGCTGCTCTGGCTCCTTCTTTAGTGAGGGTGAGTTGGAGAGGCTGTGTAGTTAGAAAGCTGGGGAATGACCTGTAACTGAGCTTGAAAGTCTTTAAGATGTCCAGCACCACTGAGACACCACCTCTGCTAGCTCATAGGACCTGCTGTTACCAATGCAAAGGCTTTAAAAGGGAGCACAGAAAGCTGCAACTGCAAATCCTGTAAAACTTTGGTGTGCTCACTAAGGGAATAATAACATCTGCAAGTCTTTTTGGTACTTGGTGAAGTGTAACAATTGTGTGTGCTTTAGGCTTGTTTTGATTTGATTCTTTGGCTGGCTGTTGACTCATGATTGAATTTTGATAACCCTTGAGGGCTGTGCTTGGGAGAGTGGACTGGGATGGCAGTTGGAGGCTTGGGCTCCACTCATCCTACACAGTCTTCAGCAGCTCCGTTTGGGCATACTGGTGGCTGTTTCTTGCTTCAACCTGGCAGAATTAAACATCTAAATGCTTTTATGGCAGCCAGTAGCTTCACTGTACCTTCCCCTTGTGGACTGGCTTTTACCTGACTGGGGGCTCTGAGTTCCAGACTGCCTTGTGCTGTGAGGTCTGTAGTGGTTACCACTGAAGTGCTTGTCTTCACAGGCTCCTCTGGTGCTCAGAGAAACAACCAAATTAATTTTTCCCATATGACAAGTCTGGAAACCATTGAGAGAACTCCTTGCATGAGCAACTGCAGTTTATGGTCCACTGAAAACTGTTGAGTGTTTTGGTTAAAGCTTCCAGTCTGGAGCACAGCCTGTCCCTCCATTGCTCCTGTGTTTAGGTGAACAGAAAACTAGTATTTCCTAGCAGACCCTCAACTGCATATGTAGTGGCTGTAAGTGAGTGTTTTCCAGAGTTTTCCTTGTCTTTCTGGGTGACATTTGGGCCACTCCAGCCATCAGGCATATGCACTTCTTGTGGTCTGCAGAATCATTTATCTCTGCTTGTTCTTCCTGTGGAATCATGTTGCCCAAGCAAAAAAGTTGCTTTCTTAGGAATACAAGTCATAGCTGGTGGCCTCCTGTCCCTTTGGCTGGAGTTTGTCTGCCAGGCTCTGTGCTCTCAGTTGGAGGAGACTTTCTATTCCTGCTCGTGCTCACCTGCCAGCACTGCCTTCAGAAGTGAGTCTGTTGCTCTGTGCTTCTCTTGAAATGCCCAGAAGAACAAGCAACATCAAATGTCTTATATTTGTGCAATATTCTGTGGGGGGTAACCTTTTCCTGCCTTGTGTGAAGGAGTTTGGGTGGGCAGAAAGCTGAGGCAGGTGGCACTGCTTGGGCAGTTAACCAAGGGGGGTTCACTCCTGTCCCTGCCCACAAAAGAAGGGTCAAACCATAAGGAGCAGGTGGAAAGAAGGCAGAGGAGGGATGGAAACCAGCTCACTTGTGAATGTGTCAGCACCAGCTGCAGAAGGGGCTTTTTGTGGTGTGTGCCAAGTGTTGCACAGTTGTGTGTGTGTGGGATCAGGTGGAGCTTGGGGGAGGCAGGAGCTGAAGTGCTGCTTTCTCCCAGATTCCTTCATGGTGCAGAAGACACAAACTGAATGGATGGATCTCTATTCCAGAGTAGTGCTGTGAGCTGCTGCTGCTGCCTCTCCCTTGGTGATTAGATATGGATGCCTTAAGCAGTGAGTTGATTCTGGCTGCTGAAGTTGCTTTTAAAGGTTAAAGGAGTCTTTTTTGGTGCTTGGCACCTTGTGCAAATCGACCTACTTCATTTGGGATCTCTGACTGAGTTCCCAGACATGGCCGTGCTGTTCCCTACCTGCCTGTGCCCATCAGCTTTGGTTGTAGGAGTACACAGGAGCCTTGGAGAGCCCTATAGAAGAATGCTGTATTTCATAGAGAATTGATGGCAGTAAATTTAAAATGCCTTGCAGGTTTTCAGCTGTGGCTGGACACAGGCTTGAAGTCTCCTTCAGTCCTTTCCTCTTCTTATCAGACTTTTTCTTTCCCTTTGTTCTGACATGTCAGTTTTGACTCCACATCCTTCTTTATCCTGGTGCTTTGGGAGAACACAACCCTTCATGATTTCTTTGTGGGAAGAAATGAACCTTGGCATGTTGGGAGGGAATTGTAACTGGGGGAGGATGAGAAAGCATATTTTCCCCATGTTCAAGTGAAACTTGTGTGCAGAGGGGGGAGTGTAACTTTCCCTAGTTGTTTTTAGGGCTCTCTCAAAATGGTTCTTGCCTGGCTTTTCCCAGTCAAAAAACTTCAGGACTGAAACAATCTGCTCACAAGTTCAGGACAAAGCAAGTGCCAAAGGTGTGCCCAGCTCCTGTCCTGGAGTGTAGGAGCTGTAGAGTTGTGATGTGAGTTGTGTTGGTGCTTGGAAGAGCTGGGTAAGGGGTAGATAATACCCTCCTGGGTATCCATCTGTCACTTTTGTAGGTGCAACTTCATAACTACTTTAAAATACCATTGTTGTCCACACTTATTTCTGCTGGTTGGGGCTGTTTGGTTTTTTTTGTTGTTGGCTTCCCCCCTGCTCCCCCAGCATTAGTGTTTGTTTGTCTACACAGTGAAAATTCACTTTATACTTTTTTCCCTTCTTACCTGGTTAGTTTTCAGGCACTCTCTCACCCCCACTCTGTGCCATGATGTGGCTTCTGCACCCACCGGTGCCAGCAGAAGGGAAGGGGTGAATGCCAGCTGGGGCTGGAGGAGAAGGCTGGGCAGGGTGGATCCCTCCCTGCTGAGGAGCAACTGTGGCCTGAGGCAATAATGAAAGAAATGAGAAACAGGCACTTAGAGCATAACGATGAATCCCAGGTTTGGCTTTTAGCTTCAGTTCCATATCTGTCTGCACTACAACCCTTTCCTAAAAATTGCTTTTAGCTTTACTTTTCCCTTTTTTTAGGCCTTTCTCCTTCCATTTCTTTAGGTCTGTCTGCTGAGGCATATAAATAATTTCTTTTATTACCACAGTTTTGCTTTGAATGCAGTCCTTTGATGCAGTTCCTTTATGTGGATTTGGTCAAGTCTTTGCTTTTGATCGGCCTGGGATTATTAATTCTCTATTACAAGTGCTGGAGGTTTTGTGTTTCCCCTGCAGTCTCCATCACAAGATCTCAGGGCCTTTTGTAAATGTAGTTAGGATGCAGTAGCAGAGTGGGGAGTTGTGTGTGTGGTTTCTCTTAGTGTAGCAGAATGTTTGGGGTTGCTTTTGAAATCATTCAGTACATCAGTTTTTCTTCAAAAATATGAGCTTTTGTAAAACTTGTTTTTGTTAAATGTTCCTGAAAGGCTTAGAGTTTTGAAGATGACTTTCCTCAAAGAGTTTGAGCTGTCAGATGGCAATTCTGCGTGTGTTGGTCTTTACTCACCAAGGGCCTGTTGCCTTCTGGGCTGACACTTCCCATGGGAGTTGGGAGCTCCAGGTGATACCTGGTGGTCTGTGCAAGGTGTGGCTGCTTCATCAGAGGGATTTGTCCTGTGCCCACATCTCACAGGAGAGCTGAGGGAATGAGGGTCGTGTCCCTGGTCAGGAAGGGTCTTGAGTATTGGCTTTCTATTTTGGGGATGATTATCTGAACTCCTAGGATATGAGCTCTAGGTGAGTCACTGTCTGGAAAAGTGCAGCTGGTCGTGGTTTTGTCTTTGGGAATAGCAAGGAAACTTGGGAAGCAGGGAGCCTTTGAGGGCAGGAAGAGCTGCTCTCCTACAGCATGAGTTCCGTGGTCACGGCGTGTTTGCCCTCCGTGTGCTGCTCCACCACAGAGCATGACAAACCTACTTGAACAGATCATCTGTAGCAGAGCCAAGGCTAACAAAGCAGTCTGAGAGCTTCCAGAGCTGGGCTTTAATCCTGAGCTGGAAGTGCATCCTGTACAAACATGGTCAGGCAGCGCTGTGAGCCAGCCCAGCAGTGACTGAGTGAGCAGCAGAGCAGCCTGGACAGGAACCCTGAGCAGTGTCACAGCAGCTGCTGCTTTTTGCATTCAGCCTGGCAGTCAGAAATAACCACAGCTAAAATTAAGGAGCCTTTATCATCTGTTTTGTGAGACATGGAGGCTTGTGGTCAGTTTTGTAATGACAAAGCAATGAATGGTAGAGGCTTCAGTGAATTATGCTGTTATTGCTATCTTTGAAAATTATACTAAGATTATTAATAGTGAAGGTAGAAAGGATCAAACTGTTGATATCACTCTTGCTTCTAAAAAGGAGAAAGCAGGGATGTCTCTTCTTTTTATAGCACTCCTGCTGACTTCAAGGGCTGTGTCCTGACTGTGGAGAAGCCCTTGGCAGCTCTGGTGGCACTTGCAGCTCTCTGCAGCTGATGGCTTCTGCTGTGTGCCCTTCCTGTGTATTCCCATGTAATCTCTGAGGGATCTGCCTGGCTAACAGAGGTAGTGCTGTGTGCCATGTGTGTGTGGGATCTGCTCATTCTGCTGGTTTATTCTGTTAGAAAGGCCAGTACAGCTTCCAGTGTGACTAAACCACACTGACTCTGCCAGGAGACACTCAGAACATCAGAGGGCTGCCAGGAGCCCTGGCTGCTTTCCTGGGGACCAGTAAAGAAGTGACCTTTTATGTGTGAATTTAAATTTCTGCTTGAGGGGAAAATGTAGGGGTTTTGCTGAAAGCCTTGGCCACTTGCCCATCGCTTGTTACATTTGGGTTTTGGTAGTGCTGATGGGGTGCTGAGATGGTCAGAGGGCTGGTGCTGCCTCAACTGAGGATGTGCTCAGAGAGGAGACCTCCAGCGAGCAGGGAGGGAGGGTCTGCAGGCACCTGGGAGAAATCATAGAGGGTCTGCAGACACCTGGGAGAAATCATAGAGAGTCTGCAGACACCTAGAAGAAATCAGAGGGTCTGCAGACACCTGGGAGAAATCATAGAGAGTGTGCAGACACCTGGCAGAAATCCTAGAGGGTCTGCAGACACCTGAGAGAAATCCTAGAGGGTCTGCAGGCACCTGGCAGAAATCCTAGAGGGTCTGCAGGCACCTGGCAGAAATCCTAGAAGGTCTGCAGGCACCTGGCAGAAATCACAGCTAATTCTGCCACATACCGTTCCAAGGTATCATTTTCTGTGCCTGTAGTCACACCTGACTTGTCCTGTGGAATTCCCAGCTGTCATTTAGATCATCAGCAAGTTTTACCTTAAGGCTGTGACCTTTAGTCTGTGTTGTGGGTCAGGGTGGGGGCAAACCCCTGTTCAAGGGCAGAACAGCATTCCCTGGATGCTGGGGCTGCTCCTCTCAGTTCTACTGGCACATCTGAGGGACTCCTCTGCCCTGGCATTGTCAGCAGGAGGAAACAAACCCACCTGGGGCACCAAATGCTGGGCACCATCCTCGACTGAGTGGTGCTACTTCAGCCTGGACTCAAATTCCTTCCCCTTTCTGTTCCCCCTTGCTGCAGGTTTCCTCTGGCAGAGCTGTGGGATGGAATGATAAGGCTTCAGAAAAAAATGGTCTGCACCAATCTCATATAGAGAGCAAAGAACTGTGCCAGCCTAACAGGGGAGGATGTTCCCTGTGGGCAAGGGAAGGGGAAGAGAAGGAGCCCTAGGAATGGGCAGGTGGAGAGTGGGCAGCAGTAATGGCTCATGTGGGACCTACTGTGACTACAACCTGTTGTGTAAGCTCTGCTCTACCAGTCAAATGCCCTCTTGCATGGATAAACCTCACATCAGAGCCACTGTGGGCAGCACGTTGTTGAGGAGACATTGGCCAGTTGAATAATATCCATAATCTTTTACAGCACCTTTGGGTTTGGGAAAGCACAGGCTGAATGAATTCACAATCCTTCCTGTGAATTTGCATTAAAATACTGATCAGGTTCTTCTCAGGAGTGTACCTGTTGCTCCATCCTGCCTAGTATTTTAACTGCCTCCACTTGCTCCTTTGTGGGTTCTCTGTTTTTTTCCTTTTCCAGCATTGTGGCTCAGTTTCCTTTTCCTGCTTCTGTTTCTCTGCTCAGCAGAGATAAGTGGATCCTGGGGGAGTGAGCAGGCGGAAAGCCCTCAGGGTTTGTTCCAGCACAACGTGAGAGGGTTCTGGAGAGCTGCAGGTGGGCAATACCCCACAGATTCCATCCCTGAGTGCAGTTGCTTGTCCACACTGCTCTGTGAACCCGTGTGTCCCTGGGGCAAGCTGTGGGAAACCCAGCCAGAAACCCAGAGCAAACCCAGAGGGTGCAGATGCCTTTCTTGGGGAGCTCCTTGCAGAGAAAACACCATCTTAGAGGTGCCTGCTCAGGGCCAGAGCAGGTGCTTGGCCATCAGTGGGCCAGGGAGGATTCCATGGCTGGGATTCCATGGCCAAGGGCTGTGTTGTCCCTGCTGGCCCCCCTTCTCCAGCAGCTGGGAGCCTCTCTTGGTGCCTCCCCCTGTGTCACCGTGCCCAAATTAGCAGGGCTTTGGCACTCTGGAGGTGGCAGTGCCTGTTCTGCAGTTGCTGCCATTCCATCAGAGTGCAGACACCCCGTGTGTTCCCCTGTGAGCTGTCTGTGCTGCCTGGGTGGGAATGGCCGGACTGCTGTGTAAGAGGCGCAGGAGAGGAGGTAGGAAAGCTCCCTGTATGCCAGGAATCTCGTCCTGAGCTGTGTGCCCAGGCTGTGTGTAGGCAGCTCTGCCTGGGCACCAGGACTGGGCAAGCTTTCTGCTGTGGCAGAGCCTCAGGGAAGGATGCGTTGGTCCCTTGAGATCTGGTCCAGCCCTGCGGGAGCTGAGGGCAACCATAGGGTTTGATGTGACTTTTCCTGTTGTGAGGAATGGGGGGCTTAATCCACAAATTGGCATTAATGTTTTCTTTCAGTTTGATAAATTAGAATGATAGAATAGAATCATAGAATTGCTCCAAAAAAAGCAATTACTTTTGTTAGGAAGAATAGAAATAATTTTTAAATTAAATTTAAAGAGCAAGCGCATCACCTTAACTAAACTTTTGGAATAGAACTACTTTAGCTACATTTGAAAGTATTGTGGCTGTGTTCATTTGTGAGTCATGTGACTTTGTTCATTTGGCATACTCTGAAGGCACATCCATATCCACTGCCCAGAGGCTCTTCTCTCCTGCATTTTCACAGCACTGGGAACAGCAACTCCCTGAGCTTACTGACCACTTGGCATTCCTAGCAATGCTGTCATAAGGAAAAGAGAGTTCATCTAGAAACAAAGCTGGTACTTCCAAAATGACTCTGAGCATTTATAGTCCTAGCAGGGTTTTAAAAATCTTCCTTGTTGTGTTTGGTTTCCACCTGAATTTTCTTGTGCCTCCTGATGCCTGTCCCTGTTGGCATCACAGTAGAGGAGCTGTTGGGGTGAGAGAGCCCTGGTTGGGTGAACTGGGTAAGGCTGGTAGAGCTGGTTTAAATCTCTTGTGTGAGGCCTCCTCACTTCCTGAATTTTTTGCTTGTATAACTTTCCAAGAAGACAAGAATGAGTGTAGCAAAGGGGTAATTAGGACTTCCTTTAATAATAACCTTTAATCAATCAGGAGGTTAAATCTCAGCCTGCAGACATTGTGTTGTGTTTGCAGCGGGGAATGCAGCATCCATTGCAGAAGGCACACAGCACAGAGCTGGCAGCCCCTTTCCCTTAGGAACCACAGTTCAGAAACCATCAGGTCCCAAATATGAGGCTGGTTTTGTTGCTGGCAGAACACAAGGACAGAATTTCACAACTGAGAATTTTGGTGATGTTCAATATCATGCTGTGAGCCAGAATTAAGTAACATCTTGGCACTGCAATTAAGAAATGTGGGGAATTGTTTTAAGCACCTGGTTCATTTATCTGAGAGAGGAGTGGGGATTACAGGGTATTCTTCCCTGTCCTCCTCTGTGCCAGTAGGATCTCTGTGTTTTCCATTCTGTCAGGCAGGGAAAAGCCAGTCCTGCTGCAGGATTTTGTACCTTTGCAGCCTGCCTGTGGTTTGATTTTCCAGTGGGAAAGGGGAATAATCACTGCTCTGGAAGGAAGAGCTTGCAGGGATACTGTGACTATTAGTTAACTATTCTCCCTTTTTTTTTTCCCCAAGGAAAGTTAGTCTAGCAAACTTTATTTATTTGGAAGTCCTTGCTTTTCTCTCCCAAAGGAGAATCCAATACCACAAATGCTGCCACAAATTATTTCAGCCCATCCTAACACAGAACAGTCACTGAAAAGACAGGGCTGCTGTGATGTCTTTGAATCTCCTATTTCACATGCATCTGTTTCAGTGTCTTGGCTTGGAATAAATGTTATCTGAATTTAGGGGGAGATGTGCCTTGGAGAGTATAAAAGTGTTGCAGCATTGCTGGGGCTTTTCCTACTGTGAAGCTCTGTGAAGATGCTAATAAACTGTTCAGTTCTTGTCTTCAAGTTTATTTCCTCCCATTGGCAGGATGTAGGGATGTGTTTTAATGTGCATTTTATTTATGAAGAGTACTTTACTGACTTTCCCAAATGAGAGTTGCAGGTTTAGGATAAGAGCTTGAAAAAAAAAATAAAATTCAGATTTGTGCTCACCAGCTTGTGGCACATCTGTTTTCATTCAGTGGCAATGCTGGAATTAAATACATTTTCCCCTTTATTTGGTGCCTCTTCCTGGGGGACTCCGAGGCTTTAAAAGGCCAGTAGCAAGCTGCAGTTCCTGGTGCTGTGCAGCTGGAAAAGGTGGTGCTGAGTGCTGGCTGTGCTGTCAGAAAGGAGGTTGTTGGTGCAGTTTGGGGTCTGCTCCAGATGCTGAGCCCACCCCCCTTCCTTTGGGAGGAACAAGCACCCTGCAGTGGTTCCTACCACAAGACTGGGCTTCTTGCAAAGAGTTTCCAGCCAGTTGTGTGGTAGCTCTGTTTAATGGGAAGCTATAAAAGGATGTTCCTTTGATTTGATTTTCCACTGTGGCTGCAGTTCTTCGTGCCTTAAACTGTGGTCCTCTTTCGAAATGGATCTACCAGATGTTTTCTCTTATTATGAGTACTCCAACCCCTACATATCCACCAATATTGCATTTATTTCACTCTTTCTTTCTGTTTTTTCCTCTCTGTTCAGTGAGTGACCTCCAAGAAGAAGGGAAAAATGCCATCAATGCACCAATGAACCCAAGCACTGTGGACATCCATCCAGAGGATACACTATTAGGTAACGTTGTCATGCTACACACCTTGACTAAGGTACTTCTTGGAGTCTCTCCCATGTCCATCCCAGCCCCCCCTGCCCCCTCTCTGAGTCCCTACAAGAGCAACAGCATAATTTAATAGCAAGAGGTTTTTAAATCCTGTTAGAATAAAACACTTTTGTCTCTCCTGGCCATATGTCTCTTAATCTACAGAACCAGTTGAGGGAAGCTGTCATGGAGACAAATGATAAAACTAAATTAAAACCAGAAAAGTGTTAATCACTTGGATATTCTGATTAAGAGAGAAGTAGGAAATGCAAAGTACTTTCCTTCTGAGATGTGGGCAGAGTGTTGATTGCTCTGTGTGGGTGTACCTGTCAGTGTCTCCAGTGATTTCTACTGGATACCACTAAAGCTGTGCATGACTTTGGAAGATGCAGGACCCCTCCTGAAGGCCTGTCATGGACAAACATGACACCAGTGAGTTTAACCTGAGTCCTATGGTGAATCATGTACTGTTACGGGTCAAATGTTGTTCAGGGTTAACAGTATTTTGGGTGTGTGGTGGGTGTCACTTCCTTGTGACAGAATGCCTGACTCATCCTGGGCAGTGATGAGGAACTGAAGGAACAGGGGGGAAAAACAGCAGCAAAAGAATTCATGTTTTTTTGTAGGTTTATAGAAATTTTTCAAGTGTGTTCAGCTAGCAGGGTTTGGGGTTTTTCAATAAAGATTAGGGGCTCCTACTTGGCTGCTCAAGGGGCTAAAATGAAGGGTTCAGGAAGACACCTGCAACTTAAAAGCAGGAACCAGAATTTAAAATGAGAGCCTTGCTCCAGCTGTGCCCTGAATACTGGTGTCCACATCTACAGCAGCATGAAAACATGCATGTGATCACGTGTCCACATGTGCTGTTGTGAACATAATTCTGCCAAGGGTTTGGTTTTTAGCCTTCCTGAGCTCAATTTGATTTTTCTACCAGCATTTCAGCCCTTCTGAAAATTACTTTTTGTGTTCATGCCTCGTACACTTGTCCTTTTGGCCGTTAGAGAGCACTTGTCACATACCTCCATCTCAGCAGGAGAAACAGAAGACTTTACACCTGCAAAATCTGTTTTATGTTCTCCCCCCATACACAGGTACTGATAAAAAGTGGGGTAGTGTTATTTCTCAAGCTTAACCAAAGGTGAAGGAGTTCCTGTATTCAGGGCCACATGTGACCAGGTTTCAGGGAACCAGAGAGTGGAGGCACAAACTCTCAGCCCAACTGCACTAATTGTGGTGCCATAAACTCACTGTATTCTTCCAGATGGTGTCACTTGGGACAGGTATTTTCAAATAGTTAAATACAAATTGAGGAGAGGGAGAAAAGTGGTTGACTGCACTTTTTGGTGTGTTAATATTTAACATGCCCCACATGAGGACAGGGATTTTCCTGAAGCATTCTGCATGGAGCAGGGTCTGAGCTGGGGAAGGAGAGTGGAAACAATCTTATTTTAGGGAAGTAGGGCTGTGTTATCTCTCTGTGTGTCCCTAAAGTTGCCTGACACTGCTCATCACACACTCCCCTGCTAAGATGATGACTGGGCACTGTCACTTGAACATCAGCTGACAGGCCCCTTCCTGGTAGGAATTGTTGCAGAGTTTCAGCACTGTCTGTTTGAGCTTGGTCTCACTGAGGTTTCCCATTTCCCTTGGACAGAGGAGAATGAGGAACGCACTATGATTGATCCCAACTCAAAGGAAGACCCCAAGTTCAAAGAACTGATCAAGGTAGGAGATCAATGTTTTGTCCTTCTTGAAGTCTTTAGAGAGCTGGAGTCACTTGCCAATGGAAACATTTAAAATTCAAACCACAATAAATAGCACCTTGTTACTGAAATGTGTCTGAAAACTGAGATGAAGGTCATCAGCAAGGTAAGGCTGAAAGCAGCAGAGAGAGACACAGAAATGCCACAGTGCCCCTGGAGTTATGGAGTAAAGCTCCACTGTCCATTTGTGTCCTTGTGATTATCACAGTGAGCACCAGGGCTTGGCTTGGATCCCCCTGCAGTGTCTGCACATAATCCTGCTGGTCATGAAAGCAGGGCAGGAGCTTTGGAAAGCATTGGTGGGATTTCAGGAGAAGAGCAGGACTGCAATCAGCACTTGGGGGACAATGAGGCAGCCTCTTGCTCTGCATCCTGTCCTCAGTTTACTTCCCAATACACTTTATTAGTTTAAAATAATGATAAAAATTATTTTTGTTAGAAACAACAACGCTGCTATATCTGAAAACTTTGGATAGTGTCTGTTGTTTGCAGACAGGGAGTTGAGCTGTGGCTTGTTGCCCTGTGGCACCTTGTGCCCCCTGGCTGCCCATGAGGCTCACACAATGCCTCAGCAGCTGCTCTCCTGGTTTAGAACAAGCCCAGGGAGCTCTTATTATCTCTGCAATAACATCTTCAGCATTACAAACCCACATCAAACCGAGCTCAGCAAGGAGCTGTGCTCAGGTTTTGTGGTTAGGCCAATTCACCTGGAATACCCTGTGGTTTTAAATGAAGTGAATTTGCACATTCTTTCTTTGTTAGTAACTAAGTCCATTAATTCTCTCAAAAGCTGCAGTGGTCTTGCATCACTCCTTCCACATGTAATGTGGTTTCTTTGCTAGTGGAGCAGTGATATTATCCTGAATAATTCAGCTGAACAAGAGTCATTGCAGTGAAGGAACCAGATGCACTCTGAGATTCAGGAGACTTGATGTCAAGATCACAATTACTTCTAAATTGGGATTTTTCCTGGGTTTAATGTGAGTTGGTGAGTCTTCCCTGGATGTCACAGTCCATCAGGTGACAGCCACCCTTGCCCCTATGAGAAACATTATGCCTGACATTATGCCTGGAGGTGTTGTTTGTTATCATTACAGACAATACTCTAAAAATAGCCATAATTTGTCAGTCTGAAATGTTCAGCTGAGTTCTCTTTGTGACCAGCAACCTTTTTTCCCTCACTCCATTTGCTGTGTGTGTAGTCAAGGTTTGCTACATGGCTGAACAGATGCAAAGCTGAGAATTCAGATCAGGGAAGGATAGGAGTTATTTGGTGTTTATAGATATAGATATATATGTGTGAGTATTTGATTCACAAAATACTCTATTTTTGGTGTCTAAAATCTGTGAGCTTCTTCTACTCATTGCCCAATATTTGACAAATGCCAGGTAACCTCAAGTAAGAATTATAAGTTTGGGCTGATTTGGGATCAGATACAGAGATAGCCTATGATGTATTATTTCTCCTTCTATACTTCAGAGTCAGATTTCCAAGATATGTTATTGTGAATCTGATTAAAATTCAGTTTCCATTAATATATCAAACTGATCCATGTCATTAATTGTAAATACTGTTTGGGAGTTCTTGTAGTTCTCTTTTGAATGCTTTAAAAAAAAAAAAAAGTTGCTAATCCCTGTGTGCTTTCCTTGTTGTGTGTTTCTCTGTGTATAAGGGTGGAGGGAACCTTTTTTTTCCTCCTCCTGGTTCAGATATGGCTGAAGGGGGAAAATTTCAAAAAGCTTCACTGCTGGTTGTCAGCCTAAACATAATTAGGGTTAAAAACTGTAGGAGTCGAGTCACAAGCTTTGAAAAGGTACTTCAAACATTCCACACAAGTGGCAGATTTCCTGGGGGTTTCTCATTTGCAGTATGGCAGTAGGAAAAATGCAAAAAAAGAGCTTCTGCTAATTGATTATAAAACTTTTGAACTGCAGCTTGCAAGAATTGGGTCCTTCTGAAAAATACTCACTTTCCCAGGAGATACCACCTTTTGCCATGTCTAATTTTATGGCTTTTTTAGACTTGCTGAGGTGAAGAGAAAACCAAAATGGTAGAGTTTCACGAGTGACCAGAGGAAACTGCCTCCTAAATGCCCTTTTGCAAACAAGAAGCCTCCTCTTGGCTTCCAGGGTGCCAGTGCTTTGTGCTTAGTCAAGAGGGATAAAAACATGATTTTTTCATATTAATTTGCATGCTCAGCCCTGGAGCCAGTGCACCTTTCATACCTTTGATCTCTGCTTCCCAATTCCCCCAGAGGTTGGGGGGAAGAGGCTTTTCTTTGCTGTTTTTGGTGACTGGGCTTCCTGTTTTCCAGTTGTGCCAGATGTGTTCCTGTGGTTTGTGTTACTCCTCACTGTGTTTCCTGCTGGGGGGTCCCTGAGCTCTGCAGATTAACCCTGACCAATTCTAGTTGCAGCCCAGGGCTTGGTGATGCAACGTGGCTCTTAAGCAGACACTTGAATTGGTCTGAAAAACTGTACAGTAAATAGATGTGTCAGGATTTAAAGCCCTGGTGGGAATTTCGCAGCTACAAACTCATGGGTCTGTGCATGTGACACAGTTAAAAATGATTTGTATATGAGTATGGACATTTGTATATGAGTATGGACATTTGTATATGAGTATGGATGGTTTTTTATGAGTGGATGTTTTGATATGAGTGTAGTAGTTTTGGCTCTAGTCAGCATAGGTCCCCATTTAGGCCTCAGTTTTCAGCAGGCCTCAAAGGACGTGACACAGATTAGAGGGGACAGGTGTCATCTGACTTAAGCAGCCAAAGAGGTATTTCATATCATCTGACATCATTAGGAAGCGTCGAGGAGTATAACAAGCCAGGGGGGAGGAGTTTCTGCCTTTTCAGTCCATGCTTCGGACCAGGAGGGTTCCTACTCCCTGACTGCTGATATCAGGCCCTGCTGCCGGTCTGCGTGACTGTTTACCTGGGGAAGTGAGCATATTCCTGTTAATTCCTTTTCCCCTCTTGCTGGGAGGTTTCCTTTGGGGAGGAGGTTTGGTTGGTTCAGAATTCTGCTTGTTAGCTGGGGCGACCTCAGTGAGCCTGTTGTTGTTTCCTGTCACTGTGTGCTATTTCATAGTTGGTGTTCAGCTTTCCACTTCTCTATATAAATATAAGAACTTCACCATGTCCAAAGCCTCATTTCTGGTTTTTTCCCTCATTCTCCTTCTCTGGGAGTGGACCTTTTGACTGGGTACCAGGCAGTTGGCATTTTGCCAGCTTAAACTGTAACATATGAGTATGGATATTTTGATATGAGTATGGATATTTGCATATGAGTATAGATATTTCTATATTAGTGGATATTTTTATATTAGTATGCATATTTTATATGAGTATGGATTTTTTAATGAGTATGGATATTTTTTATGAATATCGATATTTTTTATGAGTGTGGACATTTTTATATGAGTGTGACTATTTTTTATGAATATGGATATTTTGATATGAGTATGGATATTTTTATGAGTGGATATTTTTATATTAATATGCATATTTTATGTGAGTATGGATATTTTTATGTGAGTATAGATATTTTTATATGAGTATGGATATTTGTATATGAGTATAGATATTTTTATATAAGTGGATATTTTTATATGAGTATGGATATTTTTATGAGTGTGGATTTTTTATATGAATATGGATATTTGTATATGAGTATGGATGATTTTTTATGAGTGGATATCTTTTTATGAGTGGATTTTTTTAATGAGTGGATATTTTCATATGAATATGGATGTGCATGAAATGTCAGTCATGGTTTTAAGGCTGTCTTGATATTGGATTAAAGTTTTAAAACCACACTCCTAATCCCAAATACTATAGAAAAGCAGCTTTTTTATGAAGATATGACAAGTTAAGTGACCTAAGAAACATTTCCGTGTACTGAACAAGATGATGAGTCTCAGGTGCATTGGGAATCATGTGGGATGTTGGAATGTCTCCTCCAGGAGGAGGGAGGGGCACAGTTAAACTTACTTTCATGCATAGGAAAAGCTCTGCCTGCACCTTCTCTCTGCTCCCCTCCAATTCCTCTGTGCCTGTATCAAGCTGTTTAAATTTTTAGACATCCAGGTTATTGACAATTTTCTGCTTTTGCATGAGGGAGACACTACAAAGAACTGGAGGGCTGACTTGCTGTGGCAGAGTCAGAAAGTCTTTGTGCATGTTTATCATTTCAGTGAGCAGTGTGGTGCTTTATTTCCTTTGTAAAAGTTGAAAAAAAAAAACCCAACCTATGCAAAAGTAATTTAATTTGCCAAATAATAAGTTGGAGGAAAGCACCACTGCCAGCTTCAAACAGCCCAGGCTGTGCTTCCTGTAACTGTTTGGAAATTATTATCTTTGGCACCCAGAAAACTTAACTCAGTTCCTTTTCTTTTTAAAGGTCCTTTTATGTTCATTCCTGCTTTGGAGGTGATTGAATGGTTTTCATGGCTCTGGTGTTCAGCAGATTGGGATGTAACAGGTTGTAGGATGGTTATTGGACCTGTTGGACCAATACTTTAATTGTGGCCTTCTGTCCAATGCCCTGTCCTGTTGCTGATGACAAAAGTCCAGCTCGTGGGGCTGTTGGGCTCCTGTTTGTGCAAGTGTTCATTCTGTGCCTTCTGAAGCTCTTCCTTCTGGCACATTATTCATGTTTTTTCAGGGAAATTAATATATTCAGGGAGGCAAATAATAGTAGGGGCATGGGACTGGAGCTTGGGCTGTTCCACACAAAACATGGGGGAGGCTGAGAGTGAAACACTTCCTTGGGATCAGTGGCTGTTCTGAAAATTTATCTCTATAAACATCAGTGAATGGGATGAACATAAAGCTTAGTAGGATGAATAGAAGGGTAGAGAGTAGGCTGTGAAATTAAACAGAGGTACAGCAAGAAGGCTTGTGAAGGGACTGGAGCACAAGTGCTGTGGGGAGAGGCTGAGGGAGCTGGGGGTGTTTAGCCTGGAGAAGAGGAGGCTCAGAGGTGACCTCAGCACTGTCTAGAACTCCCTGAAGGGAAGTTGTAGCCAGGTGGGGGTTGGTCTCTTCTCCCAGGCACTCAGCAATAGGACAGGGGGGCACGGGCTCAAGCTCTGCCAGGGGAAATTGAAGTTGGAGAGCGGAAAAAACTTCTTTGCAGAGAGAGTGCTCAGGCATTGGAATGGGCTGCCCAGAGAGGGGGTGGATTCCCCATCCCTGGAGGTTTTCCAAGTGAGCTTGGCCGTGGCACTGAGTGCCATGATCTGGTAAAGGGACTGGAGTTGGCCCAAGGGTTGGACTTGATGATCTCAGAGGTCTTTTCCAACCCAATCCATTCTATGATTCTGTGATTCTATGACTGTGGGCATCTGTTGGCATCTGTGATATTCACATAAACCAGGTTTTTGGAGAACACAGACACCACCAAAGGTTATTGCTGGTTGCTCTACAATTGGTACCATAAGGAGATGTTTTAATGAGGAAAAGTAGAGGCTGCTAAAATTGCCATGCTGTCAAGACCTGCATTAAAAATACTAATGAACAAAGAGATGATTTTACTCTGCTGTTTTTAATTCAGTTGTTATTTGGAAATACAAAAATATGCCTGCTCTTCCTCTGTTTTATATTCCTGATGACATGAAAGCAACATATCTTGAGTCATTTTTGGAAATTTGGCTCCTTTTTCTGTCCTTCCAGGTTCTGATTGACTGGATTAATGATGTGCTGGTGGAGGAGAGAATCATTGTCAAGCAGCTCGAGGAGGACCTGTACGATGGGCAGGTGCTGCAGAAGCTGCTGGGTGAGTTCACACCAGGCAAGGGGACCCCAAACACTGACAGGGGCCCAAAGTGAATCCCTTCCAGAGCTGCAGACAGGGCTGGACAGTAACCAGGAATGCACCTTGTTTCAGTGGTAGCTACAGCATCATCTCCATCAGCTGAAAAGGCAGGAAATGCAGATAATTCCCAGGCATCTCTTTCATGGGCTAACCATAGTCCAGACAGCTGAAATATATGGTAGGAAAAAGGTGAAGAGGTTCCTGTTGGCAGTGGGGGAACCAAGCAGGAGGTCTGTCAGTGTGGTTTGATTCTGAAAGCTTTTGGGCTCAGCTGTTCTGAGGTTCTGGTGGAATTACTTTTAGTGGGGAAAATGAGAAGCAGAGAGAGCATGGCAGGAAGGAAGTACCCAAAATGTGGGTGATTCCTGAAGGGATACACTCAGCTGAACAACTGGGGTCCTGCAGCCCCCCAGTCCTTGCAGTGTGAGTGTTGGGGCAGCAGGCCCAGGGGGGAAGAGCTCATGAGGAGGGGGTGGAGTCACCATTTTCAAAAAACACACAGATGTTGAACTTGGGGAGTGGTTTAGGGATGGATTTGACAGTGCTGGGTTGATGGTTGGGCTGAAAGATCTTAAAGATTCTCTGCAGATCAGTCAGACTTAGCAGATCTTACAGGAGGAAAGTGGACACAATTTCTGTTTCCTGACTGGCAAAAAAAATTAATCTGTTAGTATAGTTTAAAAAAAATCTAAACTTTAAATTAATATTCACACATTTTGGTAGTTGGTTTAGAAAATATTCTAAATATTTCTCTCATTCATATTATTCAGTTATTGATAAAAAATTCCTGCCTTAGGTTGATAAAACAGTCAAAATGTTCAAAGTATTTGTGAGTTGATAACCTGCAGGTCTCTTCTGTTTGGGTTACTGGAGTGCTTTTGTATTTCTGCTGCTTTAAGAAGAATATAAATATAAGAATATAAGATAAGTATTTACCTTCAGTTGGGTGAAATATCCAGAAGACACATAGTTGAGAGCAGAAATATTTCCATTATTGGAATAACAGGTTTTGACAACTTTGAGACAGTTGTGAAAGCATCTCTAGAGTTGAAGCCCATCCCATTTTGTGAAAACAGTTTTGGTGAAATACCTTGTTTTGTTTTAAAGAGTGGAATAATATTTACTTGAGGTGTGTCCAACCAGTCCTGATCTCCTAGAGAGGTGATTTTTCCTCCGGGTGGAGGGAGAACAGAGATCAGCTGTTCCCTTTGCTCTGGAGGGCTTTGCTCCTCCTTCCTCACCTCTTGTCTTTCTTCTTTAGAAAAATTCAACTCCTGTGTCTTTGGCAAGAGCCACAATGCAGAAGGAGAGAAGAATGCCTTGTTTATGACTTTGGCCACAAATAATTATATTACACAAACAGAACTGAAATCTTAAAAATGGAATTTTACAAATTTTCCTGCATTGGTTCATTTTTGGAAGTAATCAACCACAATGTGACAATAACATGACAAGATTATTCTTTAAATTAGTGCCACTAAGGCAATACAAATCTGTGGGTCAGAGGAGTTTTTAACTCTTGAGGATGCAGAGTGTGCTTTAGCTTAAATTCACCTTCAGCTAACCTGACATAAAACTTAGCAAGCTGCAGTAAATGTTCATATATTATCTCCCTTTTTTTTGTCCTAAATTAACTAGTTATTAAGAAAGTCCATTAAGCCTGTGCAGATTTCTTGTGCAGGGAAGGCTGTGTTGTGCCAAATGGTTTTCAGCAGTGGAAGAAATTGGGAGGTATAATTATTACCAACTTCATGCCTAGCTGAAAGTTGTTCCATATTTTGCCGCCTGATTGATGAGCATGCTCAGCCAGGCTCTCCCAGTTTTATCACATTTTTGTTGGAATTGACACACTTTGATGAAAGTTTGCCCTTCAGCTATTTTTCTTTCTGAGGAAAATAATTCTCCCAGAACACTTGTAGCAGAGTCCAGCTCTGCCCAGTGGCCTGTGCTTGTTATTTCCACCCAGCCCCTTGTTTAATGTGTTTTTTTCTATTCCCTTGGGGTGTTTTTGCTTTTCCCAATCCCAGAGAAACTGGCTGACCGTAAGCTGAACGTGGCAGAGGTGACCCAGTCTGAGATTGGGCAGAAGCAGAAGCTGCAGACGGTGCTGGAGGCTGTCCATGACCTGCTCCGACCCCACGGCTGGACCATCAAGTGGAATGTGGACTGTAAGGGCTCTCTTGGCTTTCCTGTCTCAGCTTCCCCCAGGCAAGGAGGGCATGACATCAATAGGCTGATCACAGTCTGGGATACACTGTTTTAAAAAATGATTTCTTTATTCGTGGTTCTTACCACGTCCATGTATGGATTGTAACTGTCACCTTCTTCTGTGGCCTTTGTTAAGAACAGAGGTACATCACCATCATTTTTGTAGGAGAATTGAACTAAACTTGTTCCAGCATGGCCTGTTACAGTCCAAAAGTGAGGGTGGCATTTGACAAGTCCCTTTGCCTGTGTGATGCATGGGTTTCATCTCTTACAGGCAGCAAAGCTCTTGTTAACACTCTGGAAGTTGGCAACAAGCAGTTTTCTCCAGTATCCTCCAGTACAGTGCCTGGGGCTGCCTGTCTCCTTGGCCAGACAGGGAACTGGAGGGGCTGGACTTGTAAGTTGGGCAAGTACCTTAAAGGCAGGGTTCAATCTACACTTTGCTACCTGGGGAATTTTATTTCAGGCCTTACTAATTTAGGAAAAAGAGAAAGAAGCATAGGAAGCAAAAAGTCTGTGTTGACATTTTCACTGCCTTTTTTCCTAGAGCTGTTTGTTTAAAATAAGGCCTCAGCATTCTTTGATTACCTTCATCTCCCTTGTTCCCTGCAGCAATCCATGGCAAGAACCTGATTGCCATCCTTCACCTCCTGGTGGCTCTGGCAATGCATTTCCGAGCTCCCATCCGACTGCCCGAACACGTGTCTGTGCAGGTGGTGGTTGTGAGGGTGAGTATGGAGGGAATGATGGGTGGGACAACCATCATGTGTCACTGGTTCTGCAGTGCTGGGCTGCTCCCACGCATTTCCCCCGAGCTCCTGTCCTTTAGAAAACTTGTGTCCCAGTTGTTTGTCCTGGGAATGCATTTTAGATAGATGTGATCCTGAGAACATCCCATCTCTGATGTGTTTGGGACCAGCACTTGCTGTTGAAACAGCAAGGTAAAAATGTACAGTGGGACTTTGTGTAAGAGACTGTTGTGCCTGTAATTTCTGTCACTTTAATGAGGTTTTTTTGCCCTGCATTTTTTCACAGAGAAGCCACTGAGACACAAGCAGCACAGAAAGGAGTTGCAGCAGAGCAGTCTGCAGAGCCTGTTATGGTGCTGCTTTCCCCCAGTGACTTCATGTACAGACTTAGACATGCTGTTTTCTTTGGCATGCCCTATAGGCTTTCATCATTCCTTTCACAGCCCTGTGTTTTTGTGAGCTTTCCTTAGATATGGAGGAGAGGTCTGACCTAAGAAACCCTGACTTCTTCCCCCCTGCCCTGGTTACTGCCCTGGTTATTCCTTTCTTTGCTGTGGCACTCAGTGCTTGGGTCCCAGGGCAGGAGGCTCTGCAAGTGCCACTCCTTTCAAGAATGAAGAAGATGAAGTGATCCCAGCCTCTGCTTTGCCAGTGTGGTTGCCACACAAGCCATCACAAGGATGGTTGATTAGGCAAGAGCCTCATTTTGTTTTACTTTTAAATAATGGCATTTTCCAGGCTGTCTGCCTGAATGTTCTAGAGATACAGGGTGTGATGTGAATGGGGAATTAATGGATGCTCCCTGGCTCACAGTAAATGTGTGTATTCTCTTGAAGAGGTGATTTTGAACTGCTTCAGTGCTTCCATGTTAAAAACAACGAGTTAGTTATAAAGTAATGTGAATGTAAATAGGAGACTAATTTCTTGTTACATTTCTTTTGGCTGTCTTGGACAGATAAGGAGGAAGTGTAAATATAAGCTGTTTTCTCACACCCTGGTGGCAGAAAAACTGTCCAGGACAGTGAAGTGGCTTTTGTAACTGCTGTCAGAAAAAACCCCTTTGGTAGAGAAGATTTCATTTAGATGTCTCGTCTTGCTTGCATTTTGGAGAGGACTTTGTTTTACCTTCCTTGCCAGGAAAAACCTTTCCCTGTGTGTCTGTCCTTTGATTTCATGGAAAGCAACTCCAAGACCAAACCAGCAGTAAAGCACTTTTGTTCCTATTATTTATAATGGGCACCATGGTGTGGCCCTTCCCAAGAGCAGAGTTCCTGCAGCCAAGTTACTTCCAAGCCTTTTGAAATCAACCTCCAGAATTAGTTTTCTTGCTGGTTTTTGTGTGAAATAGAAAACACTGTAACTATGGCAGTGCATGCCCAAGTTACACAAGAGTCCCAGCAAAACAAGGGTTTGAATGGGCCTTGTAGTTAAAATCCTGTTAAAATCCTGGTGATAACTAGTCTAAATGCTGAGTTTAGAGTCTCAGATGATGCATGTTTGAATACTGGTGTCACTCAGCATGTGCCTGTCCTTCCAGCCTTCCTCAGTGAGGGCAGGGAGGAAAGAAACTCTGTGGATTCACTCTGTGCTTCCAGTGAGAACTGAAAATCCTGAGGTTTTTCCTTCCAGCTGATTCCACTGCCTGATATTTGAAGTGTAAACTTGCATGGTGAAGAAACACTCAAATTGAGAAAACAAAAGAAGTTCACAGAGATAAGTGTAAAACTTGTCCTTCAGGCTCCCTGTGCTGGTTATTTTTACAAGGCTCAGGTGTTGCACTTGGCTTTCCTCATCCTGGTTTTTCAGTTTGCAGCCTGGCCCACCTTGGTGCTTCTGGTGTTTCTACAGTAATTCTATTAGTCTGAGCTGCAGGCTGGAAGGTCAGAGCCAAGGCAGGATGAAGAATAAATGTATCTGGTGCCAGTGGTGCAAGGAATCAAAATTTTTTTTTTCCAGCCAGGCTCCCCGAGATACCAACCTTGCCTTCACGTGCTGAGGGCAGCAGTTCTCCTGCCTGCCTTTTGGATTTCAGTTTGATTCCTTACATTGCTTCTGGGGGAGGATGAGTTTCTCTTCAGAGCTGTTCTCCTTAAGAAGTTCTTCCTTGGGATTCAGGTGGTGGAAATGACTGAGGTGGAAAACGTGTACAGTGCTTGTGCCTCAGGGGGTGGTTTCCCTGCTTACCTGAGCTAGCAAGATTTATTAACCCTGCCATAAATCATTCTGGCAGTCCTGGTTCCTAGATGGCTGCTGAGATTGCAGCTCTTTGTGTCAGCTTTTTGGGTGCAGGGAAGGGAAGAAAGAAATTCCTCCATTCAGGCATGAGGCTGTGTCCTGTAGTTCTGAAAGAAGCCCAAAGAGATGTTAAACCAGTTTTTCACTGGGGTAAAAGCACTTCCAGCCTCTCAGCTGGTTTGAAACTGATTCTCACCACATGCTAACTCTCACTTGGGCAGGAGACTCCTTAATCATGGAGCAAATTATCCCAGGGAGAGAAAACCCAGTATCAGGGCAATGCTATTTGCTGTCAGATCACTGGCTGAGCTTTCTGTGCTCCCTGCATTTCCCTTGGGGATGTTCCTGGCAAGTGTGTGGCTGCTCTGGGAGAGCTGCCCCCATGCCTGGAGAGTGAGCCCTGCCAGCACAGCCCTGGGCTGGGGCACCAGCACTGTAATTCCAGCCCTGGTATTCCATCCTACACCTCCCTGGACAGTCAGGCTGCCACTTGTGCCCAGTTGTTGGCTGACTCCATGCCATGAGTGCCTCTGCTTGGGGGATTTCAGCTGGGGCTGACAAACCCTCCTGGCTTTGTGTTCCTGGCATGCTGCTGGCCCTGGGCTCAGCAGGAGGCTTGTTAGTGAGTTACCTGACTGCAAAGACAGGTGTGTATGTGCATTTCCCCAGCATCCCTTGGGCTGTCAGCCTGATAAATGCCACTGCCCTGGAACGAGTCCTCTGCCAGCTGCTTACCCTCTGCCAGCTGCTTCCCCTCTGCAGGGCTCAGGGAGTGTTCTTAGAATCATAGAATGGATTGGGTTGGAAAAGACCTCCGAGATCATCGAGTCCAACCCTTGGGCCGACTTCAGTCCCTGTACCAGATCATGGCACTCAGTGCCACGGCCAAGCTCAGTTGAAAAACCTCCAGGGATGGTCTTCTCTGCTTTCAGGCACTCTGAGTGCTGCAGAGCCCCTCAGGAGCTTTTCCTTCCCTAATTCCCAAGTTTCTAACTCTGTGTTCCTTTGCAGAAGCGGGAGGGCCTCCTGCAGACCACGCACGTCTCCGAGGAGCTGACCACCACCACAGAGTAAGCACAGAGCACCTCAGGGTGCCACTGGGGCCTGATGAGAGGTCATTTATAAAGATTAAAGATAGCCTGCCCCTCCTGTCCTTGCTAAATTGACAAAATCCCTTAATGTGGTGCTGTTTTAAGTATACGCAAATTACTTGGTCTCTGGAAATCCATTACAAAGGAGAGATGTTCTCTGTAAATTCTTGGGTCACAGAAGCTTTTAATGCAAAGGACCTTTGGGAGCCTTTTTCCCTCCTGCCTTCTGGAGGCAAATACGTAACTGATTTCTGCCCAGTGCTGTTTTCTCTCCCGATTGAAGAGCTAATGTAGGTATTTTGGGGAAGGATTAGTTGGACAAAAGGCAATTCTTTGATATCTCTCTCAACACTGAAGTGATAGCCCATGAAAACTGTAAGGATGTTTTAACAGAGTATCCCTTCAGTTTTGAGAGATACGACAAAGATCTGTTTCCAGTAGTACCTCAGGATTTGAGCTCAGCAAAACAAAACTGAATAAATAAACCCTTTCCCTCTCCACTTCTTGCAACAGATTGCTTTATGTTTTTACAGTCCTTTCTGTAAGGAGAAGACTAGACAGGCATTTTGGCTGCAAATAAAAGCTGGGCTTTTCCCTCCCGTGGCCTGGAGGCAGCTCCTCTAAGAGGGGCTTGCAGGAGCCTCCTCAGTTTGTCAGGGGCTTTGGCTCCAGCTCAGAAATGCAGCACCACTGGCAGAGCTCAGTGGGGAACATCTCTCAGATGGAAATGCTCAGAAAAAATGAGATCATCACACGTCTGGGTGGACATTAAGTGGGATTTTTGTAGGATCAGAGCTCTGGCTCAGGTCTGTGGGCCAGAATTCCTCCCCTCACTCTGGAACAAAGCACTTGGCTCTGCTCTCGCTCAGATGTGGTTTGAGAGATGGAATCTGCAGGCTGAGGGTTAGACAGTTCCGCAGCAAGATGTTTACAGACTTGCATGTGTGTTTATACATCTATTTTATGAAGCTATTTAATATTACTCACCATCAGGAGCCTTGCTGTTTAACGTGCTGCACACCCAGAGACAAGAATAGCTGTGGAAAATGCAGGGATCAGCAAAATCCTGCATTCACTGAATGCTTTCAGCTTCCTCTGTGCCAACCAGGGCCTGCCTCTCAGCTGATAAACATCTGCATTTGTCTGCTGATGTCACTGGCTGTGGATAAGGTTTCATATCTGGCAGTTTGATTTCCATAATATCCACACAGGCATCTGTGTTTTCTTTCTTCAGTAAAACCAGGTTAAAGTGGGAGAGAGAACTTTGCTGCTTTTAAGCTGTGTGGTTTAGTGACTGATGCCTGTATTTGTGGAAAATATACAGAGAAACACATTTATTCATTCACCCTTCATCCTAAAAATTGTTATGGATAAGAAATCATAATGATGTGTAACATATAACAGTGTGTAAAATATAAGGATGTGTAAAATAGAACAATGTGTTAAATACAATCACACATTTCCATTGATTTGAAGTGCATCCCCCTGGCATCACTGGTGTTCTGCTGGGGACATTCCTGGTCTGCTCTGTGACATGCTCAGCCTCCTGACTTTGTAGGACTGAAAATAGCAAAAAAATCTTGGGAAAAGCAGAAAAAATTTTGCAGGAAGAGGCCCAGTTAAGCCCATGGTCTTGTCTTTTCAAAGTGATTGTTCATGAACTAACCTATTCTTTTTGAATGCTCTGACTTGCAGGATGATGATGGGAAGATTTGGTAAGTAGCAAAGTTGACTCTGAGATTTATTTACTTATTTATTTATTTGTGTCAGGCACAGAAATCTGGTCTGGTTTCTTTCAGCAGAGCAAGACAATGGGTTGAGCAATTCCAGGGGGTTGGAATTTGTTGTGGGGGCAGATTTTGTCACTCCACACAGATGTGGAGAAAGGGTAGGGGCAGACCCTGCAGGATACTGTTTGTGCTCTTTGCAGGAGTTTTTTTTAATTAGTGAGTAATGAATAGTAGCTCCTCATTACAAGAAAGACACAAAGATCTGGAGTATCACCGTTATCTCCTCTGTGTTCACTGGAATTTAGAGTTTAGGCTGTGCCAACTGTAGGCCTGGTCTTCTAAACAAAAACTGGGAGGGGGGTTATGTTGCTACCAAGAAATTTCACTTTTTGTGTTTAGTTTTTCCAGTGGCATTAAGTCACTTCTCACCTAAGAGATGTGCAGGGCTCATGCAAAGGACTGTGTGTGATGACAAATAAGTAACTAATTTTCTTTATTCACCTCCTACAATGTGTGAACTCTACCATTTCCCCTCTTGCAGAATACCTATATTATTTATTGATAAGGCACTTGGAAAAGAAGTTATGTCAGGGGCTAAATATAGGGAAGTTCCAGCCAGGTGGGGGTTGGTCTCTTCTCCCAGGCACTCAGCAATAGGACAAGGGGGCACGGGCTCAAGCTCTGCCAGGGGAAATTGAAGTTGGAGATGAGAAAAAACTTCTTTGCAGAGAGAGTGCTCAGGCATTGGAATGGGCTGCCCAGAGAGGGGGGGGATTCCCCATCCCTGGAGGTTTTTAAAGTGAGCTTGGCCGTGGCACTGAGTGCCATGATCTGGTAAAGGGACTGGAGTTGGCCCAAGGGTTGGACTTGATGATCTCGGAGGTCTTTTCCAACCCAATCCATTCTATGATTCCATGATTCTATGATAACATATCTTCAGGTACCAAAGAAATTTGCATAATAAATACAGCCATTTATTTAACAGCAGAAAACTTAAAACGTGTTCTGTAAATGAAAAGAAATTGATCTTGGAAAAGATGTTAAAAACTATGTTGAAAAAATAGATTGGGTTAGATATTGTTTTGCCATGTTTGGAAAGTCTCACCATGGTTTAAATTTTGTGCTGAGCTCTGCTCTTCATACACTGCTGAATGAGCATTCAGCTGAGCTCAGTTTTAAGCTTTACTAAAGTCAAGAGTCCTACCAGTAATTTTAAATTAACCAAATTATTATCTTTGACACTGAGTTGAGGATGCAACCATAGTATTGTTTAAGTTAGAAATGGGGTATAGCCAAAATTTGTTATTAATTTTAGTATTTCTTTCACTTGTGTATTTTGTATACCAATCATGGATGGCAAACAAAAAATCAGTGAATGATACATATCTTTTCACTTACCTCTGAAATTCCCAGGGTAATTTGGCCTGGCATTTAACTAAATACCAAAATAAGGTGGTAACTTTTAGCTTGGGTCTCTGCTATGTGTTTTTCTGAGAAAAACCTTTAAGCTTTGGACACATAACGTGCTTCCCATATTGACTGTGTTGGAGTTGTGCTGATTTTACTTTTTTTCCTCCCCTAAAACAGAGCGTGATGCCTTTGACACACTTTTTGATCATGCACCAGACAAACTCAGCGTAGTCAAAAAGGTAAAAAACAAAAGTCCAGTTTTGTTTTCCACAATTTTGGAAAGGTTTTCCACATTTTTGGAAAGGTTTTCCACATTGCTTTTTTGAAAGTTATTCAGAAACATCCAGCAAGTAAGAGAATCTGGAGCAGTGAAAAGTTACCCCCAAGGGTCACTGTTTCAAAGCCAGATGGTATTTTCCACAGTGCCCTGAAATGGGATTCACCCATAAATAAGTTTGCTAAATGGAAATCGTTTAGAGAAGAGTTGCTGTTCTACTCACTACTAATTCATGTGGTCCCCTGGTTTGTCCCCAAGGCTGAGCATCCTCTCACAGCACACCTACCCAGACTTGGTGTTGCACAGAGCAGAGAGGGGATGGAGCTGTTTATCTCTCTGCCAGCTCCTGCTTTAGGGAAGACATAAGGAGGAACAGCTCCGTGGGATTCCATCAGATGGTTCCAGTGTGGCTGCTCAGCTGTTTATTAGACCAGCACTATGCAAAGATCAATGTTGTGGGCCATTGACTTAAGAGTTGGACACGATGATCCTTGTGGGTCCCTTCCAGCTCAGAATAGTCTGTGATTCTGATTCTGTAAATCATCCCTTCCCTTGGTATGGAGCAGAGGATGTGTGCATTTACATTAATGCTTTGAAGTCTCTGCAAGATTTTATCTTTCCAGTCTGAAATGTCTTCTAGGAAAGTGTTTTAAGTGGGTAGAGAGCAAAGTTAACTCTTTAAGTGTTAACACCCAGCTCTGTGTCCCTTTGGAAGATCTGTGTCACTCATGACCTCAGCACAGGACTGGATTGTATCTCAGGGTGTTGCCTCTGGAATAGAAACCCCAGACCTGGGTTCCATCCTGGCTGTGGTTTGATGTATGTGCTGTTGGCATCTTCCTGGGCACTCTTAGCTCATGCCTTGCCCCCAGGGGGTGGATCTTCCCCAGGAACCTGAAAAGATCAGTGTGGGCAGTAAATACACCTCCTGCTGCATCTCCAAGCACTGAATGTCAGCTCAGCTTTTTTCCCGACCTGTAGTTTGCTTTGTGTGCCCAGAAAGCCACTGGTGAGCCGGGTAACAGCACCCTCTGCTGAGCTCTGGCACACGGTGCAACAGAAGCGACTCTGCCCGAGTTGTTCTCAGTTTTATGTACTGATTTATGCAAAAGCAAACAGCACAGCCCCCTATTTATCAGGCTTTAAAACATCTTAAGATTGTGTATTAACCCTTTCTCACAGGCACTGAGTGCAGGTCTAACATCGCTGCTCCTGCTGCTTTCTTTTCTAGTCCTTGATCACCTTTGTGAACAAACACTTGAACAAACTGAATCTGGAAGTGACAGAGTTGGAAACGCAGGTAGGAGGTTCTGTCTGGTTGTGTGTAATCTGTACATTGCAAATCTAGGTCCTCACTCCATGAAACCTTGTTAGGGATGTGTTTCTCCCTGGGCATATTAATGGGTGGGATCAGAGCTCTGGAGTAGCAGTGACAATCCTGGAAACCATGAGTAAGTGTGAATTTAAGTGTCAGTGGGGTAGTTCTCGCTGTAAAGATAAAATTAAGCAATTTTCCAGGCATGGCCTTGGCCAAGCAGAGGCAGATCTTTTCTGCAGAGTTCACTGAACTGTGGAGAGATGGTTATCTTACTGTCTCAGCTAAAAAGCACAGCATCTATAGAATTATACCATACAGGTAATTGCTTTGAGCCTGGTTTAGTGTAATACCAGTCATTCACTGCTGTTTTATAGCTCTGCTGAAATAAGAGGGTGACTGGATCTGATCTGTCACAAGAAATTGTTGCTTAATGCCTTAGAGGTACCCAGCAATTTGGTTTTGAAGAGATCAGAGGATGTCAGGAGCCCAAATGAGAGGTCTGTTAGAAGTAACATTCCCCTCCTTGGCCAGTCATTCTGTCTGGTAGGAACACTCAGTAGTATTGCCCAAGTACACAGAATATTATTTAGTATTTGCTGAAAAAAGTTTATTTTGACTTGGGTAAAAAATTTATTTTATGGAGTTAAACTTCCTACCTGTGACAGAGAAGACTTAATTTCAAGTTTGGATTAAGGACAAGGATTTGAATGTCCAACACACATGATTTAAGAGAAACCACCAGGTACTGTAGTAGCAGCACTGTGAGTATTTAATGTGCAAACAGCTTTCCCAGGAAGTTGTTTCTTTTATATTTTTAAATCAAAAAAGCTTGCTTAAATACTGTAGAGGAGTTGGCAAGGTTCCTGAAGCAAAACAAATGCATGTGAGGAAGGGAAGAGCAGACAGACATACTCTAAGCCCACCCCAAAGCTTTCAGTAGCTCTGTAAATAAATAACTGGCTGAAGATAAAGAAGATTGTTTTTCAGTCCCTGCCTATTCAGACCAAATACTGTGCACAGTATTTGTAAGGAAAACAAACTGTAGATCACTCCCAGGTGAATTATTTTCAATTTCTTCTGCTTAGAGCACTTTAGTGTATGTAAGTGATTAAAATAGTCATTGGCACGTGGGCTGGCAATGGTTAATGCTGTAACAATTGCTGATGGGCTTCCTTGTTCTGCTCAGGAAATGAGAGCAGGGGAAATAGTGCTACCAGATGTAGGGAGAAAACCTCCTGTGGTTTCTCCCTGTTCTTTAGAGGACAGACAAGAGAGCAGCTCCAGCAACAGGCTCTGAAGAAATTCAAGGTGATTTCTCTGGCTCAGCTGCACTGGTGGCAGATGGACCAAAGCCTTAAATGCTTGTTAAACTTCCTGTCACTTCCTTGCTACGACTCAAAGGATCACTTGGTGACTCCTGAACCATCTTATGATTTAAAGAAAAACTAGATATTCACAGTAAAGCAAAATTTTATTACGGCCTGGCCAATGGCCAGGGACGCATCTCACTTACACCCCTGTAAGAACAGGGTAGACATCAAAATACACCATTTGGGCCAAGCATCCTGTGTTCTCCTTGTTCAGGAGTGCTTGTTTACAAATAGAGTCTTTCTGCCAGGCATGTCATCAATATTTCTCTTTAGTTTGCAGATGGTGTTTACTTGGTTTTGCTCATGGGTCTCCTTGAAGACTATTTTGTTCCACTTCACAACTTCTACCTAACACCTGAAAGTTTTGATCAGAAGGTGGGTAGAAATTCCAGTCTGTTGGGTTTGCATTGTTATCACGTGGTATTTTCCAGTGGTTGTGTCCTTTCTCTTTGAGCCAGGTAAATCAGAACATGATCTATTCTCTCCAGGAGCTGTAGCAAAAAGGCTGTGACACTTGATAGTTAAAACCACTAAAAGTGGTTATGGCTTTCTCTTGCCTTTTATTTTTTAATCTCAGTATCTTGAATTTTTGCCCCTGTAGCAATGAAGGGTGCTGAGTTGCAGCCAGCACCTGTTCAGTTGTAATTTTGTTATCAATGGTTTCAATTTGCCCCTGTTCCTGAGGTAATGTGTGAGTTTGGATGGAGGCTCTGCCTTGAGGAATGGGGATTTGTAAATCAAAGAAGGAGAGGTGGGCTCTGTGGTTTTGGGAAAAAGTACTTTCACATTAAAAGTGATTGGCTGTGACAGTGAATGAGGAGGAACTGTAGCAGGTAAAAAGAGATTAATAGAGTCCTGAACAGTAAACATGAGTGAAAATGGCCTGTCTTCCTTGTGTGCGTGTTTCTCAAGACGAGGAGCTGTAATTAAATCTCCCCCCCTTGCTTTGTATGTCCAGAACTGTCACGTGCAGGAACAAAACTGCACAGAATTCACAATGCAAATTGCCTTGCTTAAATTTCAGTAAGCATGGACAAGAAACCTGCTATGCAAATCTCTTGGACCACGTTTGCTCCTCAAGGGAGAGATGACAACAAGACACTTACTTTGTTTCATTTTTCCTTTTTTGTCCATACCTTGCAATTGTTTTGCCTCTGCCAGAGAGACTGAGCTCAGGGCTTAGTGAGGTCTCTCAGTCCATGTGGGGCCCAGTCACATTTTTACACTTGAATTTGGAAATCTGAATGACTTTCTTTATATCAAAAGTCAATATTTGCCTTACAAGCTTTCATTTCTTACTTGCTTATCTGTACTTTCTGCTCTGCTTACACATGTAAATGTTAAGCAGAATTAAAATTTTCTGCACCAAGTATAGGGAGAATAATGAAGCATTTTAAAAAATTGGAGTAAAGGCTTTTAATGCCTGCATAACTCTGAGCTCTGAACACTCTCCCTCTTTCAGGTCCACAATGTTTCCTTTGCTTTTGAGCTGATGCAGGATGGAGGTCTGAAGAAACCAAAGGCTCGCCCTGAAGGTGAGGATGTGCTTGAAATAGTGTATAAAGACACAAGAACAGGTGCATTTCAGGGGCAGCTCCATCCAGAGACTGCAGCACCACAGAGTGGAGCTGTAAATGGGCCCCTGGACAGTTTTCCAAAGGATTCCTTGCCTCTGTCTGGGGTATATCCTTGCCTGTGTTTCTTGTCTGGAGTGTCCCAGTCTGGTTTAGTGAATCATTCAAGAGCTGTTCAGTGCTGTGTTATAAATTCAGATGGGGTTCTCCAAAACAGTCCAAGCAGAAAGCTTTTCATGGTCTAATTCTCTTAATTCCTGCACCTACAGCTGGTTTGGACTCCTGTGAGGAGATTTCAGTGACAGATAACTAAGAGGCTTTTGAGGGTTTTTTAAGAGAACCAAGAGCAAAAAATCTTCTTGATTTATGTGGACTTGGGAGTTAGAACTGCAATGTGTAAAAACTGAGTTTTCCCTTTAAAGTCTCTGAACCTTGCAATTAATAAATGATGAGGTTTGCATTGTTACTTACACTGGGGATAAAAAGAGGAATTAAAACTTTATGACTGCTAAATGGGCGATTTTTATTCCTTATGTTACAAACTCTGTGTGTATGAGAAGCTTCCTCAGAACAAAGGAAAGGGAGAAGCCCCCAAGAAATGTTTGCTCTGACTTAAAATGAGACAAAGTGGTGATAGTAAATAGAGTAACAAATAGTGGGGGGAAAAAAGCAAAAGACATTATTAAATGTCTGTATGTCCTGTCAGTACTGTTTTAAATTTGGGCATGAAAAGTGGCCCTGAAGAATATTGTGAAACAAGACACTAATCTGGGAAAGCAAAGGAGTGTTGTGAGTATTGGAGCTGAGTCAGTGGTGTGTGAGGAGGACAAGGAGACTCCACAACTACAAACACACCATCAGGAGAGGCAGTTTTTGAGTGGAAGGGCTAAGGAGATTGCAGCAGGAGACCAGGTAAGCCAGACAAGCCTGTTTTGGGAGACAGGAGTGTTAAAAATCTAGGAGAAAACTGAGCCAGTTGAAAGCTTGTCCTTTTTTGTTTAATTTTGTTTTGTTCTCACCATTTGATCTGACAGAGGAGGTTCCCTTCCCATAAGGTTTTCTTATATCGTCTGATGAATGTTAGAACATTACAGCACATATATGTGTCTTTTGTTTGCTCAGGAAAAGGTGTGTGGATTCAGTAAGGAGCAGAATATCTTTGAAGTGTTTCAATGATTGAAAATTTAATGAGTGATAGAAGCTGGAGAGCCAAACTGGCTCACAGACCATTCCTTTTGGCTGCTGCAGGATGCACAGTCCCCTATGGGTTTCCCTTCCCCTTCTGTGTGTCCCCATTCCCAGCTGCTGGGCTGGGGGTGCTCCTGGGGTGTCTCTGAGGCTGGAAATGCCTGGAAAAGGGACTCTTGCTCATGGAAAATGCTCCTGTGGAGAGGACACATCTTGGAAGTCACATTTTGGGTGTGCCTTGTCACCACAGTTTCATTGAATCCTCTGTAAGGTCTTGATAATACTGCCACATGATTTGTGTTCCAAAACCAATCATTCAGTTTGGCAGAGACTCTGAGGCTCTGCAAAAACCATTGTGTATTAGGATGCTTTGTTAATACCATGCTGAGCCATTGTTTGTTCCTCAGTAGCCAGGAAAACCTGTCAGGTGAATCCAAGAACTGGGCAGTAAATACCTCTTGAATTAGAATAGTAAATGCCTCTTGAATTAGGATCACAGGGTTGTTAGGGTTGGAAATCTTTATTTCTGTAGCCTGTGCTTTCTGCAGTGCTGGCAGGAAAGAGATCTTAAATATTTGAGTGTCTTTGTGCAGGTGTAAATAAAAACAGGAGCATAGACATCATCTCCTCATCTCTGTTCTTCCAGCAAAATTCAGTAGATTGGGCCAGCAACAGGACTTGATGCTGAATTATTGCAGCAGGACTTGATGGTGAATTATTGCAGCAGGAGTGTGTTCCAGTGGTTTCATTTATTTAACCTCTAATGAGGTTCTTAAGGAGTGTGAAAGTTTTAAAGTAATGGAATATTTTAAACTGTTTTTATGATTTCTGGCCATTTTCAGTTAGCATTTTATTGATGGTTGTTGGTAATGTGGCTGTGCATGTTTTATCTTAAAATAAGAAACAGAGGCTGAGAAATATGCTTATCTTTGGGAATGCCTGTTAGACACTGATCAATAAGGAACTCTGTAATCACTCACAAAGGGAGGATGCATCTCACACTCTGTGCCCTTTAATGCAGAAAACAAAATCATAACAAGGTCTGAAAGTCAGGAAAATAGCAGACTAGAATGGCAACAGTGAAGGTAATTAACCTTCAGTCTGTGCTGTCAAGGAGTGGAGGTGGAATTTCCACCACTGGAAGATGTATAAAAAGAAAAGGAAGATAAGAAAAAATAAAGTAGTGTGTTCTTTCCTCTGGCTAAAGTTATATTTTAAATCCATCTCTGGGGGAACTGGAAATGCTGTGGTAGGCAGCAGCTTTTTGTGATACCTGGAAAAACTAGAAATGTGCTTCATTTTCAGTTATCCAGGTAGGAGGTCTCTTTTTTGGGGTGCATGCAGGCGGGATCTTCCTTTGGGGCAGATTGGGATTCTCTTGCAGATGCAAAGTAAAACTCATCAATGCAGTATGGGATGGGAGGGGAGGACAGAGGGGTCTTGGCAGAGGGGTCTTGGCAGTGACTTCTAATTAAAACAGGCAGTAGGTGTTCCCTTGGCCCTCACATTATTTGTACTTGGTCTTGTTTGCTGTCTTCCTGGGTCCTTTGATGATTTTTTAATTATCTGTTCTTCCTCACTTCTGTTTCCATGTATGTTGTTTCCTGTGTGTTTTTTGCTTCTTCTCCTTTCCTCCTCCTCCTTTCTTACACATGATACCCCACCTTCCTTCTCCCTGTTCAGCCTTCCCTGTGCCTCCCCCTCAGTCCCTGGATCACATCTCTGCTATTTCTTGGCATTTTTATAGCCATAGGCTGGGACCTGTTCCCTGGTGGGGAGAAGGGATGTTAAATGATGGAAAGCTTTGGTTCTGCTGAGAACTCCTGCTCTGTTTGTGCATGGCTGATAACCCTGCAGAGCTGTGGAGTGTGAGGTTTGGTACCTCTGAGGGGTGTGACCACTTGGTCACTCCTTCCCTGGGCTGGGAAATCCTTGGGGGTATTTCCAAAAGCCTTTTCCCCAGTCTGAGATGAGGAAGGGAATTCTCTTTCTCCTGTTGCCCAGGGAAGTTCCTGTGACTGTGTGATCCCCAGGGAAGGGCATCATTTGGGACATTTAAAAGGCTTGACTTGGGGAGATCAGAACTCTGAGGGGTTTTTGTTGCTGATTCCACCAGCTCAGAGATGTGGGGACTTGTGTTGCTTTTAGGAAAATGAGGGAAACCAAAATGTGGCTTAAGGATTTCTCCTTTTCTTCCACAGATGTTGTCAACTTGGACCTGAAGTCTACCCTGAGGGTTCTGTACAACCTGTTCACCAAGTACAAGAATGTTGAGTGACCCTGGAAGCTGCTGAGGCCTCTGCTGAGGCAGGAAGGACAATGAGCACCTCTCTGCACGCTCCCACTGTGCCTTATGCTGTTCTCCAGGCCTTCTTGCTGCACTTGGTGTGCTCTCTGTAGTGTTTGTATAACAATTCCACTAAAGATTGTGCATGTGTATTCTCTAGGTCACTTGGGAATGTGTAGCTATGTCACACTTTTACCAGAAGATACTGTTGTTTGTTATAACCTACAAGTGTTCTTTTGAGAAAGGAATTATGCCACTAACTACTTTAATAAGCAGGGAAAACACAAGCCCTTCCTCCTGGCTGGAGGGTCTTTGATTGTACACTAGACTTTCTTTTGTCCACTCCTTGGTTGCAGCTGGCATTTGATGATTTTCCAGGCTGAATTCTTACCAATAGAAAATCAGCATTGGGGTTTATTTGGAAGCTGAACCTTTTCTGTTAAATAAGGTTTTGTCTGTTCTGTTGGATGGGTTGGGCTGAGAGGAATTGCAGGCACTGTCTGAAGCTGATGGCAAAAGCTTCAGTTTGTGTGTTCACCTCATTCTATTCAGTGTTATTTCCATTCAGTGTTTACACAGAATAAGCCTTGCAATGGGATGACCAACTAATCTTTCGATGTCTGTTTTTATTTCATGTCTTTTCTAGGAGAAATTTGGTTGCTAGAGCCACTGTTACCCACTAAACCTCAGTCAGGAGGAGGTCAAACAGGCACAGGCTGGATTAAGGCATTTTTGCCCCTAGTTTTTTCTTAAATAATAATCTTGGCAGTTTAAAGGTTGGTCCTTCCTTTCCTGTATCTGAGTTAGGGGGTCAGATCACTCCTGTTGGAGCTGTTGGCAGCTGGGGGGGTCTGGGGGTCAGGCTTTTATAAACAAACAGGTTTGCTCTGCTCCATGAGCTCATCTCAGTCCTGTTGTCAGGGGGCATATTCTTTCCTTAAAAATGGGTTCTATACCAGACATTATTTACCCTTGAACTCAGGTTCAAGAGGAAATGTGTCATTTGAATGGTATAATTTTACAATTGGAATTTTCTCTGTCCCTCCTTAAACATGTTTTCATCTGAAAGGGAGAGAAATGGGCTTTTGCTCCTTTGTTTTAGTATTTGAATTATTTGGGCCACCTCCCCTCACACCTCTGAAACAAAGATGGAAGGAAGTTGCCCTTTCTTAACATGAAAAATTCAGATCTCCTCTGCTCTGTTGGGTGCTCTGGGGAATCACTGCTTGCCTGTGCTGTAGGAAGGAGCTGACCTCTCCCTCTTTATACAGAGCCTGCAAAAGTTGGCCTTGAGTTCAGCTGGGGCCACTCTGCATACCCAGCAGTTATTACAGAGATTTACAGGGGGACTCAAGGCTGGTGGGGAGCTCAGCTGTCCTGGCAAGTCAGTGAAATGGGGCTAAATTCTGTGCTGTGCAATAAGGGGATCCTGAGGCTCTCACACTTTTAGTTTAATCCAGTGTTATCTGTGGGAAACAAGTCTGTTAAAGAGTTGTCATTCGCCAACCTCCCTTCAGGGGAGGTGGAAAGGCCAATGCTGTTTATATTCTCTGAGTTGCTGGGAAGGACCTCCAGAGAGTCTAGTTTTTGAAATTGCAAGCAATATTCATATCAAAACCAAGCAGAAAATAACAAGAAGAGGATGATAAGAGTGATTTGGCTTGGGGGGCTGGTTATTTCTGAGCTGGCATTATCCAGCTGCCTTCTTCATGCCATGTGAGCAGATGGGAATGCACTGGCAGGTTTGAAGTGTCTGTTTTGTTCAATTACTTGTTTCTGGTCACTGCAGAAACCTGAGTCCCTCTGCTGCAGCCTGAGGCATTCCTCATGTGGATCTCCTGTCAGCCAGGACTGTATCCTTATGTTACTGTCCCAGATGCCCTGAGCAAGTTTGGGGCAGGTGTCAGACCATGTTCTGTTATGTTTTTAAGTCTGTTTGTAAATGTTGCACAGGGAGAATCCTCACTCCTTGGCTCCTTGCTGTCTCGCCAGCTCCCTGTTCCTGCAGTCACTGTGTTTATTGTTACCAGGGTTGTGAGCAGGGTAGATTCAGCTGCAGTGAAGCTCCATCCCAGTCAGTGCAGTTTCCAGGAAGAGCAGTGCAGGTGAAAGTGCAGGTGAAAGTTCAGGCAAAGCTTCTCTGAACACTTTTGTCACACCTTTCTATTACATGTGATGCTTCTTTTCCTCTCAAGGAGCAAAGTCCATGTTAAAAATGTTATTCACTATCTCCTTGTGTTACTGGGGTTTGACGTTTGTTCCCTGGGTCCCAGTGGGACAGATCTGAGTCCTGTGGAGATCAGTGCTGGATGCTCTGCAGCATTAAAGCTTCTACATTTGCAAGTGCTTAATGAATGTCTGACTTTTTCAGTCCAAACAACCTGACTTTTGGGTGCATCTGCTGGACACACTCAGTTCCACTGAGCTCTGTTCCCACAGGAGCAGCTCAGATGCTCCTCAGCTGCATTCTGCTTTTCAAGATGTAAAACCCAAAAGTGGCAGATTTTTTTTTCTTTTTTAATCAGCTTAAACCTTATAGGATTTCTTACCCCTCCTCCCCACACCCCAGTGCTTTCAGTATTAATGTATTTTTAAGAGTATTTTCTACTGGTTTTAACAGTGTTTACTCTGGATTTCTAACTACTAAAAACCAGCCTTGCAGATGAAATTCTGGACTTGTCACATGCTGGAGACATCCAGCTTAGTGGTAAGAGTTGTGTACTGTAAGCAAGTTACAATGCAATGCTCTGTTTGCTAAAATTCCCAGCAGGAGTGTTATGCATGGTTTGGGACAGTTGTACTATTTATTCAAATAAACAAATAATAATCACTATGTTTTCTATATCTTATTTCTGCCAACCGGACGAGTCTGTGGGAAGAACTTTTGAATGGCGAGTTTGAGTGATCTCCATCAAGAGTCTGAGAAACAGGATGGTCTGTGCACACTTAGAAAAGCAGTGGTCTCTGCTTCTGTCCCTGGTACAGGTGATGAGATGGCATGGGCAGCCACAAAAGGCCTCTTTTACAGGTTTCTTCAGCTTTTTTGTTTTCTTTTTAATATTGCTCAGCTGCTGGATCTGATCACCTTGTTTCCCTTTGTCCCTCCACAAGAGAAGAGTGACTGAATTATGATACCATTAGAAGACTTGGGACCCAGTTCTTGCACATCAGCACAGGAGGGAATCCTGGCATGGCAAAGCCAGTGCCATTTGTGCCTGCAGAGCTCTTGGGAAGCTCAGGGCAATCCGGAGTGACACTGAAAATGTCTGTGTGCTTCCCTTTGCTCTGTGTGCAGAGAGCATGGAGTGGCTCTCCAGTGCAGCAAGGCTGTGTGGAGAAGCAAGAAAAAGCATTATCAGAACTTGCTGTTGGTGGGACTGCTGTTGATTCCCTGAATTGTTCTTCAGTGGCTGTTTCTGTGTGAGGGCCAGGTGTGTGGGGTGTGTGTGTGCACGAGATGGGCTTTGGGAATGTGCAGAAGGACTCGGGGTGGAGGCAGATGGCCCTGAAATCAGATGGAGCTCTGAGACAGAATTTACTGGTGCTGTTCTACAGGAGTTTGGGTGCTCCATGCACTCAGGCAGCATCACTTGTGTTTCAGACTTGGTTTTCTAGCACTGACACTACATTGTGAATGAGGCTTTCAAGGAAGAACTTGTCTGTGTTGCCAGTTGAAGCAGGGAGAGACCTAGGAATTACAGATGTGTTTCCCAGCAGTTAATTCTTCCTGCTCCCTCTGCCTGCTGGTATGAAACTGGTTATGTCCCATGTTCCCAACAGCATCTCCAGCAATACCTTCTCTTTGTTTTTCACTCACTGCATGTTCAGACTGCAGAATGCACTTCTGAAGAGGTAAGAAGGTTCTTTGCTATTTTGCTGTATTTCAGTGCTTGTTATCTGCCTAGAAAAGAGTTACATTCACCCTTTGATTCAGGATTTTAAGTTCTTGGTTACTAAGAATTCATGGCATCTGGAAATCCGTTTTCAACCCAGTTTCCTTTATCCCATTTTATGCACTTTTGTCTTGGGCATGGAGTTAACATGGGAGCTGGTCTGTTAACAGTGTTAACCCAGACCAGCCTGATCTGTGTGCTGCTGTCTCATTCTGGGGGTCAGGGAGGGCTGCACAGTTGCTTTTGCTTGCTGGGAGAGTTAACAGATGGAACTGGAGTCTGCAGGAAATGTCCAAAGAAACTGGTTGCTGTAGGAAACCTTCCCTCTTAAATCAGAGCTGGCAAAGGGGAGGAGGAGCAGCAGCACTGCCTAGTGGAGATAACTCATCTTAGGTGAGCATTTGGGGTCCTGGCGTGGCTAATGAACTCTCTAAGGGCAAATGAGTTAATCTGCCTGGATTTCTCCTCCTACCAGGCAGACAGAGTGGGGCTGTCCTGCCTCACCAGAAGCTGGAAGGGCCATGAGTGTGATGCCTAAGGATTTAGTGTGTTTTCTGTAGATTTTAGAACCACAGAGGTTACATAGATTCTTCCAGGTTGCTCCAATCCTAAAGACAGTTACCAAAGCTCTTTCCCACAAAATTGTGAGCTTTCTCATGCCCTGCCAAGGCCGTGGTGTTTGTGAGCAGCTACCTGTAGACAGCAAGAAGACAAAACATAAGAAGGCGGCCTAGAGATCCTGGAAGATCTCCAGGGGGCAGTTCTGAAGACCCCATGGGTGGGGCACAGAGGGAAATGAGAATCATGGGTGGTTGTTAATATCTCATGTAAATTGACCCTGAGATTAGCTCAGTTGGTTAAAACTTGGTTGTAATAATGCCAAGGTCATGGGTTCAGTCCTCTATGTGGGGCATTGACTTAAGAGTTGGACTTGATGATCCCTGTTGGTCCCTTCCAACTCAGAATAGTCTGTGGAAGTTGTAACATTCCTGGTCAGGGGGTTGCAGCCCTTCTGGTGTGCACCTTAGAGGTTTCTAATAACGGTAACCTGTATATCTGTCTCCATTAAAACTGTTTTTGAATGTCTGTTTTCACAGGAATAAGTAACAAAGTGCAGCAGGACAAGAGGTCACAGGCTCAAGCTCTGCCAGGGGAAATTGGAGATCAGAAAAAAATTCTTTGCAGAGAGAGTGCTCAGGCATTGGAATGGGCTGCCCAGAGAGGGGGTGGATTCCCCATCCCTGGAGGTTTTTAAAGTGAGCTTGGCCGTGGCACTGAGTGCCATGATCTGGTAAAGGGGCTGGAGTTGGCCCAAGGGTTGGACTTGATGATCTCGGAGGTCTTTTCCAACCCAAACCATTCTATTCAATGCAGCTTGATTTTGTCTGTCCTTGCCTGGTTTAATATTCCATGCCAAGGAAAGGTCTCCCCAGGGGCAGAGCAGCCACCAGCCCTGCTGGGCAGTGCCATGCCAGAGTTATCCTGTCCCTCTGATGCAGGAGGGGCTTTTGATTTTTGATTTTCACATTTTTATAGATTTTAGGAACTCAGTAGCTGTAGCAAAGTAGATCTAGTGTGTTAATATTTCCAGCAGCTTCCATTTAATGTCTTTCTATCACTACCGCTGTCCCAGAATGGTGAGCTCAAATTCTGAACTGTTTAGTCTTTTTTTCAAAGTAGAAGGTAGAAGAATATCAGGAGGAGACATAAACACAAGTCAGAACATTGGAAGAACTACAGAAGCCTGAGAAAGAGGAAGACTGATGAAGAGGAGGTCTCACCGACCCCAGACTCAAATCCTGAGGGGATGGAACAGGGGCAGGAAAAAGCTGAACTGGAGATGTGTAAAGTAATGATTGGATAGATCATATTATAAAACCCATGGAAATTAGAGGTTGCCCACAATGTTTTCCTGGGTGAGCCTGGGTGCTCATTAAAGTACTACCCTCTTCTGTCCTACCAAAATTTGGCTTGGAGTCTTTTTTCCAGCCTTTTCAGAAACACTCCAGTGCTGTTGCTGTCGCAGGAGCTGCGTGTTTCCTGTACTTGTGTTTGTGCACCCTCGGCAGGGCCCGGCACAGACAATGAGGGGCCGGATGCGCCGCGGTTTGGGCTCAGCACCACTTCCCTTTCCCCACAGATCCCTCCCTGCCCGCTCTGGGAACGTCCTGAATTGCTGCTGGAGAGCTGCTGAGGGAGAGAAAGGTGAGTTTGGCAGCAGAGACTCCTGTCTGAGCTGTGTCAGACTCTCGGTGTGCACTTTCTGTGGGTTGTTCTTGCTGAGGGAACCTCTGAGGGGAAAAACATGGCGCCTGAAAGGGGAAGTGAGGCTTAAACTCGGTGCAAAATGCACATTCCCTTGGGTTTTTTCTTATTTATTTTTAAATTATGCTTTTCTGAAGACAGAAATATTATTATTCACGTTCCTCCTTGGTTTTTGTGCCCTGCTTTGTGTGATCAAGGCAGCTGTTCAGCTGAGGTAATGCAGTCTGTTCAAACAGCACATAAAGAAGCTGAAACAGTTTTGGTACCAGTGCTGAGTGCTCTGTGTACTTTCCACAGGTAGTTTGTAAGCCACAGACACCACCTATTCATGCTTTATCTCAGGAATATCTGAGAGCCAGACTATGAAGACTGACAGAGTAAAAATGAGCTGCTCTGACCCAAGCAGAGAATTAATTGTTTATCTGTAGTTGTGGCATTTCAGGGTTGTGCAATACCCTTGTAAAATTTCACTTGCAGTTCATATTCAAAGTCAATAATGAAACCCCAGTTTTATTTAATAATGTCATAATGGAATGACTCTAAAATGAGTATTTGAGCAGTTGTCTCCTATAATGATCTCTTCTCCATGCACTGAGAAATAACCTGGGCAGGAGGATGGGGGCTGGAAAAAGCAGAACTGGAACAACCCAGCTCTGAGTAGCAGATTTAATCCATGGACAGCAGGGCCAACATGGAAACCTCCATGTCAAAAGAAGCTCTTCCATCCCTTCCTCTTTCTCGTTAGACAGCCAGAAGGTGTCCAAACCCCACCATGTTCCATTTTAGGTCATTTCTTTGGATGTTCCTCTTGGCCAAGCTGCTGCTGCCTGGGACCTCCTGCCACCTGAGAATGCTAATTATCAGTAATTAACAAGTTATTCAGTGGTGAAGAACTGCAGTTCTCAGGCCCTGAAATGCCTGTGGGGAATCAATAGTGACAGGTGTGAGGTGAAAACACAATCCTGGCTCTGGGTGCTGTGGTGCTGCTTGGGAATAAGATGTAATAGTTCCATTAAAATGTCAGCTTGATGAAAAAAGCAAACAGTGTCAGGAATTTGGAGGAGAAGAACAGAGAACACCAGGAATGCTGCAGGGCACCTCTAAACCTGGGCACATTTAGTTCCTGGTGCTTCAAAAAGGCTGTGATGGTGCTGGAG
>VWZD01003128.1:0-45115 GCA_013396695.1 Sakesphorus luctuosus
GCCGGGGCGGGGTGAGGTGAGGACGCGGCGGGCGCGGGGTCGTTGTGGGCGCTGACGGGGCGGCGGGAGCGGACCGGGAGCCGCAGGAAGGGAGGGCTGAGGGCTCATTGCCGGTCCCGGTGTTCGGTGGCTGCTGGCTGACCCTGCTCCGTCCCGCCGGGGCCGGTTGCCGGGGCGGGCGCGGGACCGGCCCCGCTCCCTGGAGCGCGGGGGTGACCGGCGGGGGCTGCCGCGGGGTTCTGTTTCGGGGTTCGGGGGCTGTTTATCCAACTCCTCAAGGTGTGTGCGGTCCGGGGGCTGTGGCCGCAGGTCACACCGTGTCACACCGTAGGTGAGCTCCCCTCAGACAGGAAGGGAAACAGGGCACTCATGAGAGGTTTGAGCTGTTCCCGCAGCAGGTCCGCGCCGTTCCCCGGGGCAGGGCCTGCCCCGCTCCCTGCAGCGCGCTGAGCACACGCTCAGGAGTCTCAGCGCGAGGTACGTGTTAACCAGGACCAAAATACCCTTTGTTGGGTGTTTTAGTTCACTCGCGCCGTGGGCCTGCCTGCCAGGGGAATGCAGTGTCATTGTCCAAGGTATCAGTGTTCCCTTAAACACAGCCATGAGTAAACACGTGACAGTTTTAACGCTTTCCGTTTCCTTATGTGACTATTAACCTGATGAATACTTTTGCTTCAGAAAATATTCTGGTTATCGGAGCCTTGCCCGTGGGGGTAAAGTTAAATTACCTGTGCTAAAGAGGTTCCTCCAGGTGACTAATCGAGGTGAGCAGTTCCAAGGAGGGCACTGACTGACAGGGGATGTGCGCGTGCCCCTGTTAGGAGGGAGGAGAAGAGCCCTGCAGAGCCGGGACAGGAAGGCTGCGCTGCTGAGGTGTTACCAACAAATCCCTGATGGTGCAACATCAAGTCCTGTCATCTGTCCTTTCTATTTCTCTCTGGAAACTGGACATCAGCGGGCTCCTCTGCAGCAGGGGGAAGAGAGAGTATAAGTGTGACAACCTGTTGCAATTCCTGAAACTTGAGTTGGGCTTGGGATACTTTGTAAGAATGTTTTGCATCCTTTTTCCCTGGTCGTTAAGAATGAAAACAAGAAAAGTCTTGCAGGACTGAAGATGACTTTCTTTGTTAAAGCTGTTTCTGTTGCATATTGAAATGGTACTTATATTCCAGTTCAGAATTAGCATGATAGCATGTCTCTGAAAACAGAGATTTCACTTAAAAAAAAAAAAGGCGAGAGTGACTTAGTTCACAGGTATTTTCTAATAGTACCTTGAAGAAACAGAATACTTATTTAGAACTTGTGTTTGTAGCTGTCTGGTTGATAACCAGCTGGTCTCTGCTTCCTCTGGCTCTGGGCAGGTGTGGTGTGGAGGACAGAGGAAGGAAGCAAGTACCAAAGGGCATAGCGCTGTGTTGGCAGGACTGGAAGGCTTTTAAAACTCTCCTACATGTTTTCATTATGGACTTTTTCCTTTCTCTGCTATTGCAACATCTTTCCAAGTAGTAAAACAGAGCAGTGGCCCAATAATCCTTGTGTGGGAATTTGGCTCCTTGGTGTATTTGCAGATTGTTGTCTCAGTGCTGTTATTCAAGTCCAAATACAGTGTCATCCTAAATATTTGTCTAGTTAGGTACTTTACTGGGTAAATAAGTGTCTTAGCAGTACCCTAAAAGTGTGGTTAGACACTGTCATGTCGATGGGTTGTCAGCAGTGGGAGCAGAAGTTGCACAGGGTGGCAGTCCTGGCACTGGCACCTGATTTCCTCATAGCCCGACTAGATCACTCCAAACCACATCTTCCAGCTGGAAATTGTTGCTAAAATCTGGGACCCACTTTATTAATCTAAGTTGGGCTAAATGCTGCAGCCATATTACCCATCTTCTGTGTGCCCTTTGAAGCTGCCCCAGCCCCTCAGTGAGAGCAGAGCCTGGTGAGAGGCAGCAGGAGGGATGTGCCATCTCGGTGTCCATGGGGAGTCCTCCAGGTGCCAGCACTGAATGACCCACCCTAGTGAGTGTGTCTGCCTTCCACACTGGGCTCATAAACACGTTTAATTGGTTGCCTGCCCTCTGTCAAGCTGTGAACCTGAAGGTTGTTGGTTCAGCTGCTTTTTAGGCTCTTCCTGCTCTGAAATTTAAGGAACACAAGATCCAGTTGATTCATACAGAGGTATGTGTAAAAAGAAACTTTTAAAAGGATATTAAGGAAACTTGCTGACCAAAAGATCACCTAATAGACCCTTTCTTTCCTCAGTACAGGTTTGTTACTTGAAAATGTTCCCTCTGAGTTACATGAATCACTCCCACTTAGGGCAAGATGAGTTACTGGTGTAGTGGTGTCAGTCAGTGCTTCCTCCTCATCTCCTGCCCCCTGAAGAAACACAAGGCTGCAGAGGGGGCTCATCACTGAGCTGGCTTGTGGAACTTGGAGCAGGACTGTTCTCTGAGTAGTTCAGTGAGCCTGAGCTGCTCGATGACTGAGTTGGCAAAATCCAACCATGGTAATTGGAACTGGGCATGCACATACTCAGTGCAGGGTCCTGCCAAAGCCCAGTTTGAGGGCAGCTCATTTGTCATCCCTAGTGAGGCCTGGAGATACAGGATTGGTAACTGCTGCTGCTGAAACATGACAGATCAATTCTAATCTCTTGCTGGTGAAGACAGTTATTCATGGGGACATGCATCTGTCTCTTAGCATTGTCCTCACAGTAAGAGTGCTGTAACCAAACAAGGCTGCTGTCTGAGAGGGAATGCTGGTGCAGCTGGGGTTGTCTGTGCTACACCCAGGTAAAAACTACATAGAAAAGTCAATACTGTGCATCAGAAACACAGGGCACAGGTTGGGTCATTTCCAAAAATCCATGACATCAAGTTTAGTCTTTTCTGACTTTTGAGAGATTTGTTTTCCCCTTGGATTTGACACTTGCTTTGCAGGGAGATAATCTTTTTGACAGCTCTCCTTGTACAGGCAAGGGATGGAGGACAATTTGTAATCAGCCAGTCTTGTTTCTGGTCCTTAGTAGTGTTTTAACCTTAAAATTCTCCACAAAAGATTGTGTGATCTTGCACAGTATAAAATATAATGGTCCAGTTCCAAACCTGCTTTGTGGGGTTTTTTCTTGTTCCACATGAACTAGCTGTGAAAACAGGACTAGGAATATTAGAATGAGTCTTTTGATTATGACTTGTGTATGAATGCCCTTCAACATTTAGGCATGTAAGCTTTTTGTGATCCTTTAACACAGCAAAAAGTTAAATTGTGGAACAAAGCATAATAAAATGCAAAGATTTGTCTCTGATCCACAAAAGGGGTGCTCTGAGCTGCACTATTGATAATTTATCATGTGGGTGTTTGACAAGCCCACACATACCCTGATATACCACTCTGCAGATACACTCCTCAGTGTTCTGTAACACCTTGGAAATATTTAATTCATAAATCCTAATGCTGGAGCCCTTAAGGTGTCATCAGCATGGTGTTAATGCCTGTGAATGAGGGAGTTGGGTTAGTCAGATAAATACCATGCTCTAAATAAAATGTGATCCTAACCTGCAACAGAATAAACATGCACAAAAAATACCACAGGATTAAAATTCCTGTTGGAGTATGTTGCTCCTGTTCTTTGCAAAGAGTAATTTTCCAGAGTTTTTGTCTTTAAAACCTTTTCTCTATGAAACTGGAAAAGAATAAATTACTCCATTAATAAAATGCAGTGAGAAGGAGGGGAGAGAATATTTTGGATTAACTTTGGTTATTTATAAAGCTTTCCGTCTTGCTGTTTGCAAGGATGGCAATATGTCTTCATCTAGGAGGAGGACAAGGATCTGCTCATCTTGTGCAATGAGGGGCAAATCCCTGCCCTACTCAGGGCAATGTTTTAATAAGATGGAGGGAAAAAAATCCAGTAGTCCAACCAAGCAGGTGGTGCAGTGCAAGGTTGTTAATCAGGCCAAAAGGCACATTGTCCAAGAGAGTCTTTACAGCAGCAGTGTGGGAATGTGGCACTGCCTAGGACAGTGATTAAAGGATGGAATGGTGCTTCCTGCAGCAGGGCAGCACTGATGTGCCTGGGATGGGGTAGTGGACAACTGGTGTAAGTGACAGATGTTGTCATCTAAGATTGTGCATCTCTCTGATGTTGAACATCAGACTCTACAGGCACTTACATTCCATCCCTGCCCTGTCAGCCCTGTGTGGCTCTTGCAGAGCAGAGTTTGTGGTGGGATGTGGTGGCTGACAGCCCTGCCCCGGGTCTGTCCACTGTGCTGCACATACAGATATGACAGACAGGATTAACACTGTGCCTTGAAATCATCCCCAAGACTGTCATCTCCCAAACACTGAACTCATGCTCTGCAGAGCTTTCTAGCCAGGAGCATTTTCTTTCGAGAGTTCTGAAGGGGTTACTGAATTCTTTCCTCACTGCAGCACTTAGGCATGAGCTTGGCTTTAAGTGGGAGTGCTCAGGTCCTTACAGTTCATTTGTATTAATTCATAATTTAAAGATTTCAGCTGGATTGTTTAGTCCTTTTTGTCTCATTTTCCTCCTTGCTGCTAAACACCAGTTGCAGGAGGCAGAGGGGAGGTCTTTATCCCCCACTGCTTTCTGGAGAAAGTGACAGTTCTGCAGTTCTCTCTGTTCTATATTTCTTTGCACCAGAAATGACCCTGCTGCTCTTTGTCACCAGTGTTTCCTTTTATCCCTTTCCTGGCAGCTGCTCTTGCTCCATTCTGATGTTGGAACAGCAAATGAATTCCCTCTGAAGCAAATGTCATGCCAGTAAAGATGTTGAAGCAGCAAGAAAATCATCTCTGTCTCTGAAGACTGAATTGGAGACCTTTGTGAATGAGATGTTCTTAAAATAGCTCTGCAGTGTGTTATCTTCCCTAGAAGGTGGAGAATTGAAAACACCACCATGAGCCACTTGTCCTTGTGCAGGCAGCATCTCTAAATGATGGGTTTAGGAGTGGGCAGAGAAGCAGGCTACTTCCTTTTCCTCCTCCCCAAAAAGCCCTGCATGATTTTAATCTGTGTGTGACAGTACATTTATGTCTTTTCCAAGAGTTGCATCCCTGCTGCTTGTTTAAATGTGACACGTGTTGAGTGACCTTGTTCTTCTCCATGATCTGCTGTTTCCGGATAAACTGGTAGCTAAAAGTAATGCCAAGCCACAAGTTGAGTAGAGATGCTCTAAATTACCTTGGCTGAAGGTCTGGGCAGCCATGGCCTCTTTGGAGAGCAGAGATTCCCAGCTGGTGGGATGTGACACACAGGGACACCACACCCCTCAGGCACTCGGTTTGCTGTGTGATGGGAGAGCCCCTGTGGCTCCAGCCCTGTGCAGTCTGGCCCAGGCTGGGTGCATTCTCTGGGTGCTGTTGCTGCCTGGTGCTCAAGTCTCTTGTTTGCTGCAGCAGACCTCTAATATTAGTGGATTAATTACACTGGCTTAATTTGCACGGTGTGCACATGCACAGTTATTGGTTTACCATTTTCTGTAATGTGGGTGTCAGGTCAGGCACAGAGATAAAGGTCTGGAGGGTTCTCAATCAGGACAAATCTCTGACAGCAGTCAAAGAACTGACACCCCAGTCTTGGGCAGGGTGAGCACATTGCATTGGCTTAGCTCAGCATGGAGTTCACAGCATGGAGTTCAGTTCCAGTCTTGATTCAAACCTACTCACCAAGGAAGAGAACGGGGTTGGAAACCTTCATTTCCTTGTCACCTGGGAGTCTCTGGTTTGGGTGACAGGAGCTCTGTCTCTGTGGTCACACAGACAACAGGCATTGTGCCCTACGTGGACAGTTTGGTCAGTTTGAGAGTGCTTGCTGAGATCTTCCCACCCTCAGCTGGTTTGAGGTGTTTGATTTCCTGACAGGCAGAGTTGGGGCCCAGCAGCAGAGCTCAGGAGCTGGGGCAGTGGGAGCTGCTGGCCTGTGACATCATTGTCTCTGAGGACATGGCAGGGCTCGTGTCCTGTAGTCCCACAACTTCACAAGCTGTGCAGATGAACTAACACTCCGTGGATTACAGGCACATTTTGAGAATTCACTGTTGTGTTGTTGCTTCATAATCCTATACTTGAAATCAGATGTTTTTGAGGAAAATAAATCTTGCATATGTGCACATTTTGGAGCAAAAAATGCAGGCTGCACATGTGACTTACACTTGAACTGTTGTTACTTTGTTTATCAAAAAATGATTGTAATGAATGGAATTGAGGAATTGGGCAGTAAAGCTAATCATGAAGAGAATCTTCTGCAGGTCTGTAAATGTCTGAATACTTTTATTCTGCTTGGATGTAGTGGAAGGGGAACTGATAAGTGTTAGATGCAAAAATGAAAACACTAAATATAGAACAGGGATTTTTATAGCAAACAGTTTTGTAATTATATTCATATCACAAGTTTAACTAGGAGAAATGTTAAAATTTTAACGTCTTGGGTTTTTCATCTTTTGTGTAAAGGTAGAAATAATTAACTGTACTGATAGAAACACAAAATTTTCAGAGTTCTCTCAGTTGTTTCAAGACTACTAATGTTTCTCCTATTCCTGCTTTTTGACAGGTTAATATCTCTTTAAGGGCTTTCTTTACCAGATCAATTCCTTTCCTAGTAGGAGAACTAAAGCTTTTCAGCTGTCTGTCCAATTTATCCTTCTGGACTAAATTTCTCATCTCGAGATAACCAGCAGCAACACTCCCCTCAGGAGATTTGTATCAATTAGTTCTGCCTCACTAATTCCTGTGGTATTGGGGGACCAGTGAGTTGTAAGAAAGCTGCTCTATAAACAGTTATGGCTGTTGGGGGTTTTTCTTTACTTCTTTTGGTGAGGGTATTTGTTTGTGGTGAAACATGTTTTGTGAAATTCATTTTTTACATGGCAGTTATTGAAATCCTGCAGATTTACATGAGCTTGCAGAAATATGGGGAGTTTTAGCTCCTTCTGGGATATTGTGTACGGATTTCATGGAGTACTAATGAGGGGCTGTGTTAGGCAGAGCTAAGCAAATTTATTCAGAAAATCCTTAGGATGGAGGATGTCCTATGAGAGGTGCAGGGCTCTGAGGTACAACACTGTCTGGAACTACCTGAAGGGAAGTTCTGGCCAGGTGGGGGTTGGTCTCTTCTCCCAGGCACTCAGCAATAGGACAACGGGGCACGGGCTTAAGCTCTGCCAGGGGAAATTGAAGTTGGAGAGCAGAAAAAAATTCTTTGCAGAGAGAGTGCTCAGGCATTGGAATGGGCTGCCCAGAGAGGGGGTGGATTCCCCATCCCTGAAGGTTTTTAACCTGAGCTTGGCCATGGCACTGAGTACTATGATGTGGTAAAGGGACTGGAGTTGGACCAAGGGTTGGACTTGATGACCTCGAAGGTCTTTTCCAACCCAATCAATTATTTGATTCTACTGGCTTGGAGCTGGTGCATCACTCTGGGGTGTGTCGGTGTGGTGTGGCTGCTGCCACTGTCATGGCACTCTCTGAAATGTGTATCAGTTGGAATTCCAGGCATCCTGAAGGTTGCCAGTAACTTTTCTTTTGCCCTCTGTTCTTAGTGCTATTCAGTGTAATGCAGTGTGAAGGGAAGTGGGTCATAAATATTCTGTAAATGGCACTCTGGGGTGCCCCAGTGGCAGCCTGGCATTGAGGAGGGGGGTGTGCACTCTGCAGAGGGACTGAACCTGAGATGGCAGGAACCACTGTAGCAGCATTACATGCCAGTGTGATGGGGAGGAGGTGGCTGTCGTTCCAACGTTCTTTCAGCCTTGGTTTTGCAATGTGATGTTATGCTGCTCAGTAGATCCCAGAGGATCTGTACAGTGTCTAAATCTTCACATTCATCTCCTGGCAGCCTCTCTGAATTGCTGCTGGTCAGTAGCTGGCCAGTCCTTGGGCTCCTGCTGTTCAGAGAGCCCTTGGGTGTCCTCACATCTGCGCTTACTGGGCCATCTCATGCCATGCTGGGCCTGCCCTTGGTGCCAGCCTTGGCACTGCGTCACTGCAGAGGGTGTGCAGGGCTGACCTTGGGGCTTGGGGCTGGGGTGGTGCCTGTGCTGTGTCTGAAGGGCCACATCTGGGGAGGGCTGAGCTCAGTGGTCCCACTGCCATCCCTGGTGTCACCAGCTCCTCACGTCCCTGGCCAGGTTTGAGGTGAGAAGTAACTATGGCTCTGTCCATAATGTGAATGGCAAATGCAGTCTAGCAGAAAAGCAGGTTGCTCCACAGCTGGAACACAGGGCAGGCTTCACCTAATCCCTCCCTTAGCCAGAGAAAGGTGGCTTTAATCTATTTATTCTGCATTTGGTTGTTTTTCCAGCACTGATCTATCTGCAAATGCCATAGCACAGTTAGTCTGTTACTGCCCATTTGCCATTAGCAGATGTGTCGGGACATGAAGCTGTTTCCAGTCACTCAAGTCTAATCCCAGCAGTGCCACAGGATCTTGGGAATGCTTTTATACAGAAGTAAACAACATGTAACGTGTCATTTTTAAGAACTTGCTACCAGCAGTTTTAGGATTTTTTTAGACAGCTGATTTTCTTTTTGCTGATGTTTTAGACAAAACTAATTTGATAGGATTATTAGTGGAGGAAAATTAAAAGGACAAAACCTTGCAGAAGCTCATTAAAATGGAAACCCTGAAATAACTGAGTAATTGGGCATTGATTCTGTCCTCCCCCCCTCACTTTAGGAGCAGTATTGTATTAAAAGTAACATGTCTGCAGGATGGTGCTTCAACATCTGTTGCTGCTAAAACAGAATGATTTGCTTGTTTTTTCCTCTCTATACATTCCTACAACATCTGCATGTGTAGATTTGTCCTGTATATTAATCACATCTGACACTGCTCCTTTCCAGGGAAATGGCATCAAAGGGAATGGGATCCTCCCTTTGGCTGGGAGGGGAATGTTTTGGTGGGGGATCCTGCATTGCCATTCACTTGTATTAGACCCTGGGTGACTGGCTGTGAAACGAGTCCTGTGGGTGAGTGAGGACTCTGAGGGCTGTTCATGAAGCCTGTGCACAGGTTTGGTGCTCTCTGGTGTGTTTACAGGGAGCAAAGAAGTTCACAGGTTGTGGCCTGTCTGTCTGCCAAAACATCTGTGTCACATTGTGATTAAAAGAAGCAAATAATTGTCCTTATTTTCTGTTCTCTGAATATTTGCAGGCAAATCACAATATTTAAAAAATATTTCACATTGAAGATGCTCAATAATTGTGCTGTGATTTTAATTTTTTTTTTTACTTTATAGTTGATCCAATAAGTTGATTCTATATGTAGCTTGCTGAATATTTACTATTTCAATCACTCTGGCTGTGATTATTGTGATAGGAAGCAAAATATTTGTTTTGGTTTAAGTTTGGGATGTTTACTCAAATAGATATGGTTGCATGTGCCAATCCTAAGATTCAGTTTTTTAGGAGTGTGACTTTTTTCCTTCTCTTCACTATTTGTACTATAAAAAACAATTGCATAAAGGTTCATAGCAATAAAATAGAAAAAACTTTTGGGCAAGAGGTTTGAAATAATATTTGGAAATATTTTCTGATCTCATTATTATGATATTAAACGTGTCTTTCAGTCTTGAAAATCAGCATGGGAAATACAAGCATGGGAAAGCACGTGCTGAAATCCATACCTATTCAGCAAAAGCCTTGAACTTAATATTAAGCATGTGCATAAGTTATATTAGTTAAATAACCCATAGCTATTTGCTTAAATCCAGACAATGTTAGACTGACTAAATATTAGAATTGCAAGGTAAATACTGCAGTAAATAAGATAAATATGGGTGTTGGCTTTACCACGAACTTGTCAGTGGTTTTGAGTTTTGCTGTCATTTTTACAGCATACAGTTGACATCAGAAAAGAATGGAAATTTCAACTAATTTTTTAATATGCTGAAATGTATTAAGTTACACAAAAGAATCCATATTATAGTAATCCTGCATATATACAGGCAAAGAGTACCCAGCGTGCATGGCAGATGGTTTCAAAGGAAATCCTCGAGAGCTAGGATTAAAAAGCAATTTTCAGCAAGTTTAAAATGGGTCTCCATATTTGGGTCACAGATATTAACTCTTTCATTGCAAACAAATGAGGGAGAAGTCTGGTCAGATTAGTATGGAAATGTTTCTCCCAATAAAAGCTGACCAGTTCGTGCTGGGGAAGAAAGGTGGGAAAAGGTCAGTTGATTCTGCCCAATCCTTTTCTCACACCAGTGAGAGTTGTGGCACGCAGAGACAGGAGGATGTTGCAACAAATGGAATTCATCTTTCCACAAACACTGGCAACTGTCTGAAAAATAATGTGTGTGTGGCTTTGATCTTTGTCTGCCCACTGAGGCAAATTTCCACACAGGCAAATGGATAAATAAGTTTTGGCATGTTGGGAACAGCAGATTTATACTGTTTACCTTTAGTAAATTTTTATCAATCACTTTAATAAAATGTAAAGACTTTACAGATAGCATTTTTGCAGTCCTTTTGGATATGGCAAGCATGTAGGATAAAGGATAAATAAGCAATTGCACAGCAACAGAAATGTTGCTCCATCATAGACAGGAATGACCACAGGCTCCACATTTGGCTTGGCAGTCTGGAAAGCAAGCCTGTGTTTTCTCAAACGTGTTTTAGGGGCACACTAGAAATTTATTCATTGTTTTTAAAGGTTATATTCTAAAATAAACAGTGCCATGCAGACATTGTTCAGGCTGCAGCTGTTTGATGGTGGTGTATCAACATCCAGAAATCTTGTGACCAGCCTGATGCGCAGAAGGGATTGAGTGCAGGTCAGCTCTGTACTGTGGGATCAAGAGAAGGCACTGGGCTTGGAGCAGATAAAAATAGCACAGCAAGTTGGAGATTATTGGCTTTAACTAAGTTATACCAGCTAGTAACCATGTTAGGAGTGTAATTCACATTCACATCAGTGCTCTTTACACACTTTGATAGTACAAAGGAATCTCAAGTTTGACATGAACTAACTTTTCTTTAAAAGGCTCTTCTGCTTCCAAAGTGGAAATTTAAGTTAAACCTTAAGGAATATTTTATCACTGAACAGTGAAGTAGAGCAACCATCTTACTGTGTTCCCAAAGCTCAGGTGAGCATATATGGAGTAGACTTGGAAAGCTTTCTGAGCCAACGTGCCTGATAAGTGAATTATAGAAGTAACTGCTGGTTTGGATATCAGCTCAAGAAGTTAATTGCGTTGCTCTTTGGGTATTACATTGGCTACAAGTTAACAGTGAAGGACAGGGCACTTCTGAAAGGGCACATGAGTGTCCTGGTGGGAGAGTGAACTGCAGGTGGGAATCTGCTACATGTTAATTAACAATGCGAAGTACGAGGTCTTTTCTGCAGGACTGAGCCAAGATAGCTACCAGAGGTCCTGTCTGCTGACAGAAAGGACAGTTTAGGCAATGGATGAAAATAAGGCAGCTTTTGGTGTTCAGTTCTTGTACCAGAGCTAGAAAGCATCAGTAGACTCAGGATGAGCTTTTACATCTGCATCTGTTCTTCTGGGTATTTGTTTCACATTGCCTGTTACAGGAAATCTGCCTGTGGGCATCTTGATACAGCCCTCAGAGGGCAAATAAAAGTGCTGAAATTAGAGACCAAAATTTGAACATCCCAGGCTGTTGTCAACCATCACGTGTCTCCAAGTTATGATACTATTAATACTTGGAGAAAAAAATGTCATCCATGACAACGGTTACCTTTGATCCTTGTGTTTGTAAATGGAGTTTGGAGTTTTGCCTTAGATTTTTCAAAGACTTGCTACTTTCAAAGGGAGGGAAAACAGATCTGTTTGGAGTCTCTGTCATTGTTATCTTCCAGGACTTTGTTTCAAGTAGTTTTTGAAAGTCTCTGCAAAAGGATTTGAGATAAAACGTGATCCAGATGACTTTGGATAGTCAGAGCAATCCATTCTGTTAACTTGAATAAACCTTAGGGTAGGTTCTAAGTAAACAAATCAGTGTTGGCTTTAGAGAACGAGTTGATTTCCTTTACTCACTGTATGATCGAGTATTCGATAAAAAGGAGTTTCTTGTGTGCTGTCACTTGTCCCCTGGGTCCAAGCAGTGTCTTCCTGGGGCCAAACCCACTGGGAGGGGAATAAATTCATGCAGATCACTGGAAGCTCAGACAGGTGGGAAACAGACACCTGAATTTTCCTGTCAGGAGCCAGATGAGAGTCCTCCAGAAACCACACCAGGGTGCAATTCTGAAGCAACATGGGACATACAGTTAAAATGTGTTTAAAAGAATACTGTAAAGTAATTACTGTATCATTGTACAGAGTTCTGAGTGCTATAAACTATAACTATAAACCTCTCTAAATGAAGTAAATGATTTACCTCCAGCAGCTCTTATCAAGAAATATTGAAGGTTCAGTTCCACCGAGTGCTGTGGAATTTCTCTCTGCTTTAAGCTTTTTGTAGTGTATAGTTATTAAAGTTTCTCTGAGTAAATGACTGAAAGTAATAACCTGTTCGTGCCAAGGTTGTGCATTGATGTCTGATGTAACTGGTCAGACAAAAGTCACAGATTCCATAGGGATAAACTGGGCTATGGATTGGCTTCTTGGCAGTTCTTTATTGATGGCACTTTAAGTAGTGATTTGAGGAGAAGCAGATAATGAAAATTGATTCTTCTCTGCAGGTCTCTCACTACTTTTGGACTTGGACAAACCTAATCTGTGAAGATAATTAAAGTTCCTTTGCTCTGGATGCTGTAAGTGAATTTTTTGTTTGTTTTGTGGGAATCATTAGGAGCCTGTTGCCTTCACACAGGAAAAAAGGTGAAAATGCCAAATCATAAAGAAATGGTAGGAATTAAGTAAGTAGAAAATTCATATCTATGACTGTACATGTTTGCAGGAAATATTTCTAAACAGCCTTTTGTATTCAGAAACACCCTGTCTCCGGTCCAGCCATGCTGATGAATCCAGTAGCAGAACATGAATTGCAAATTGACAGTAAAGATACAAAAGGAAACAATATTTTCATACTTCTGCAAGGGCTACCACTAGATCAGGAATCTTGGCATGGTGGAGGGCATTTCTGTTGCTGTCTCTAATGTATCTGGTTGAGAATAAACACCTCAGGTATCAGCGTTGACCAAAATATCATGTGGAGAGGTCAGAGGGGTAAAAATCTTGTAAATGAAGAATGTTCCCATGGGCAATGACACTGGGTGGTGGCCCTGGCCATTAGTTAGCAGGACAGTTGTTTGAGCTCCAGGTGCCATGATAACATAGCAGGAGATTTTAAATCCCTTTTACTGTTCAATAGGCTCTCCCAGGAGAGACTGGCCTGCCTTAAAGCCTGTCCCTGTACCAGCATGGCTTCTGGAGCATCCCTAGAACAGGGAATCAGCTGTAGCTGGCGCTGCAGGAAGGCAGGACAGGACGCTGGAAACAGAATGCCGTGGCTTTGGCCTCGTTGTGGCATCCCTTCAGGCTCCTTAGGACACAGCTCTCTGAGAGTTACAGATGCTGACAACATATTTCTTAGTTCTACAAGAAAACAGCTGATATTCTGCCACCAATGAAAATGGGGATATGCAAAGAGCTCTTCATATCCCCATTTTCCCCCCAAAGCTGTGGGAACAATTTTCTGGCTTGTAGAACAAAGAAGTTGGAACAGATGACACAGCCAACATCTGCACCTGGCTCACTGAGGAAGCGAATATTTGGCACAGAGACTGAACTCCCTTCTGCCAAGAGAGCTGTGCCGATGCAGTTGTTCAGGGATGAAGATGCCATAATGTCTTTTCCTTTTTGACTCACTAAAGCTACGTTATTGATCTGTCAAAAACAAAATTCTGTTGGGAAGGAAAATGTCTTTTAAGTATCGGAGGTTAATTAATGGTTAATCAAACCTTTTGTAACCAACTCCGTGCAGATTATGATGGTGTATCACTTCAGTTCCAATGGCAGACACATCACATATGGGTTGCCATTTTGATGGCTTTGAATGGTAATCTGACCCATAAAAACTGAAGCATAATATGCAAACTGATTTTTTTCTGGCCTGCCCTGTTCTTGGTGCCATCTGTGTTAGGATGGAAACGAGCCTGCTTGAAATGTGGGCTGCTGGTTTTAGGCTGATCACAGATGGGTTTTGAAGAATAGCCTCGTGTGCAGAAGGAAACTGGGAGGATGCTCTGAGAGCAGAAGTTCCACTTGAAACCATATTATGTCTGCTAAACCCTGGGGCCTGTGGAACACCCACCAGACCTTTCTCTGAATTCTTCATATGGATTAAATAAACTAAACTTGCCTTCTAGAAATCAAGAAAAACCATTCACTTTCCAAACATTGCTCTCCCTCCACCACTGCCTTCTACTGCTGCTATTCATAATGGAATGGAGTGCAGGAAGTTGACAGTGCCTGACCCTGTCAGATGTTTGCAGTGCATCCATTCAGCAAAACCAGGCACAGGAAATCATTTAATGAGTTTTGTAAATACATGACATTTTAATCTGCTGTGTGAATCCTCTTGAAGTCACAGGTATTCAGGCTGCCATTTCTGGATTCCTGTCTTTGACAATTAACCAAAATCTGTATTGTAGCTGCAGGTGAGTACCTGTTCTCTGCTGCTGCATCTCAGATCAAAAATTCAGGTGTTTAAGCAGCTAATTCTGACTGTAGTCAATGAGAACTTTGTTCTCTTCTCATTTTGAGAGAGCCTGTGCTCTGAACTTAGAGGTTGGCTGACCTTGTTTTATATGTAACCACAAGTGTGCTGGTACTATTTATAATCCCAAGAAACACATTAAATAATTTTCACTGGTTAGGAATATGATCTACAGAACTCTGATGTATTTTTTTACTCTCTTTAAATCGATTATGTTGTTTGAGCGACCATTTGCTTTGGCAGAAAAGAAGCCCATGGAAGGAGACACTCATTGATGACTTTCATGGTCACGACACACTCGAACATCCCTCTCAAGACATCTTTAAGCCTTTTATTTCCAGGCTAAATAAACACCAATTTCAGCAATGTCTCATCTACTCCCTTTAATTACTGCTGCTGAGAGAAAGTTTCTGCCAATGCAAATGTGCTATTTTGTCATGTCACATCAAATTGCATCAGCCTTATATTTAGGAACAAAAAGAGGGGGAGGCTGAGACAGGATGTGGCTACAAATGGAACCAAAGGGTTTTCTTAAATATAGGCTGAAAATAGACAATCGAGGCAGTGATGCTTTTTCAAGCAAAAATCCATGAAAGGGAAAATCAAGGCTGTGACGGCAGAACAGCAACGGAGGGCCGGGGTGTGGGCAGAGGGAGTTCTGGGGGAGGAGGGGGTGGTGGAAGGGAGAGGCTGATGAACTTCTCCTTTACACAGACACTCTTGCACTGTCAGATCCCTGTGAAGTGGATTTAGGACATGTTAGCCCACACCTTGTTCCTCTGTGAGGGCTGAAGTAATTTGGAGCTTCCCTCCAGCTTGTCACAGAGCCTGCCCTTTCCCTGAGGTTGTCCCCCCTTGTCTCCCCTTCCAGCAATAACTTAGCCCACTAAACCAAAGAGATTGTGGCATAGAGAAAATCTGAGTAGCTGTCCAAGCAAATGTAGGAGACTTCAAAAAATCCCTCACACTACTTTAAAATGTAATGTCTCTTCTGAAATAATATTTTTTAAAAACTGTTCTTCAGAAAATATTAGCAGCTTCCCCATGGAAAACAGTTTTTGCCCTCTCGAAACTGGGCACAAAATGATCTGTTGAAATTAAATGCATAAATTATGCATGTAACAGAGCTTGCTTTGAACTGATGAGTCTGATCAGAGCCTGGTGGCAATTAAAGTGAGTTCTGAAAGATCAGCTGTGTTTGAGAACCAGCAGAACTCAGTGTGGATGTGATCTGGGGGCGTGTGAGCAGCACCTACTTAGCAAATTGGAAAAATACTATTTATTTCTTGCAGCTAAGCACTTGGAATCTCTCCTCAGGAGCAATTGGTGATGTTAGAGGTAATATTTTTGTTCTTGTCACCAAGGATGATAAAAATGCAGGAGAGGGTTAGAAACTTGTGTATTTAGAGCATTATGACAGACATAAGTCAAGCAGCATTTCAGATGGAAGTCAGAGTGCTGAGGCACCCAGGTCTCCATGGTTGATGTCACTGGTCCTTCAGGACTGTAAAACATTAAATATAGTGATGCTGTCAGTTGTTAAAGTCTTTACAACAGGCAAATAACAACCATGGTGCTAAATCTGTCCACATGGTGCAGCTGGATGGAAACAAGGCAAGAAAGGATTTACCTCAGGCCTTGTGGGCCCACCTGCAGCGTGGGGGGGTCTGTGCTGGGGCTGGTAAAGGCATCACCTCACTTGCCCCTCTGGGGCCGTGTGACAGGGTGAGCTCCCTCCAGGGAGGAGGAGGGCACAGTCCTGTAGAGATTCTTCAAGCATTAATTTGCACAGAGGCTGAGGGAGCTGGGGGTGTTTAGCCTGGAGAAGAGGAGGCTCAGAGGTGACCTCAGCACTGTCTGGAACTACCTGAAGGGAAGTTCCAGCCAGGTGGGGGTTGGTCTCTTCTCCCAGGCACTCAGCAATAGGACAAGGGGGCACGGGCTCAAGCTCTGCCAGGGGAAATTGAAGTTGGAGATCAGGAAAAAATTCTTTGCAGAGAGAGTGCTCAGGCATTGGAATGGGCTGCCCAGAGAGGGGGTGGATTCCCCATCCCTGGAGGTTTTTAAAGTGACCTTGGCCGTGTCACTGAGTGCCATGATGTGGTAAAGGGACTGGAGTTGGCCCGAGGGTTGGACTTGATGATCTCAGAGGTCTTTTCCAACCCAATCCATTCTGTGATTCTAATAGTTCAGTGTTGTTTCCACTTCCCAAGACGTAAGACAACCACGTCTGATTTTTTCCCTGATGACTTTATTTTAGTATATAAGCATTAAAAACTCCTCAGTAAAATGTGTGTGTTTTCATAGCAAGGAAAGCATTTCTGTTATACTTTTTCAAAGCAAATCACAGAAAAATTAAATGGGGAAGGAGAAAGATAGATGTTTGGTTTTTATAACTGTGGTTTGTTTGTTTTGAAATGAGTAAGTCTGAAAATACTAGATAAAAACTGCAGATCAAATGAAAAGATTTCATAAGCATGCTCCAGATTGTTCCTCAAAAAATCACCCAACTGACAACACTACAACAGGAAAATGTTCTTAATTAATGTCTTCAGTTAAAAGAAATGCATTGTAGATCTCTTAAATATATTATTAAATCTGCATTGTTTAGGTAATAGGATGGGGACAGACACTAGTGCTGAGTGCTGTGTCAAATTCATCAGGGCCTGCTCTAATTCTAGTGCACTTGCTGGATTTCACAGCTATTTATCTGGGTACTGGGGTAATTTGGAGGGTTGAGTGAAGCCAGATGACTGTAATGAACTCATTTTGTGTCTTTGACTCATTCTGGCAAAAAAAAAAAGATGCTATTCATGGGGTATTTTGTATTGTTAAGACTTCTGTTCCTCCTGTCTCTCAAACTTTCTCTGGGCTGCTGTCTTTGCACCATCACCAGTAATTACATCAAATTAATTCAGCATAATTGAGTTAATTATTAGCACTGGGGGTTAACAACATGACTTCAATTGAACCAAAGCTTTTATCCTGCTTTTCCTGAGGTTTCATCAAATGTAAACAAATCTGAATCATGGGTGAAACTTAAGGCAGCTCCCTTTCCATGAAGTGCTTTTGCCACTCAGAACTGCCCTTCCACACTTATTCTCTCAGATGAGTGTTGATAAATGAGCTGCAAAGGGAAAAGAATCCTTTGGCATTCTGTGTCAATGTCCAATACTTTAGAAACAAAGGAAATATTTTAGTAATCCCAGAGTCATTCAGTCAGAGCCAGAAATGTAGAATAATCAATAATAAAACTTCATATGTAGAGAGGACGTGGAACCTGGGTCAGCTGAATTAAGACATGGGTTCTGAAGAACCAGAGGATTGCTTTCTGAGCAGGGATGCAATGGTGAGTCACTGTAAGGCAGACTCAGCAGCACGATTCCTGCTGTGAGGTGGTAGTTTGAGAACTGGAAGATTCCTGTTCCCAGCTCTGCCATGGCGTGACTTTGCACAAGCTGCTTGATTTTCTGGAGCACAGTTTCTTTTCTCAGCTATTTTGTCTCTTGGAGAGCGAGGAGCCCAGGGTTGTCTTTCTGCTTGTGCAGCACATTTGGTTTGATCTGTTACAGCAAGAGCTCCAAGTTGGACACTGGGATCAAGAGGGAGTATGGTTTGAATGTAACTCTATAAACAGTGAAACAAACTTTTCCCCCTTAACTTCCTCTCAGCCAGAGCTATATATTAGAGCTATATATTAGTTTAGGTGCTCAATAGAGTTGTGTGTAATCAATTAAAAGCAAGTCCTGTACCCCCAAAAACAAACATCCTCTAGAGTTGGGGGGACGGAGGGGGGTGGGTATTAGCAATACGTTGTGTTGCTAGCCAGAGTTTTTCTTTGTTTTTCATATGAAAAATGTATCTTCTTTTTCTTTGAGCTGGACTAGGCCATGGAGACTTAAAGTGAAGTTTTTGGGAAAACTTGAGCTATGGCTTTAAGACCTCGGAAATGTCCCTAAGACATGGTGAGCTCTGCCCCTGATTAGCTGTTGGTATGGGAACAATCCCTGATTAGGGAGCTGGGCAAGTTACAATCCCCCTAAGAGGCTAAAGGCTCCCAGACTTACATGGCCTGTAATACTGCTGCTTATAAACATTGCTTACAGGAACAACATGGATTTTGCTCAAGATGTGGTGGGTGAAATTCATCCATGGTTTAATGTTTTAAACCACAGACAGGGCTTATGCCAGGGAGGGGGCTGGCTCAGATTGTTATTATGATTGAGAGTGAAGGATTAGAAGATGCTAAATTTTGGTAGGTGTGCATTTGGAATAATGAGACAGCAAATTGCTCCTGATGCTACTGTGAAGGATAATGTGAATTGGGAAGGACAATTCCAGGGTGATATCTCCTGCAGATACTAGAGCATGGCACAAGCCTCATCATCACTAGTCCAGGGATTGTGTGCACGGTTAAGGCTGGAAGAGAAGTGCTGGGGGAACAGTAAAAGGAGAGGTCACACTGGACAGGGTTTATTCCCTCATTGGCAGGGCCTGATGTTTGCACTAAAGGAGGGTTCAGAGGTATATGTTAGACATTTTTGGTTTAAAAAACCAATATTTTTATTAAACTCTAGTCAACAGTGTGCATTACAGCGACTTCTTTTGCTGTTTTAAATTCTGACTCTCCATCTTCACATGACTTTGTCCTATTGAACTCTTGTACTTACCTAAGCAGAGCCCTTTCTGCACTGACAGCTGCTTGTTTTACCTTCTCTTCATTTTTTTTAAAGTTAAAGTTGGATTCCATGAGCAAAATGAGCCTGTATTCAAGCATAAAGGTAAAATAAACCTTAACCAGTTTCAGTCCTTCCTGAACTGAGTGAGGAACCTTGACAAAACCTTATGTAAGATTTACTGTTCTTCCCATGCTTGTCTGACCCATAGAATCAATGTGTTCATTAATCAGACAGTGTGTTTGTGCCCTTCAAAGACACTTCCACACCTTATGCTGTCAACTGGGTATCTGCAACAAAAGTTGTGGTAATTTGTTTTATGCCCAACTGGAAGTTTTAGGATGTGATATAAGCCCAGCCAGAAGCTGTTGCACTAACTGGCATAAAGTAGTAGGGTGAACCATGATTCCTGAACTGAAACTGAGCACTGGAATATTTCAAAACACAATATTTACAAGGAAGGAAGGAATGAAGGCAGTTTTGGTTTTAAGTTTATGGCACCAAAATATAACTCAATTCTTATTCAGGCATGATCCCGAAGGTACATACTTACAGATGAGACCACTGAGAAAAAATTCCTGTTGACAGCAGTGGAACTGAGCAATTCACAGCTGGGAAGATAAAGGTCTTTTGAGACTGTGCCTTTCAGAATTTTCTTTAATCCAGAAGTCATTGTCAGGAGAAAAATATAGAGATCTTTGGATTGCATGTAAATGAGGGAGATTCCTGTCCTCCCACTAGTAAGCATGCTCAAAAGAATATTATTCTAATTAGTCTGAGCATGCTTATTAATTATCCAGAACAGGGTAATCTGGCCTCAGTGTGGGCAGGATGTTTCCTCACTGGTATTGAATTGCAAGAGCCTCAGTGTTTTACTTGCAGTTTGATGTATTGCATGTCTCTGCAGTGTGACACCAAACCAGGGTGTAAGGTAAGACATCTGCCCTGTGGCTTTGGTTAATTTATACCAGTGGTTATGCCCAGCTCGAGCAATCTTTGTCATCCTCAAGTTTTACCAGTTACAATCTTGTATTTGCTGGGAGGTAACTTGTGGGTGTTGAATAGCATTAGGCCTGATCCTGATGGTGCAGAACTATGTGAAGGGTGTCCAAGCAGTGGTGATTCCTGGTCAACAAACAGATCTTTGAGACCTTTCATTGGCCAATTCTTGATCTTCTGTGTGCTCTGAATATCGTGTAAGGCAAACTTTACACTGCAGGGCTGTGCCCCCAAATTGTGCTGCCCTGGCACTGTCACCTGACACTGCTTGTGGCTCCTCCATCTAGCAAAGCATAAAGGGGAGAAGAACAGAAATAGAAGGGAACGGAACAGGACTGGTTATCATCGCTCAGGCAATGGGACTTTGCAGATTGTATTTAAAAAGGACAAAATCCACAACAATGACCGGCCACAGCTCGTCAGAAGCAATCACATCAAACCAGGAGATCTTAATAAAAGCCCAGCATGCCAGAGAGATGTGGTTATGGGGAAGTGACTGCAGTATTGTATGTGCTCACCCACACACGAGGGGGGTGGAACTGCAGGGCAGGCCTTGCCAAGGGCTGTTCAGAGGCTCTGAGTGGATGTGACCGAGTGGCTGGTTTGCCTGGGGCAGCCCAGCCCATCGCGCTGCCCGGGACGCACCAGATGCTCCGTGACCTACTGGAGAATGAGGGAAGATGTGGTAGCACCACAATCAGGGAGGGCTGTTGGGTCCCTGAGAGTGGGGAGGTCTGTGTGTGCTGCAAGCAGGCAGAGCATGGAGTCACAGGTCTTTACTGCACTTACAAGCTGGGAACCTGTGAAACCTGGAAGGGAGGCTGGATGCGACCAGAGAGCAACAATCCTTGTGGGCAGCAGCAGTTCACTTGGGTGTCTTCCTGGACTGATGTCAGAACATAAACCAGGATGTTTTGTGGTTAAAAAGGTTTCAAGAGGCTTCCAATTTAATTCTTATTTTGATGGTTTGGTTATTACTTTCCTGAGATCATGAGGTTTGTCTAGGATAGGGAATCATAAATTCCTGGGTTAGGCTTTTGAAGGTTTAATACTTTAAAGTAATAAAAGACATCTCCAGCCTTTATATGGGAGGAAGAGAGGAAAGAGGGAGCCAACCTGTGAATAGCAACAGCTCAGGTAACTCTTGCAGTTCAATTAACACTTCCAGTCTCTAGAGCCCAGCTTTGGTGGCTGTTTAACTAGTCTGGAGGGATTAGGATCCTAAATGTTGAACTGTGGGGATTTGCTTAAAAAACAGTCGCAGTAGCAGAAAAAAAAATAACCTAAGAGCAATGGCATAGTGTCATCTCTGCATCACTGAGGTTCAGCTGTGCACAGGGTCAATTGCCAATGCAGAGTGAAGATTAATTGGCTTTGGTCAGCCTTTGCTTCACTATCTGAATATCATTATCAGGAATGTAAATGATTATGCAATGCAGAGAAATGCCACAATGGTCTCAGTGTCTCCTTTTATATTTGTCCCTTTTTGAACAGGGCTTTATCTAAATGCAAATGTGATTTCAGCCTTCTGATTAGGACGTTATACAGTCATCCCTTCCAGAAAAGCACAATTAGCGGATTATTTTATTTCTGACTCAACAGTTCTTGGTTTAGATAGTTTGTTTGTTGTGCTGTGCATGATATTTAAGTTATCAGAAGGAGATTTACATTATTAGTCAGGATTATAGCCAGATTTTGTGAGGTCGAGCGTTTTTTGCTTGGCAGATAAAAATGGTAACATTTGTGGGATTCGAGGGGGGATGTTTTTAGAACAAAAGGCAACAGTACAGATTCTTACAGTGCTTCATTGTGTCAAGAAAGGGGCAAATTACAGTAGTAACTGTGCAAATTCTCAAGTGCATTGGGGTGTACAAAGGCGGAGTGTGGCCTTACCTGTTGTCAGGATTGAGTCTCTGGTGTGGGGTGCTCATGCAGGACCCCAGTATCCCAGAACTTCACAGTGGGGCAGGTCATGAGATCATTTCTTATTTAACGGCCATTTTACCAAAATAACCATAAAGTTTTCCATGATATTGCAAAGACTGCAGTTACATGCAGAAAAACATAGATCTTTGGTGGTAAACTTCCCTGAGAAACTTGTCCGTGTCACAGCATTTGTATCATTTTTGGAGCTGTGAATCTGTTGGAACTTAGGAATTTTTTTTATTTTTTGTTTTAATTTGGGTATGGGAGCTCATACAGTTTAGGATTGGTAATAGACATGATAAAAATTTTTATATTCAAATCTGTTAGAAAGTCCAGTACTTATGGGAAGGTGAAGGATTTTTTTTCTCCCAAAGTTCATTGGTGCAAATGTATTTGTCAGGTGATTTGGATTCAACACTTCATCATTTTCCTATGAAAAATTACTGCAGTGGAAAATTCCCAATTATCTATGGTGAAACAACATTTTCAATTCCATTGATCTGTTGAATCTTTCCATATTCATGTGTTTCTGTGGCTGGTTCCTTGCTGTCTCCCAGAGCTGCTTTTCTTTATGCTGGAGCAAACTGTCCTGGGCAGTTCCAGCACACGAGGGATCTTTGTGTTTGTGACAGGAAATCTATTGGACCACTTAGGTTTAATTAGAGCACAGTGACATATGATGAGTTTACACATCAAAGTCTAGAAACAACTCCACAAATTGGCTCTAGTCCCAAAGTGTATTTTGGGATCTGTATTGAATTTTGGGATGTTTCTCAGTATTTAGTGGGAATATGTGAAATACAGGGTCAGGTTCTTAGGGTCAGTGGAACTATACCAATTCTTACCAGCTAAGGATCTAGCCCAAAGTGTGTAGTTACATTTAGGTTCAGATCAACTTGAATCCAACTACATATTTCAGATTTATGTATTGGATGATAAAAACCCTGTTCCCATAGGATCTGGGCAAGTAACCAGTTGCACCTTCATTTGCACCAGGTTCAGAGCTGAGTATGGACATGTTTTATTGTGCCACAGAGTGGAGTGAGGGGTTAACTTACCCCCAGGTGCACAGATGGGCTTTGGATTCTGCTCACTTGGAGCACTGCTTACATGTTGGTGAGTCCTGGTGGTGCTGGTAGTTCCCTGTCACTTCCACGAGGGATCTCCCCACCTCATGTCTCTAATGTGGATGTGGCTTTGTCATTTGAAGCAGCAGGACTTAGCACTGGAGCGATTTTTTCCATTCCATAAATGCTTTTTGTTTTTTAAAAAGGGAATTTTGATGTTTGTCATGTATTTTATTTATTTTAGGCAAGCTTAATTTGAGATTTAGTATCCAGATCCCAACTTTGTCTACACTCTGGATTATGGAATGGGTCCATTTTTGTCTTATCGTTATTAATCTACATTACTTTCAAATACCCACTTTAAAGGTCCTTTCCAAGCCAAACCATTCTATGATTACATTTCTATTTTCAAACTAGGACACAGACTTGGAATCATCCTGCCTAATTTAGGCTTGTAACTGCAGGATCTAGTTTTGCTGCTCCATGTTTCATGGAGAGAAGGGCAGAGAGTAATTCAGTCTGCATGTTATGAGTCACATTTTGGAGTTGCTTATCTTTCTGCTGCTTGGAGGGGAATGCAAGGATCTCTATGCTGACTACTGGGCTTGTACTCACCTCCTATACTTGAATGGCAAAATGAAATTAATCTAAACCAAAAATGCATAGAGCTGATGCCCAGCATAGGTTTCATTCCAAAGAGAAAACAGTATTTAAGAGAAAAAAACCCCATTGGAAGAAAACAAAAGATGAGCATGTTGAAACCTGGGGTTATTTTGATTTATTATTCTAAGCTGAACTTTTTAGCTAAACCACAATTAGCACATCTTGTGTGCTTTGAAAGTGAGTGAGCCTTAAACTAGGCAGACTGAAGCCATTTTGAAAAGTCAGTTCTTGGTCTGGATTTCTCAGTTTTTGTAGTATCTTTCTATCCTACATACAGGTGTTTTGGGTTTTTTTAACAGTATCCAATTCTTGTAGTGTGTGAGGACAAATGGCTTTTATTAAACAAACAAGGATAAACAGAACTGGAATCAAACAAACAGAATGAGAAGATTGCAGCAGCAGCACAGAGCCAACTCCTTGCCCTCACGATGGAAGAATGGTTTGCTAATTGTTCATGAAAGCTAATGGAAACCATATTCTGGCTGTGAATAATTCTCAGGAGGGGTCATTGTGGAGTCTTACCTCATTTCTCACACTTTCCTGGTAGTGCATCTCAAGTATTGCAGAGCAGACACACCCCACGAAGCTCCAAGTGGAGAAAGCAGTGGTTGGGTGTAGGTGGGACTGACTCCTTGGGATGAGGGAGCTTTGCTGGCACATCATTCGCCCCTCAGGGACTGGTGCACACTGGTACTTTGGGAAAGGGATTTTGAGAAGTCACAAATGAACTTCACAGAACCCATTTCAGATGTAAAGGAAGATGTGAGTATAAATGAGTGGGAAAGGGATTCTGACATGTGTTCTTCAAAGGTTTCTGCCTATGAACCCCACTGTATATCTTAGTTTTGATAATTTGCATCAACAGCTCATGAGACAGTCACTCTGATAAGTGCTTCCTTGAGACAGTCTCCCTTGGAGGCTGGAAAATCTTTTTCTGAAGTGTCATCAGACCCTTCCTTAGGGGCTTCCACAACACCCATTGGCTCTGACTCACCAAGTTTCTGCAGCTCCTTAAAGAGCTGATGTTGCAAAGCTTGTTGTGCCAGCTGCCAAGTCATGGGGAGCTGGAGTCTGTGCTCCCTTAGTCTGCACAGAGACAGGCTCCTGTCACCTCCTCCCTGCTCCCAGCACACCTGGTCAGCTCATCCACCTCCTCCTGCCTCAGCCTGTGACTTTGCATTGCTCTGCCTTGTACGTTCCTGGTGGCAGGAAGTTTCTCACGAGCTCTGGGTGTATCCACAGTGCCATCCACAGCAGAGCCCCACAAGGGGATGCTCACGCTCCTCTGCAAATAATAACACTCACAGTGCACAGCTCTGTCACACCTTTGCTGTGGACAAGGAGCCCTGCCCCTGGAACAGCTCCTGATCCTGTTACAGGATGTTACTTTTGATTCAGAAAACCAGCATAACCTCGAGCTCACGCAGCCCTTTGGCAGCTTCCAGACACACCCCACACTGAGGTGCTCAGATGTGACTCTGCTGTGTCTGTGCCATGAGCAAAGCAACATTCTCAAGGGCCATCCCCCCAGCAGAAGACATTCTGTGTGTTTGTCATAGAATTCTTTACTTCACACAGAAGAACCCTACTCGTTGTGACTAAAATATTAAAGCTTTTCAGTGGCCTCTGCTACTGTATGTCAGCAGAGCTCTGTTAATTGATATCTACCTAGTAATAGACATGGAATTTTGATTTACTGAAAATACAGATTGCAGTGGTACAGATCCCATTACAATGGGTATTTATAGGTGCATAATGAGGAGATTTTACCCACTGCAACAAGATCTAGTCTGTGCAAATACACAGCCCAGGCATGTGATAGCTGTGGTGTTCTACTCTGAAATAAATTTGGCTGAAGAACTTAAATTACTTAAGTAAAAGGGAAAAAGTATTCCAAATAATAAGTAAGTATCATAATAGGTACTAAAATCATGCCACGCACTTACTTTATTATTCAGTTGCTTATTTATTATCTCTATTCTTAAAAGTAATGATATAAAAGTGCTTTTTTCCAAATGTTAATTTAGTTTTCTGCAGATGGCAACCATCTGTTAAATGACAAGGCATTTACAGTCTTTGATTAGCACTTTATAGAGCTTGGATGAACTTATCCTTACAATATTTAAGTACAGTATGGAGGAGAAACTTAGTAGATTTGTTCTTTTCCTGTTACCAAAAAAATTGGAAAATTTCAAACCTGACAATGTTTTTGCCCATCTTCTCCTTTGCTTATCTATGTTATTGCAAGCTGGAGCCTTGAAGTTCTTGACAGAAGGACAATAGTAGGGAATATTGTTGAATTTTGGCACCATTTGAAGCAATTACAAGTATCTTCATTCTAGAAAGTCACCATGTGGATGAACTCTTAGGGATGCTCAAGGAAAGCATTGGAAGGACTCGAAGGATCTTGGCTTAGCAAGTAGGAAACTCCCTGTGGGCTGTGATTGGGCTTTGGGTACCTACAGAAAATGACACTGGGAGTCTGTTTGTAAAATATTGCAATACATGTTACTGCTCCCATCACAAAGTGATCTGATTGCACGAGCTCCACACTTTGTGTTTTAATAATCCATGACAACCAACCCCCATCTGTCCATAAGCTCACCAAGTTCTGATTCATTTCATACTGCGGTTTCTTCTAAAGTTTCTGCAAGTCGTGCTGCTGAACCTGAATTCACTGGCCCTGTTTTCATTGTTTGATATTACTTTACACTTTTATTTCTGTGTTTTTCAGTACAATTCATCAGGTGTTTTGATTTGTGTTTGTTTTCAACAGCTAAAGGCCTGGCCATGCCCCCCCTGCCGAATGCTGAGCTGGTGCAGAGCTCGGTGCAGCTCTACCGGTACCTGCTCCGGTGCTGCAAACACCTGCCTGAGGAGAACATCCGTCAGCACTACAGACATGCCATCAGGCAGGTGAGAAGCACATTCTCTTGGTGGAATTCACTGTGGGTTGGCTTTTCTTTTAGTTTGGTTTTCTCCTCCTACTGTGTGGACCAATTTATAACTCCTTGCACTTAAAAAGCTGTTCTTCTGCAAGCTTGAGACATTAGTGGATTTGAAGGGTTATAGCAGGAGTATGTGAAGGAGCATTTCTTTTTGATTGCTTCTGAAACCTTCTATTTTTCTTGGCTTTCATCTCTAATTCTTTTGTTAGTCAAGAGAGTGAGCAATCGTTCCTTACTCCATAAACACAGCTTTTGTGGCCAAACTTACTGGTTCCTTGTCAGTCATTTTTTAATGTATCTATCTCTCCCTGGCTGGGTAAATCTGATCTAACTATTCATATTCCATACTTCATATGAAAGTGATTTCATGCCTTTGATCATGCTGTCCATGCCTGTTCTCCTGTGTATTTCCAGTTTTAACACACCAGACAATTTCAGTTCTTGTTCTGAATTGGAGTTCTCTGGGTTTTTTGTTGATGATGTATGAATGGAGTAAAGTACAAGAAATTCCATATGACAAGTTTTGTTACAGAAATAGCATGGCCAGGTACTACAATGTGTATCTTTACCTTTTCAGACCAACAGTTTATTTGCATGAAATATTTTTCTGAGATTGAAAAGCAATCCTTATTTTGACAAGTATTGTGTTGCCTATTCTGTGTGACACTTGGAATGTTGCAGAGTTTCAAAGTTCATGCTGATGAAGACGACCCTGAGCAAATCCAGCAGATCATTAAAAGAGCCATTGAAGATGCTGACTGGGTGATGGATAAAGTAAGTGCATCAGATTGTGTGTGTTTTGATTTCTTTCAGTTCAGAATAAAGAAGAAAAGGTTGGAAAGCAAGTTCAGAACAGGCAATTTTTGTATTGTCCTGGATGTTGAAATATCTGATTGGAAGGAAACACCCAACCCTGAGAGATCCGTGATTGTGACAGTTTTTGTTTAAAAATTCTCTTCCTCAGTATAAACTAAAGTTTGTTTCTTTCAGAACCAATAACAATTTAAGTTGGTCTGTGTGTAAGTCTTTGTTTCCATAATTCTATTAAATTTCAGCAGTGGTAGCTAGTATAACCTTATTATAGGAGAAAAAAATACAGCATTTTGCAAGCCACAATTTGATGTGCATCATCTGCTTTCCTAACAGAATCACTCCTCTTAGACACTTTATAAAAACTTCCAGTACTATTGTTGTTTTTTTCAGATCTTGCCCATGGCTGCAGAGATCAGGGGCAAAGCTGTGGTGCTGGGCTCCCTTGTGCCACAGTTCTCACCCAGTGGATCTGCCCCTGTGTTGTCACAGCATGGGAAGATACCACTCAAACTGGTGTGTCAGATAAAAGAATAGGGATTTTTTATGTTGGACAGCCGAGAGTCACCTGTGCTTCCTGGGATTTGAGTCTGGCTGGGGAGTGTGATACATTAACACTGAGTATAAGGAAACAAGTAAAAAGTTCAGCTTGCTCTAGATATCTATGATTTAATTTACTAAGTGACTGTTAAGTCCTCTCTGCCAGTTCATGAAATCCAAATGAGAATTGTTGCAGGAGCAAGTACAGATTAGTCACAGATTATGAAATTATAGCAGTAGCCAAATCCCAGCAGTTACAGCCTTGTCAATAACTGTACCTGAATCTGACTTTATTCTCCTACAATTAGAATTGTAGGCTCATTCTGAAAGAAAGAGAAAAGGCTCGTTCTGCTTCAGCCACAGAGGCTGTAGTCTGGTTCTGTGGAAAGCTGGTAATGGACTGGTATGAGAGGAGGGGCAGACTCAGTGCCTGCCAAGGAGCATTGTCTTACACTGCAGAGGGAAAGCCTATGAAATGTCAGTCCAATAACTGATAGGAAATGAAGATATATATCTATGTGGATCATGAAGAGAGTTGTAAATCCTTGTCAGCATGAACTGTTACTTAGTTATGTGCTCTTTCTCACAAAAAAATTGTTTGGTCTTTTTTTCAGTATAAAACACAGAAGTAGAAGAGGAAGGACGAAGACAAGATGGTCATTGGTAAACATCCTTAGAAGACTTGCAGTGAAGCTCAGTGCTGTATTAGAATTACTGCCTAAAGTTTTCTCTTAGATAATATATATACAGTAATTTATATCTCACTGGGATGTCATGAAGCTAAATTAATATTCCTGAAGCTATTTAAGTCTGTAAATGAAAGGGCACATTCAAGGTTATAACTATTGCCTTGTGTAATCACAAACTTTTAAGTTAAAGCCTAAACTTGTGTAAGCTTTGAGTAACTTACTCCATTATGCTGTTAGGCCTGGATCAACCCTAGCAGTGTGTGATACACATTTGTGCAGGGTCTTTAGAGACAAGGTTCCCCTGCATCAGTCACCATCGATTTCAGTGCCTGAGGAGTTCAGCTTGTGTGTGTGTGACACTGATGACCGCTGTCACTCTGTGAGGTCACATCATCCTCTGTCAGGACCAGAGGTGTTTTCAGAGTGAAGCAGAGGTATGACCACAGCACAGTGCTGGGTTTGATCCAACAGCAAACACAAAAGCCTGGGCTGCTGAGGAGAACATGCCATGAGAACTTTCACCTCTCCTGAAACCTGAACCACGGTATTTTCCACTTGCCTGTTTGTGCTATGGCCGCATCTTCACTGTGTTCTGGTTGAAGTAATGGCTGTCTCATTAAAGTCAGGGGCTGTCACTGATCTCTGAACTGGCTTGAGAACAGCCCGTGTTCAGTCGGGTCCATGCTCGGAGCGCTGCAGTCACTGCCTGTGCAATGCTGTATGGCTCAAAGGCCTTCACAACTCTTTGCAACACCTAATAAATGTCCTGTAAAAATGGGGGTCCATGTCCTTTTCCAAAAAACCCGTCTTTCCGCTGCCAGAGTAGGTTTTCCTGGGGGAGAACGCAACAGAGCCCGAGTTACCTTAAACAAATCCATGTCGGGGATCGGTCGCTGTGACCGCGCTGCGCTCCCGACCGCAGTTCCGCGCTCCGCCTGCAGGTGGCGGTGCGGGCGCACCTGAGCGCAACGCCGGAGCTGCGTCCCTGTCCCTGTCCCTGTCCCCAGAGTGCGGGACAGCGCGGGGAATTCTCCCCCTGCCAAAGCTCAGCTCAGGGGCTCCGCAGCGCCGTTAGGCTCCACACTGTCTTCTTTTTCTTTCATTCGGCCATGGAAGAAACAAAATCCTGGTTCATACTGTATCAAAAGACTCCCTTTGTCTGTGCTAACCCTAAACCCTCTTCTCCAAGAATTTCTGTCCTCTTGTTCTTCCCTCTGCCATTGCCAGTGTTGTTCCTCTCTTTACTCCCATGTCTTTCACATCACCTTATACACCCTTAACTTTTATTTGGCCTTTGACATATTCCCCAGTTCTGTTCTCATCTCATCTCTCTACCCTGCTTATTTCTGCTCCTCAAATCCTTTTCTGTCACATGAATCAGAAGATACTCAGCTGTTATGCTGGGGCCAGCCTTCTGCCTAATTTCAGGTAAAGCAGGAAGGTAATAGAATTTCTCAACAGAGTAGGTGTTTCTCTGTGTGAGAAAAGCCACTTACGTACATTTTTTAAAAAGTACAGACATTTTGGTTTAAACTTTCATAATAATTTGCTGCAAGGTAGAACACAGAAAGCTTCAGCCTTGGCAGTGGACAAGGAATATCCAGTATGGTACTGAACACTAATGAAAAAGCTCAAGTATTTTTGATAGTAGCTGTCTGAATGTGCTGCTTCTGATCAAAAGCAGCAAACAGGTGCCCCATGCTGTACTCCAGGTCTGTTCTGTGTATTTGGTCTGCAGTGTGGAGATGCAGTGAACTTTGTGTCACTGCAACAGTGAAATTACAACATTGTGGGATTAACAGTGTATGAAAACATGGCGGTTTCCTGAACTTTAGAGTGTTCAGCGACCCTCTGTGGCTTTAATTGCCTGACTTTTGGTAGTGTGAGACATAATATTTTGTTCAGTCGCAAAATGGGATAATTGCATGTGTTTAAATCACTCTTACATGCCTGTTATTTAATCTATGGCTAGTTCAAGAGGGAAAGCACCAAGGAGCTGGAAGGTGCAGCAGTGACATGTCTGCAGCTCCAAATGTCTTGAGGTGCCATCTGAGAATATCAGACCAAAGGTATGATAGATGTAACTGATATGGTAGGACTAGGATCTGTGAATTTTAGGTTTTGGAAAGTGGTAGAGCATGCAATTCTTGGTAGGGTGCAGAGAGGGAACATGGTTAGTGAGGCAGAGACATCACAACTAAATATTTTGGTAGTAGTGATTCATTTGGAGGGCATGAGGAGATGTCTGATGGGTTTTTATTGTTTTTTTTCCTACAAATCTAATCTGGTTTTCAAAATAGCAAACCTTTTAATAGAGATTAAATGCAAAGATGACTTTACTAAATATACAAATAATTTTTCGATGGTGAGGAGAAATGATGCAAACAACTATTTACTTCCTTGTAATAGTGCAATAGTGAAAGTCTCAGACATGTTTCTGTAATGACTGGGCTGAAGAGTCATTCAGCTGCAAAGTTGAGGCTTTTGTGTTTCCAAGAAATACAAATTCCGTTCTCCAACAGCATAACTTGAGTCCTAAGATGTTTTATTAACCCAGATGTACATGAGAACCTGAATTCTGAGAGGGCATTTGGGCAGAGCTTCAACACTTTTGACCAAAATTATTATTCAGAAAACTTCTGCTCAGAAGTCATTTAATCCTGGAGTTGGCCAAATTCACCACTCACTGAGCAATCTGGCCAGAGTTCTTTTCGCCTTTGTTTGAGCAGCTTTGCCACCCATCCCTGCTGAGCCTCGAGAACGTTCCCTGTTACCCAACATCTCCACCTGGCACAGGTGCTGCTGTGCCAGCAGCTCCAGTGGGGCCCACTGTGAGAAAGAACTGGGCACAGGCAGCTGTTCTGTGTTCTCCCATGGCAATCGGGAACAAAATATCAACCTCAGGTGCTTCTATGTTTCCATTTTCAGTCACCTAGAATCTCTGAGCATGAAGATGGTGGACGAAAGAGGCTGTGTTGTGTCCTGAAATTACTATTGCAGAGTTTAGAAAAGCTTGTGGTGCTCATTAAGCTGCTGGCATAGCAAGGGATAATGTCAGTAAAAGAGGCAAGCCTATTTGTAGGCTTTGGTTTCTCTTACTGAAATGAGGAACCCATTTCTGCACCAATTCTGGTAAGTGATGGCCTGGTGATAGGTGATTACAATAACCGAATGATTAAGGGCCAGTCAGAAGGTAGTGTCAAAGGCCCTGTTTTTGTGCCTCCCTGATGACTCCTGCAGTAAGTTTTCACATGCCAGCATCAATTTCAGTGTGATATAGTATCCCATGCCACTGGCTGGCCTGTGGTTTTCCTTGTGTTTACACAAATGTAATAACTACATTCTGCCAACACTTTTACAGCTGGTTACAGTAAGTAACTAAGTACTCTACAATTCAAAGTTGAGTGGACTTAACTGTTCAAAGGTTGTGTACAGGTGACTCTTGGTTGAGGTAGAGAGGGTTTCACTGGAGGCTTGTTATGCAAGATAAACATTAGAACAAGGAGAGACAGTTGGGAGACTTCTGTTTAACAGGGCGAGATCATGCTTTACATTCTTGCATGGAAAAACAAATCATTTAGATCACACTGTAGACTTACCAACATCCACTCTAAGGCCAGAATCAAAGCTGTACTTTCTGTTCTGTGCATACATGACCTTGGGAACCTAAAACTGAAATTGTGTGGAAGTAATCTGTACATTAGAAATATGGAAATAACAGGCCTAAAATGGAGCAATGGCAGCAGGTTGGTCAATGTGTTTTGTTTAGTGTTTAGGTTCTTGCTCTTAAGCCCACAGACAAATGTGAAAGTCTTCTTTGTTATTAACAGCCTTGGAGCCTAATGCAGAAACATTCTGTGTAGTGAAAATTTTTCCTTTTTTTTAATATTTTTTAATTTGTTTATTCGTTTCAGGTTTTATAAGGAAAACACTGTGTAAATTTATGGTTTATGTAAAATACAGGATAGCATTCTGCCCTTCACGTGGCTTGAGACAAACATACCTCTGGTCACATTCTTCTGTCAGAATTCAATTCACTCTCACCACCAAAAGTCATTTGAGCTCTGTAGGCACTGAATAGAATTCTTCCAGCCCAGGCCAGGTCTTGCTTAGCACCATTTGTCATTAATTGAATGTTCTTTAAATCATTCTTCAGCACTTTGTAAGCTCTTTCTTACTTGGTTCGTTATGTCACAGGCATTGCTTTTTGTTTAGAGACTCTTGAGCATGAGGATTTGATACTAAACAAAAACCTCTCTTCCCTGGTGTTTGGCTCATTTTCAAATATCATAAGGAAGTGATCTTTACTGTGATACTGTACTGAACAGGAATACACACTATTTCTGGGAGAAACAAATAATATTCACTCTGATCTGTTTTAAAGGAAACAGTTTCTTATTTACTAGCTTTTAACTTGGCATTATAAATTGTGCCTTCATGTAAAGCTCTGATAAGCTGCAAACTGAACAGGCAGCACATCTGTGAGTCTTAAACATTCAGTATAATATTTTTTCATTGTGAGAGTCCTTAACCTTATACTGTAAGAATGAGTCTTTAGAGCTTTGTGCTCTACAACATCGTGTCCCTCAGTGTCACCCCAACTAGCAGAGGTGTGTTTGAGGTGAGCAGTCTCTTGGTCAGAGCAGTGTTCTAAAGCAAGTCACTGACACCCAAAAATGGCCAGACATGGAACTTCACTGCCCATTGGATCAGTTCCTTTCCTGCAGCTTTCCCTGCTGCTCACAGCTGATGTATTTCTGCTTGAGTATGAGCCAGCTGGCACATCTTTCAACTTTTGTATTATTTGATTAATTTATCTTCTACTTCTGTCAAGCCAGGTTTTATGAAATAGTGTTAACTGAAGTATACACTAATCATCAAGTACTCCTTTCAGGTTGTGATTAAGCAGGGCAGGCACATTAACTTTTTTAAAAAACCCTGTTCTTTGAAGAGTATTTTCTGTTTTCCTCAGAATTGTGTTTGATATTTAAAAACAGTTTTTAAAAGTTTAGAAGCAGAGGGAGGCATCTGTCACTTGTAGCTAAGAGCTTCACAATGTTTGTATTTGTCACTGAGAGAGAGGTGCCTGGTATTGCTCACTTCACTGGTAGAGTCTGAAGAGGACAGTTCTGGGACTGCTGTTTGCTGTCCTTGCCTGTGAACTGGGAGGCCCAAGAAGTGAACTTACCTACTCTCTAACTATCAACCTGAGTGCCTTTTATCCAAGAAAAATCTGTCTTCATGTTCTGCATGGGTCCATTTTGAGCAGGATTATCTTGATTTTTGGTTTTTTAATCAGTAACTTCCAAGCCAGCTTGGCTTGGGTGTTTCACAGAATCACTGAGGTTGGAAAAGACCTCCAAGATCATCAGACACAACTTGTGACTGATCCCCGCCTTGTCACCCAGCCCAGAGCACTGAGTGCCACATCCAATCGTTCCTTGGACACCTCCAGGGTTGGGGACTCCACAACCTCCCTGAGCAACCCCTTCCAATGCCTGAGAACCCTTTCCATGAAGAAATTCTTCCTGATGTCCCACCTGAACCTCCTGCCCAACTTCAGACTGAATGGCCTCATTACCAGTGGTCTTCCTTCTGCCAGAGTTCAGCCTCATCTGTTTAAAAACCACTGTATTTTATGTCTTTTTATTATTACAGCTTGTTGTTTGCATGGTCTCTGGTATCCTTCTTGAGAGAAGTTTAAAAGTGCTGGTGTTTTGATTAATTTTTCCTGCCCTTTTACAGAATGGATTTTAGAAGACACAAAATTGACAAATTCTTGCAGCTGATGAGGTTGACTCATGTTCTGCATTAGGTAAGATCACACAGGATCTGGAATTTTTTCAGCCTTGTTTCAATTTCTTAGCAGTCATTCCTTCTACAGAAAGTCCAGTGTGTCTCATGCTGTGAAACAAGGAACAAGATAAAATATTTTTTTCCACAGTTGTGCAATTTCAAGGGCTACTTTCTCTTTTATTTTGTGTTTTTCCCTCCATTTGTAGAGGTCAGAGATATGGTGTGTTTAATAACGGTTTACAGCATAGAATGCAATTGAGTCTTGGAACTTCCTCTCTCCCAAGAGCTCTGTCAAGTTTGTCATCTTAGCTGCAAGTGTCTCACAGGGCATGTTGAAGTTTTATGGCTAAGAGTTTCAAAAATAATTCTCAGATTGCTTTTTAGGTGCTTAAGTAGGGAGACCTTCAAAATTATATTTGTTGATAATCTTACACATTTCAGTATGTGGCTGTTTAACCTCGGGAAAATAAGGTCAGGTCTGTTGTGCTGCCCTGTGTGTTTGGGGTGTGTGGAGCCTTTAGTTTACTGTCTCTGTGGTGGACCAGCCTCATAGCTGCAATAATTGACAGTTGGGCTGTTGTGGGCAAGGCAGGAGAGCACAGCAGCTTACAGGGATCTCAGTCCTGGTGACTGTTGAAGAACCCATGAGAGCTCTGAACCCACCGTTCTCTCCCCTGCTCATTGGCTCCCACTCCCACTGCCAGATGATTTCTATGCACGGAACACCCTCTGACATGTTGGGACTTGGGTGGCAAGGATCAGGAAATTGGGTATTCCCCCCTAGTGTGGCTCTGAGTTAGGAGGCACTGACATGGTGATGATCATTTTACAACTATCTCAGAACCAGGGTTTAAAAATACAAAGGTCTCCAAATGCTGCTCCCTCCTTACAGGATAGAGCCTGCAGGATGCCACAGTGGCACTGTGCCAAGTCTGGTAATTTCTAATTGATTAAATGCAGTCAAAAGGCCTCCTGTGTGTATTATGAAACTTGAGATGGAGAGCCAATCCCTGCATTCTAACTTCATTACCCTCATAAGCAAAGGTGCAGGTTTTATAGCTGAGGAAATTATACAAAAAAATGTACACAACATGAGTGGTATTTAGCATAAAAAGTACCTTGAATGCAACCCATGTCTGGTTAAGAGAGGAACAGAACCATAAACCCTTTGATCTAACAAAGAGGCTTTGAAAGGAACAGACTGGGTATACAGTACTGAACCTGTAATCAGCTCACTTTATTGCACTATATGGGGAGGGGCTTATTTATTTACTATTTAGGAAGTGCTTTCAATTTTATAAGTATATGAAAGAAATCACAGATCATAATTATGTAGCTTTGCTGTGTAGAACTCTGTAGCACTCTTACGAAACTCTGGAATTCACAGGGATTGTCTGTTAAAAGTCGTGAGACACAACTCTTGCCTTTGTGCTCTGTCAAATTCTGTCTTGGTCTATAATAACAAAGACAGTCTAGATAATTTCTTACCAGGATGTTTACTTCCCATGCTGTCTGAGGGTTCTGAGCCAAAGCCACTGGAGTCAAAGGGAAGGGCTCCCATGTACTTCGGTAGTATTCACCATTTTACACCATTTTTCACTGCTCTGAATACTCAGAGAAAGGGCTGTGCTTCATCATGGTAACCAGAATTAAAAAACAGTTTTGTTTATGCAGTTTTACAAACATAGTATCTGCAGCAGCCTGGATGGACAAGTTCAAGAGGTGGGTCTGAGGCTGAAGGCTGGTACATCCTCAACAAGTCCACTTGGAGTCTGGGCCCAAAGGCATCGCTCCTTGTTACACTGCGATGTGAGGAGAAGGCAGGAAGAATTCTGAAGTTTCCTTGTCCTCTAATTAGTTGCTTTCTTTTCCCATGCTCCTATGCTGTTTTGGAAAAATAAGTATGGAAAGTCCTGCTGCTGCCTTCAGTGCTGAAGAACTGCCTTTCCTTTTGCTTGTTTTCAACTTTATCAATATTAAAACCTGCAATCTATTTAAAAATGAGTTGATGGTTTGCTACTCAGTAGTTTATGCTGCTCTCATGTGTGTGTCTCACTGCTGATCCGGGTTCCTTCCTTCTCCATGGTGCACTGACTCCTGCTGGTTAACCGGAGATTGGGTGATGTGTTTCTTGCAAAATGATCATCTGACTGGGTAGGAACTTCTTACAAAACCATTCCAAAACCATGCACGAACTATCATTTCTTACATCCTTATCCAAAGGTCTGACACTGTGTGGGCAGGTACTTGAGAAGTCATCTTTCTGCAATGGTTGTTTTACCAAATCAAGACATTAACAGTGAGGATTTATCTCTTATCAGGGTGAAGTCATTTCAGGGTGCCAGTCACCTGTCTTTCACACATGCTGCTTTGCTCTTCCATTGAAAAGAAATGAGATTTCAGAAGCAAAAAAGTGGGAGGAAATTTGGATCAGAGATGTTATATTGGATGAGGATTTAGACACTTTGTGGAAGTACAGGAACTATTGATCCCCAAAACCCCACTAGGAAGAGGAACAGTGTGTTACTTCAGAGAATTCTCAGATTGCAATTAAGTCTTCAAAGCTGGTACGTGAGAAGAAAGAGGGACATGACCTAGTGGTTTTCAGCATGTGCTGGTCAGGGAGCTCTTGAGCTGCTGGAACCTGATGGACAGTGTTGTAAAGGCACAGAAAATTCCCCTTTCTGTTCCCTTCTGCCAGGTTTCAGATTACTAAGTCAGAACTAATCATCATAAAAACAAGATGAGGCAAGAACATGCTTTTGACCAAAAAACTTACTATTTTTATCCCTTAAGTAAAGTGCACAGTCTATATCAGCTCCTCTGGCTTTAGTGGCTGTGGTCCCAATGCAAGAGTTGGATGAAGCATTTGGGCTGCATGAAGTTATTATTTTGCATCTTATCCTTTTGGAAATGCAGATAAAAATTGTTATGGCTAGTAAGAGCACCTGCTAATTAGTCCATGATAATCTCTTGATGTGTGTACTAGGACTGTGTAGTATAATTAACACCTGTTATTTAACCCACCCATAAAGCCACCCATCAAGTTCTACAATCTGACCTTGCTCCATGTCAACACACATTACATTTCAGGAATATTCCACAAAGCCCAGCACTATTCAGTGTACCCTATTGCAGCAACTGCCTCAGGTTCATCTTCATGTTGGATTTGCTTGCTAAGGAGTTCTAGATGAAGAAACAGTTATTTTATTCCATGATGCAGGATTAGTCAGGATATGTGTGACCACATTTCCAAAGCACACCCTGTGTATGTGACAGGAGCCACAGCACCAGGGACACAGGGAAGCGACACAGGGAAGCACCACATGTTGGCAGCACTGCCTGAAAGGAGCTTGCACGTTCAAGACTGCTCGTCCCCTGCTCACTGACAGTGTAGGGTGAATGTTTCTTCAGTTACACAATCATTGGATGATCACCAAGCACATTTAAAAAAACAGGAGATGTAGTGAGAAGATACGTTCATACTGACATCTTTATTAAGATTTGTGATAGTAGACAAAATTTCCTAAATTAGTCCAAAGATTCATTCCATGAATTGAAAGTAGCAGCAGAGTAGCAGAAGATTGTGTTCTGGGATGCTCAACACAAACTAACCAGGGAAATGGTCTGTATTTCAATGTGTAAGTTTTGAGGTGGACTTGCAGCACAAAATCAATGAAAACTGACTAAAAATACTCCGAAGACACTGAAGAATGTGCCATGGAAATCAGTTTTTGACAGGGGAAGATGGTTGCTAGGAAAGGAGCTTTAAGCTCATACCCCACACCTTCTGGCACTGTTTTCCTTAACAGGAAGGACAGAGGAAGGAAATTGCACAGAAAGTTTGAAAATGTGATGTCATTTGCACGGACACTGAAGGCTGCACAGGCATAGGCAAGACTGGCCTAACTGTAGTGCTTAGCAAGGAGTCCTTAAATACAGTTTAAGTAGTAAAAAGGCTCATAAAGATAAAGCAGAGCCATAAAATTGCCTGAGAAGACCCATCTCCATCCAGGAAACATGGAAAGCAGATCAACATGCAATGGTTTTGTAAAGACTAAGATAAGCTGGCCAAAGTGTGACCTCTGAATGTGCAGGAAACAACAATGAGTAGATCAAGGCAGAAGTGAGGAGAAGTGAGAGACTCAGAGGTCACCAGTGGAGACTCGGAGGGCAGTAATAAAGACAAGCCTGGGAGTTTTGCTGGAATTGTTTCAGCAGTGCTCTGTTTCTTGCTGAAGTTTTAAATGTTCATAACTGAGTTACTTTTATACTTCAATATTCTGTTCTTCATTTCAGTCCATAAATTTATGGGCTTTTGAAAACCAGTATTCAAATCTCTTCTGTTACCTGTCCTTGGTTAGAAATTCTACTGCCCACAGCTGTCGGAGGAGACCAGAAATCCACTGAGACACAGCCAGTGCTTTGGTACTGAAATTGGAGTTTATTCCTCAGACTGTGCTTTTACTAAAGGAGACGTTGACAGGTCTGTAGTTCACTGTTATTTTTCAAGTATAAAGCTGGTTTTGCACACCGTAATCTTGAGGTCATCTTTCTTCCCATTCTGCTGTGACAAGTGTGGATTGCAGGACCAGAGGTAACACACACATTTGCCACATACCAGCTTTTCCTTGTTCTCAGTGATACCTTCAGTGGGCTAAATGTAATGAAATGATGCCCAGGAGTGTAGGACACAGTCCAGCCTGGGACAGTCACACGTAGGACACCGGACTTTAGGTCCAGTCAACTGCTAATTGCTATTTCCTCTTTCTTTTTCCTTTAATTTTGTTTTTGCTGCTGCAGCTGTGGCTGAGGATCCCAGGAGTGAGTCAGGAGATGTCAGCAATCACTTCTGCTTGAGCCAACATGCAGCCAGGCACACAAAATCTGGTTATTGATAGTCTCATGGCTTTGTTCCTCCCTTACTTCCTCATCCCTGGTTATAATATGCACACCCGGGAATTTTGGAAAGGTTGACTGATGAGGGAATTTTGTTATTTCTGCATGTCTGAGTTTGGCCTAACTGAAAGCAAGCAGACAGGAAGGGATGGGTTTACTGCCATGGCACTGTAAATTTAACACTCTCCTTCACTTTCATTTTCACCCTCACAGTGAAATTTTCCACCCTGCCCTGCCATGGTTTGACATGCAGCCTTCCACTGGAGAGCAGGAGGTGGCAAATGAAACATTACCCTTTCCACCCTAAACTGCTGCTTTTAATGTACTTTCAATCTGCAGAAACTAAAAAGGAGTCCAGACAAGCACCTAGGCCTGGTCTTTTATTTGCTATTAATAGAGTTGTTATCCCCACTTTCTAAAGAAAACTTCAAAATAATAAAGAAGGCAGTGAAGAAGAGGCTACAGTTATTGGTGAATGCGTTAAAGCCTTAAAGGAAGAGTCAGCAATCAGAACACACCCTGAAGAACAGAGCTGACATCTTGCAAAGTTTGGGGGAAGATTCAAACCAAACCAATTTTCTTTGGGAAAGGAAAAATAAACCAATATAAAAGAAGATGGTTGACAGTAGTCAACGACAGGAGATATTTGGAAACAGCTTTTTCAACAGTAGTTATTATTGTTATTAATTTTGTCTTTCTTTGTCAGAAACCACCAGAAGCTTCCAATAAAACCAGTGGATCTATGGAGGTTGCAGAGAATAAAGGCAGGGAGAAGAATCGGTGAGAAGCTCTGTTGTTTCATTGCCTTAATCTCATTTTTAAGACACACAGTCCCTGGGATTTGGCTTCCACAGCCCCATTTCTTTTTGTGTTTGAGGGTGGAATGTCACAAGGAAGGAAAGTGTCCAGAATATTATTTTTACTTTTGTTTTTTGTGTTCTAAATGAAATGTAACAAACTGATAACACTGAAGTTTTGCATTTTTATAGGAGTTACTAGTTTCACTTTACATGACTCCATTAGACACTTAAAGAAGGAGAGGCTGAGAAGGTGGAAACTTCTAGTCTGTACTATCACATAATTCTCCAGGTGTGATTTGTATATGCAGTTGTCACTGTTTCTATCCCCATCCTTTAGTACATTGTCACCATACTCAGAAGAGCTTTAAGTACAGTGACTGAAATGTACCCCCATGAGATTTATAAGCACTGAAAAATAAGACCAACAGCAGTGGTCACCTTATACCCCTTTAAAAATTCTTGTCATACAACTGCTGGATGCCTCACAACCCAGGTGTCACAGGCTTTCTCTGCCATTTCTGGAACTTTTAATATTTAGTGTAGGAATTGGGAGACTCAAGATGTATTTTTGCAGATGACATTTTTGGATGAGCAGTGCAGTGTTACTGGCAAACTGAGACTTGCAGGTGTGATCCCAGGGTGGTCTGGCACCCAGGCTATGCCACAAACCCTCACTGGTGTCATTATTTATGTGTTTATTTACCTCTGAGTTGAAAAAGCCCAGAGAGGCTTTCCTGTGGCTCACTGCCTATCGTGCCAGGAATTGGAGACCGCACAAACAGACAATACTTGTCCTACAGTGAATTTTGGTATCATAAACATACTAAAGTGTTGCCAGGGAAATGTCTCTCCAACAGTTCAGTGACAGCAAGCTGAGAAATGTGATTGAAGCCTCATAGGCAGTAGAGAAACAGCACTTCAACCCAGAAAAGGAACAGAAAGTGAATGAATGCTTATCCCAATGAGTTATTTGTACCACAAAGTGGCCACTTGTGACAGAAGCATTGAGCATTTCACCAAAACCCCTGAGTGCGTTTCCCTGTTGTAAATGGCCTTTTGTGCTCCCACTCCATTGCAACTTATTTGATCCTCATTCCTCAGTGTCCCACCCCAGGTTACCAGGCAGCTGATCTGCCCTCACTCTGACTTGTAATGGTGTTCTGGTGGTCCAGAAATACTTTGTTGCAGCTGATCTTGCTGCTGGGGCAGGGAGATGCTTCTCATTCCTTTTTTAGTGATTGTGTTCTACTAGTGGTTCAAGGACCAAATTTCCTGTCCAGCCAGTAGTCAAATGGTAAAGCAGAAAGTAAAGTATGTTTCCTCAGGAAAGGAAATACATAAAGACAGAGCCATCAGTTTGTAGATAGAAATGGAATTTACTTCACCCTTAGCACAGGAGGGTCGGGGAAGCCCCAACAAATCTGAGATGCCAGGTGTTTACAGGGGCCCCAATATTGTACTTATTGAGCTGTCACATGCAGCCTTGCTGCAAGATCCTCATGGAGACATCTCAAACAGACAATAGTTAGGTTATTTAGGAAAAGAGAGTTTGAAAAAGTTCACTAGTAACCCATGAAAAGTTGTGACAGTTGAACATCATCTCTTCAGGGTTCCGTGAAGTTGGGAAAATCAGCCCTCGTTGTCATCAGCTTTGCTTTGAAGACTCAGGATGTCCTGAGCCCAGAGGAGCAGCCTCAGAAACGGAGCTTGCGCTGATGCAGCGTCTTGCAAATATGATCTATAATATCAGAACCATAACATGACTCAGTTGGAAGGAAGTTGCAGAAAGCTGTGTATTGAGACTACAGACCATCACACATCCAGAAAGAAAACAGAATTTGACTCAAGATGACAGCATGGTCAGCATGCCATTGAATAGGTCAAAGTCTGCTGGGAAAGGGCACCTCTTTCATCAAAGTTAATGCAAGGAAAGCAACTGGTTCTTGCATTCTGATATGGCAGAGACAGAAGTGGCTGTGCAAAACCAGGAAATATTTGCAGAATTGGTTTTCTAAAGGAAAAACCTTCCAAGCAGTGTAGAATATTTGTAGAAGGAGTGCACAGTGAGCTTGTTTAGTTAATCTCTGGCTCCACCTGAGAAATGAATGGTGCTGTCTTGTTCTTACTGTACAGAGGGAGTTTTATTATCATTGTCAGTGAGTAAAAAAACAGGTCTTGTTTGAGCAACTGGAGTGGTTAAGCAGTTCCCTGAATGGCTGTACCTCAGCCAATCCTTTAAACAATTCTCCTAAGGAAAGAAGATGCTTCTTCTGGTTATCCCAAATCTGATTTTTCATATCCAATCCCTACATAGCCTTTCTGGGATTTCAGCAGTCTCCAAGCACAGGAAAATAAGGAGGGTGAATACTAAAAGCTTAGAAGCCATTGGATAGACATGAATTCAATTAAATTTCTTTCTTGCAGTACTAGACATTAAGACTCCCCACACTCTGTAGAAAAGAGAGGTTAATAAGAAAGAGAAGGATGCCAATGGGATTTTTAAACCCTATCAAAACAGAAATGCAAAGAGGAGTGTAAAGACAGCACTTCATGTCATGGCATTGAGACACAACTCACACATAATTTCTCCCTGCTGATTAGATGTTTAGAATATTTTAAACAAAGGAATGTCACCTGATAATTCTGGTGAGAGAAAAGGCACCACATCAAACTAGAAATACAAGTGTGAAAATTCCCGAGAAGTGTATGCAAAGCAGCACAGGCTTGATACAGCCCAGCAGATGAATGCTCAGAAAACTCAGGTCTATTTTTCAAAAGATTGATCTCTGGCAACCCTGGATTATGTACAGGGGCTCTCGTGCATGAACACGTGTGCACAGCACTTGCTTTGCCTCTAGAGTGCTTTACACAAGAACTTAATGTTCATTTTCAAATAGAGAAACTAGACACAAGGAGAAGAAAAGACCTTGCCCAAGCTTGTCCTGTAAAAATGTGACAGATGAAAAAAATGAATGTACATTTCCTTATTTCCCTGTCTGCCTTATGACTTATTTTTGTAGATCTTTGATCGGCACCTGTAAATCTTTCTCTGATTATCACAGTGCCACATTTGACCTCATGTTAGTCAGCACATATGTTAATCATCTTTAATTTGTAAACAGATTCCTTAGAATAGTCAGACATAATACCAAGAAACAAATAAAGCAGGTCAAAATCCTTGTTGGTGCCCTGGTCTGGCACTGCTCTTGTGGGCTGCAGGTGCCTGGCAGTACTTGATGCTGCTGCCAGCCCTGGTCCTGCAGGGCTTGTGTCTTCCAGACTGCAGGGAGAAGCCTGGCTTGTGATAGGTACATGTTATCTGGCATTGAAAATCAGCTCAACAATCCTATCCAGCTGTCCTGCTAGTATCCCTACATCCAGCACGGTGGAAAGAGGTTATATTTCAGGGAGTGCAGTTTCCTTCCAGTATTCCTAGTACTTTGGACAAGCACCAAGAAACAAAGCTCACAGGCAGCAACAGGCAGAACTGGGAGCTCTGGAGAGCAAGAAATTCTACAAATACTCTATTGAGAAAGATCCTTTAAAACCTGATCTATAGTAAAGAAGTAATATATTTATGTAAAACATAAATACTTGTCCTTAGTTATAATCACCTGATTAAATGCTTTCCTGGCCCACATAGTACAGCTCTGTGGCTCTCTAAAATTTCTCTAGAAGTTGCCCACTCTGTTTTTACAGGTAGATGCTGCAGGTACTGTACAGGCATGGAGACTGGCCCTACAATGCTAAACTGTAAGAAGCCTTTCGGGATTTATTTTTTTAATTTTAACCCTTGTGCAAGCTTGCAAAGACTGTTCAGTGCTACCCTGCCCTTCCCATGGAGCATGGATAGGAATCAAGGCTGCAGCAAGTAGGGGAAGGAAGGGATGCTCACAGCATCAGACACTGGTGTCTGCCCTCCCTCCCTCCCTTCCTCCCTCTCCCAGGTTATGTAATTCTTTGAGCACAGTAGCCACACGCCCTCCAGTCTCCAAGACATACAATGACCAGGACATTTTGGGAATCCCCTTTTTTCACCCTCCATGTCCAGCCTTACTCAGCTGTTTTGCATACATGGTCCTGGAGTATAAAATGCTTTTGCCTCCCAGAAGGGGTACAGAGCCTGAGAGATTAAAGTCAAGAAACTTTGACAGAGAAGAGCCTCTCCTGGCAGGGTTGGGAACTCCTCACAGAGCACGGTAAGAACCACTGTGGCCAGGTGTTCATTCTGTCATTCATTTACTGCAGCTCACAGGTAAAGTACTGATATGACAAACTGTATCTTTGTATCTGTCTGTATTAGTAATGAAGTGTTGGACTCAATCTCCTGCTCTATGCCAAGCTGTTCAGCTGCTCTGAAAACTTTGTCCCCCCTTTCTGCTGATGTAAAGGTTTGTGCATGTAACAGGTAACACTGTCAATGTCCACAGAACCCCGTGGTGCAGAACACAAAGCAGGTTCTTGCTCTGAGGACAGTGAAGGGAAATGTGAGTCTGTTCTCTTTCTTCTTTTTTCTTTTCTTTTTTTAATTTATTTTTCATCTTTTCCCTGTTTTCCTTCATTTTCTTTCTTCTTCTCCTTGTGTATTGTTTTCTTTCTTTCTTTCTTTCTTTCTTTCTTTCTTTCTTTCTTTCTTTCTTTCTTTCTTTCTTT
>VWZD01003128.1:45195-120297 GCA_013396695.1 Sakesphorus luctuosus
TTTTCTTTCTTTCTTTCTTTCTTTCTTTCTTTTTCCTTTCTTCATTTCTTCCTTCCTCTCTTCCTCTCTTTCTTCCTTCCTCTCTTCCTCTCTTTCTTGCTTTCTTGCTTGCTTTTTCTTTTGTTCGTTCATTTTCTCTCTTTCGTTTTCTCTCTTTCTGTTGTTACTGTGTGATGTGTGAATAACACAGGAACATTTCACATCTCTTTTCTAATCTTGTGGTCTGCTCAGACATCGATATTTGCTGCTTTACATGACTGGGGGACATTTGAAATTCTCTTGGTGTTTGAGATTAATATGTGGCTGCAGCATTACACTGACAAAGCACTAATAGTTTTAGTATCCCTACTCTGAGTGTCAAGCAATTTTCATTTTAAAAACAGGGTGTCAGTTACATCAGATCAGTTAGTCTGGTGAGTTTCTAAGTGATGTTAAAGGGAGTTACCCTCTTGGGTAAAAACTGACCTTGTTGGGTTTTCTCTGTCCTCAGAACTGTTCCCACAACACAGAAAACAAAGTTTCAGCACTGTGAACTAAAACCACAAGTAAAGCATTCAAAATGCTGTGCCCCTGGCAGTTTGTGTTCAAATCTCGTGCTGCCAAGAGCCAGTCCTCTGGAGAAAAGGATATCAATAACAACGTGGAGAAAAGTAGGAAGATCCGTGGGTAAGAGCCTTGTCTTTTAATGGTTTCACAGTTTATCTTTCATTTGAAAATGGAAGATATTAAGTGGTTTGGGTTCTGGAGAAACCTGTAATGTGTTTCCAAAACATTAATATTAACTAAAGAACATTGTCCCTGGGGGTCCCTGGGTTGTGTTACTTGGTAATGAATGTTAAACTCTTGTGTAAGTTATACAGTCATTCAGGATATAAATAATCTTGCTTTCTCTTTCATAATTCTAAATTTATTTGGTGTGTTAGAATGGTTTCATGTATTGTCAGGAGGCATTTGTATGCCATAAAATTAGCACAGTGATTGCTTCTGCTGAAATTAAGTTGGTAAAGTATTTCTGTGATGCAATTCATACAAGACACTGAATGAAATAAGTTGCACATGCATCTTAAATTTCTCAGCCTTCAGGCTGTTAGTTACTTCAGTTTTCATGTCTGTTGTTTTTCTTCCCCCACAGTGCCCTGGGCAGGGTGATACTGTGGCTTTTATTGACTCCTAGTCCACTCTTCCCTCCCTGCTTGGATTATGGACTCAATACAACTTTCAGAAACATTGCTGAGCATGTCCCTGCTGATGCTGAGGGCAAAGCTAACACAAACTAAACATGTTGTCTTACATTAAGTTTTCTTTCTCCCTTTTAAAGCTTACAGAAGGATGATGCCAAATCCGGTGATCGGAGCAAGAAGCAGATCGAAGTCCCGTCTACTGTGACTTCGGCAAAGGCCAGGGAGGAAGGGGAGGTGTGTTCCCACCATCCTTGTTTGATAGTAACAGTTCACATTAGTGGTCCTTGCTGCTCAAAACTGCTCAGAGTTCTCCTGTGAGGACTGATTGTAGTTGCAGGAGGTTAGGACTGCTGGGAGATCTTTGGGTGAAAGTTCTTTTCTGCCCAAAAGGGAGCCTTGGCAAGACATAAGGGAAGAGGTGACCCTGTGGGGAATGGGGTACCTAATTCCTTTATTCACCTTTGCAAACTCAGCCTTTAGTAACAAACCTGTCCTGTCTCTAAAATTGTCTAGTTCACTGTTTTCCTGAGGCTATGACTATTATGTTCAGAGGCAAAGCCTTACTGAAATTATAAAGGTGTTTGCAGTGGCAGGTACTGTTTGATTAGTACAAAATTTTTTTTTCCCTACATTTCATGTCAAACTATTGATTAGCTCAGTAGGTTTGTAGTCAAATAAATACATTGGAGCAGATCACATTTATATTTGGTTTCTTGAATTTACCTGTAGCCTTTTAATGGTCAAAAAAACTTTTAAGATAAAACTTAAAGCTATTTAGTAGGTCTGAAAACAGTATGTATTTTTATCTTTTCTCTGTCCAGAACCTCCCTAAAAATGGTATGAAAATTTCAAACCAAACATCAGAATGTCCGAGACATGTAAGAGTAAGAAACTTGGAAAATGGATCCAGCTTTCTTGACACACTACACCTGACAGCAAAGGAGGTGAAATATGAAATTCTGAACAGAGATTTTTCAGAACTTTGAAAAGATACAGAATGCAACGTGGTTTTTTGACATTTTATTGTTTTCCAGGTTCTCAACTGCCAGACCAAAGCCTGCCAAGGGTCACTCATGAACCCAAAGGGCCAGGTGAGAGGTACCAGAGATGGGCCAGTTCCACTGGCAGATCTTTTACCTCAGGCGACAGACTTTCTCAAGCAGTACTACAGTTCATTTAAAGAGTAAGCCAACTTTACCTTTATTTTTTGTATAAAAAAGTCCTCTCTCTACCTGTGTGTCTGTGGCTCGAGGAGGGTTGGTTTCTTCCTAGACCCTGGTAACTATGCTGTTATATAGCATGCATTCAAAAATGACTGTTAGAAAAGCTAAATAGAACTACCCCTGCACTTCATATGCTCCATCTGCCAATCCAAGGTCTTGGGAACACAGGAATGAACTCTGCACCATGCCTTCCTCAGCCCCATCCCTTTGGAGTGTGCTACATCCCTGTACACTGAGGACTCTTACAGAGTGTTACCTTCTGTTTTCTTGGCATTGGCTGGGATTAGTTCCACTCAGATCAGTCTCAGACATGAATAATGTGGATAATGTGTTTTGTTTGTGCTGTTCCAAGTATCTTTTCTCTGTGTTCCTCTCAAGGCTTTAGCCAAATATTGGAAGGCCAGTCTTGCTTCTCAGCCTTGCTCTGTGCTATCAGCATAAGCTCACTGAGCATGCCAAGAGGGTGCTCAAGAGGTTGGTGTTCTCATAAAAATGACCATAGTGCAGAGGCATCTTGTTGCAGGAAATGGTGCAACAGCTGGTGGAGGTCCAAGAGTTTGCAGTCACATTTCACCTAATGAGCTTTCAAGCAACAATTCAGTGTTTGCTCATCCCATTAGAAAATGTTATCAAACTTTCAAGGGGACTCAGCCAAATGATGTCCACTTCTGTAGACATTTGAACTCTACTACAAAGCTTTCTTCCCTTTGAATCTTTCTGAAAGTCCCTGTCTTACACACAGGCTGTATTTGCCACATCTCTGTGCCTGCTCATGGCTGTTTGATCACATTGATTTACACTATCTTACATGCTTGCCCTTGATCTTTCATCTTGCTGAAAATGTGAAAACTCTCAGACAGTGCAGTCTATTTTCATTCTCTCTGTAAGCCAACAAAACAATTTTTGTCTGTGCTGTGATAGATGTTTTCTAATGTTTTGGCTTCACTCTCTGTTATCAAACTACAGGATTTTTAGAGTTGGTTTCCCTGTCAAAGGAATTGCTCAGCACTTCCTTTTAGGAATGAAAATCCTGTTTACTTTGCTCAGAAGAGCTGTGTACCTGTGACAATAATGGAACTTTGGGAGAGCTTTGGGGACAAAAGTGGGGTGCAGCAGAGAGAAGTGGGGGACAGTGAAATTGCTGCCTTCATGAGACAGTGGAGGTTTTCCTGAAGAGTAGAGTCATTTATGTCCACATGCAGCAAGTGTAGATTTGTAATTGGAACAGGTTTCTCAGTGTTTATCCAAACTTTTCATATCTCAGTCTGCACAGATGCCAATGCCCTCCCTGGAAATTTACTCCTCTGCATTCAGGCAGGTAACAACAGTGCTGTCAGTGGAAGTCTTCTCATGCAGAAGGATGCTCAGAAACTTTATGACTTCAGCAATGTCTGTGATATTCTTGACCCTGAACATAAAGAGAATGTCTGCACTTTGAGTCAGCCCCAAGTCATGAAATTCTCATTGTTTCTTTCCATGGCTGTTTGCTGTTCAAAAGGTCAAAAATTAAAGAATACCCAGGCAGACTGGAAGCAGTGACCAAGGAGATAGAAACTACAGGAACCTACCACCTGACAAAGGATGAGCTGACCTTTGCTGCCAAACAGGCCTGGAGGAATGCACCCAGGTGTATTGGGAGAATCCAGTGGTCCAACCTACAGGTAAGCTGTGGATCAAGAGGTTATGGGCCGAATAGTCTCTGCTGGGAGTCAGAAGCATGTCCTTTACTTTGGCAGAACATGCCATTGCTCCAACTGAGGACTCCCTTCTGTTCATAAGGTCATATTTTATAGTTCTCTGCTTCATGGCTGAATGAAAATGTGTGGGAGTGCACATGTAGGAAACAGGCATGCCATGGAACCAGGTGCATGTTTTGGTCCTTGGAGGGTTGTTAATGTGTGAAAATGATGCATGTAAAGACTACAAAAATGAAGCTTTCCTAGTGGAGTTACAGTCTTTCCTTTCCTTAAGTGCATAGGAAAAATAACAAGCTTTCTCTACTGTTTCAAAATAAGTTTTCTTTGCACTTCTGTTGGAAACATGCAGGTGTTTGATGCACGAGACTGTAAAACAGCAAAGGAAATGTTTGAGCATATATGTCATCATATTCAGTATGCCACAAATAATGGGAATATAAGGTAGGTCTCTTTAATTTTAATTTTAAACAACAAAAATCATATCCAGATCTGCCATCAAAAATACCTGAGGTGGTTTATCTAAGTAATTTGACTACTTGTCTCTGCTGTTAATTCTCTTGGTATTTATATGTTCCTCTCCTGTGACCCATCACACATTTTGAAATTTTTACCTTTCATGTCTGAGGTTGCAAAATCTTTTACAATTCCTGGGGAAAAGAGATGATTTGAAGATTCAGGGGGGTGGGTAGAGAGGATGAATGATTTTATTTATACTGATGCTTATTTTAGAAATATAATATATTTTCTGTTGGTGACAATATATGTCTTACAAATGAGAATGTGTTTGATGTGCTGCTGTGGTGTAAGGGGATGTGATGGTGTCTCTGCAGATCAGCCATCACGGTGTTCCCGCAGAGGACCGATGGGAAGCACGATTTCCGTGTGTGGAACAGCCAGCTGATCCGCTATGCTGGGTACCAAAGGCCAGATGGCTCTGTCCTCGGAGACCCTGCTAATGTGGAGTTCACACAGGTACATTTCCAACACCCAGCTGCTCCCCAGCTTGGCTGAACCATCTCCCTCGGTTTTTGTGGTAGGGAGGGGAGGAGTGAATGGGATGTTTTGCCCCACAGGTTTCAGGTACAGGCTGGAACAATAATTTCTTACAGTGCTGATATAAAAGTATTACCCTCCATCTCAGAACAGGGTTTGCTAATACTGCCCTGTCAGGGCACATGAGCAGGGACACAAGCAGTACTTCCAACAACATGTTTCAACATTGTTTTAATAGGAAGGGTAACATTCATCATTTACAATTTACCTCAGCAGGTTTTAGAGGGTTAAAATTCTCCTGTCTTCAAATCTGGAGGGAGAAACCTGAAAAAACCACAAAATATACTTTCTGTATTTACAGTTGTGCATCGAGCTTGGGTGGAAGCCGAAATATGGCCGCTTTGATGTACTTCCACTTGTTCTCCAAGCAAACGGCCAAGACCCAGAAATATTTGAATTACCTCCAGAAATTGTCCTTGAAGTGCCCATGGAGCATCCAAAGTAAGCATCCAAGATTTAGATAATTGCATTTTTGCCTCTGCCTCACCTTGGCAGGTTATTGGGCTGCGCCTGTGGCAGTCATTTTATGAGTTCTTTGTCAGGATGAAATGATGGTAAATTCTCCTGAAAGATGAAATGCCTGTTAGAACAATTAAATAGGATTTAAATTAAGGAAGCCAATAGCAGTTTTGTTGTAAGTCTTTTTTCCCCCAATCTGCACTTGAATCATATTCAGAATTTTAAACATCATCCTTTCTTACACCAGTGTAACACACATGTAAAATAACAGCTTCACTTGCAGCAAAGTGTTTATTGCCTTTTTCTCATTTTTTAATTCTTGTTTGCTTGGGGCCTGGCCTGCAGATTGCAGAACTCTCTAATATGGTTCTGCAGTTTCTGCAGGAGGCAATTCCCAGTGACTGCACTGAAAACTTCTATGAGCTTCCACAGACCCTGCTCCACGGGTCATTCCTCCTAGAATTGGCACTTTTTGTCTTCCTGGCCTTTTCTGGTTATTGCCTTAAGGAGGAAAAGACCTGCAAAAATAAAGCAAACTGCATGTTTGACAGGTATGAATGGTTTAAGGACCTGGATCTGAGGTGGTATGCACTGCCTGCTGTGGCCAGCATGCTCCTGGAGGTGGGAGGCCTGGAGTTCACGGCGTGTCCTTTCAATGGCTGGTACATGGGGACAGAGATAGGAGTGCGAGACTTCTGTGACGTGCAGCGGTACAACATCCTGAAGGTATCCTGCTCGAGGGGAATGGGTTGGTCTGCAGAGGGAATGAATTCGGTGGGGGAACAATTTTGAAAAAGGAACATTATCAGTGTTTGCAGAGATGGGAGAGAACCACTCCCTGCTTTACAAATCTGGAATAACACCAAGAACCAGAACTCCAAAATCCAAGTTTACCTTTAATCTCAGGTACTTCTGCTGACATCACTTTCCTAGCATGAGACTGACTCTTCCCCCTTCTGCACTAATTTTTCCTGCATATTAGGGTGATGGGGTGAGGAAATAATAGGGTCTAAGTTCCATGTAGTAAATTTGCTTTTCCCTTTTCTCTGTCTTTTTCACACATAGGAGGTAGGGAGGAGAATGGGACTGGAAACAAACAAACTGTCATCATTATGGAAGGACCGAGCTGTTGTGGAGATCAATGTGGCTGTGCTTCACAGCTTCCAGGTCAGTCATCCAGTGTGGGAAAGACACTGAACACTGAGTGTCCCTTTGTCCTCTCACTTGCAACAGCTTTATATGGATGTAGTGTCAATGGCCCCATGCTCAATGAAGATTGCAATGTGATTCCAATAGAGTATTCTTCATTTTACACCTGGGAAGGCAAAGGAATCCATATTTCCTGTCAGGTGAAGGCAGAAGGGAGAGAAAAAGAAAAGAACACTTAAGGGCAAAATTTTTCATCCTTTTAACACCCTTATCTATGTGTTGAAACCTATGTAAAGCTATTGGATTAATATGTTTTATTTTCAATTAATTTATTTAACATATCATGACAATATGAAAAGTGAGTAAAAGTGAATCAGAGGCTTTACAGCATGCACTCCCAGTGCTGGAGAGGTAAAATGCTGATATTAAAGGAAAGATCTAAGAGTCCATAATCAAAAGCCCGCGCCTCAATCTGTATCTGTACAGGAGTTGCTGATAGTGTTTATGTCCCAGCACTGAGTAAAGTCCTTGAAATATTAACCAAAGCAAGAGGATTACTTTAAACACATCAGGTAGAAAAGCAGAATAGGCTTTTTAATGTATGCTTTTCTTTTTGGCAATTATTCTAGAAACAAAATGTGACTATCATGGATCACCACTCTGCCTCCGAGTCCTTCATGAAGTACATGCAGAGCGAGTACCGCGCACGGGGCGGCTGCCCCGCTGACTGGGTGTGGATTGTGCCGCCCATATCAGGCAGCATAACCCCCGTGTTCCACCAGGAGATGTTGAACTATGTCCTCACTCCCTTCTATTACTACCAGGTACACATCAGCAAAAATAAAAGCCAAATCTAGCAGACAACCTCAGCAGTGCAAATGCAGTCTGGGATCTGAAGGAGTCTGGGTGACAAGCCCTGTTTAATTGAAGTTCAATTGAGAGTTTCAGAAATAGCAGACAAGAGCTACTGGATGTGAAAGGTCATGTTAGTTCTATGGAATTCTCTGGCTTTAATTAAAATGCAGTTTAATGCTACAGAGGCAAATCCTATATTTGTACTCAGTGGATTGCATATGCAGATTTTATTTGATCTGGCCCTTTAAAGATATACAAATTGTGGGTTTACTGTTTTACATTTCTTACATGAAACTTAACTTTTTTTTTAAAGGTGGATGCATGGAAAACACATGTATGGCACGATGAGACCCGGAGGCCAAAGAAAAAAGAAATAAAGTTTAGCATCTTGGCAAAGTAAGTTGTTAAAATAAGACCCTTCATGCTTTGTCCAGCTGTTCTATACTTGTGATATTTCTGTTCTACTTCAAAACCAAAAACCACTATTACAGTAGGGACCACTTGAGTTGTTTGAATCATACCTTCACCTGTCCACACTGAGGTAACATTCATATCTAAGGTTCTTGTTCAGGGCTACCTAGTGTGCTGCTTCTGAACCATCTTCCAAGGAAAAGCCATGCTCAGGCTCAGTGTTTCCTGTTGTTTGTGAATCAATTTGAATAAAGTAGCTATATTAAAAATTATATATGATAATTTTTCCCCAGGGCTGTACTGTTTGCATCTTCACTCATGCAACAAGCAATGGCCACCAGGGCCAAGGTCACTGTAATCTTTGCAACAGAGACGGGGAAGTCAGAAACGCTGGCCAACACCCTGTGCAGCCTGTTCAACTGTGCCTTCAACACCAAGGTAGGGAGTGTAAACCATCTACACTGCATGAAGGAAGAAGTTTGGCTTCTCCAAACCTGGTTTTGAATGTTCAGTAAATATAAGTCGGACTAGAACTTTAATTTTGTATTCATTTAGCATAATGCCTTGTCAGTTTGGTCAGTGGTGATCTGACACCAGAGATATCTCAGGCTAGTTCTTATGTCTGCTAGCAATGTCTCATGAGCTGTATTCTTTCCAGATTCTGTGCATGGATGAGTATAATATTTGTGACCTGGAAAAAGAAACACTTCTTTTAGTGGTTACAAGCACTTTTGGAAATGGAGATTCTCCAGGTAACGGAAAGGTAATGTTCCCCTCAGAAGTATGTATGAAACTGAGCTCACAGACTGAGACCAAAGACAACCCTTTCATTTGTCTAATGAATTTTGCTAACATCAAGTATTTTGTGAATTTTTATGCAGACCTTGAAGAACTCCTTGTTCACACTGAAACTGCTGAGAAAGAAAATTAGGTAAAAATACTTTGTTGTTTGGTTTGCGTGTGGTTGAGTCCTTTTGCATTTCATGTGGCTCAACAGAGGAATCCTATTGTTATTTCCATCTGCAGGTATGCTGTGTTTGGTTTGGGGTCCAGCATGTATCCAGAGTTCTGTGCCTTTGCTCATGCCATTGACCAAAAACTGGCCCAGCTTGGGGCTTCCCAGCTCACTCCAGTTGGTGAAGGGGATGAACTCCACGGGCAAGAAGAAGCCTTTCGCACCTGGGCAGTCAGTGCTTTCAAGGTGAATATGGAAATATAGCTCATATTTTAGTTCATTCATTCCTTTTAGTTCGGTATTCACTAATGTCCCAGAAAAATGAGGGAAAACGAAAGAAAACAAACATCTGGATTTATATCTGATTTTGGAATTCCCTTCTTCTCTACTACTTCCCTAAACTGGAGAGGGAACTAGGACCCTTTTCTATTATTTTTAAATATTCACATATAGTTGCATGAACCCTGTTGGGTAATTGAATGGTCAGTATGAACAGGGGTGGTAGCATCAAACATCAGAATTTTTTTCAGAACTTTTTTTAACTGTATACTGGCATAGAGGTGGAATGTTACTGAACTCACTGGATCCCTGTAAATCACTGAACTCAAACAGAAGCAATAAGAAATAGCAATCTGGGAAACTGACAGCTCCTTGTTAGGGTATGGCAGTGCTAAGACTTATTTTTTTTCACTGTGAGTTGCCTCATTTTTTGTGTTGTTTTTTTTTTCTAGACTGCCTGTGACATTTTTGACATCCGTGGGAGACACAGTATTCAGTTGCCTGCAATCTACACCTCTGAGGAACGCTGGGATCCTACCAATTACAGGATAGTGTATGACTCCCAGCCCATGGACCTGGCCAAAGGTATTGCTCTCACCTTCCCCTCCCTCTGTCTTTGCTGCCTCAGATGGGACTGAACTTTGAAAGTTTTTCAGAAGTGCTCTTGGCCCTGCTAGATGATAGAATGCATATAATGAGGTGCAATGATCAGAGAAAAAAACACAGTGGTTTACATTAAATTATCTTTTCCAGCACAATAACACTGAAACTTACACACATTTAGATGTCCCCAGAGTAACAAAAGCTGGGATGAACTGCTTTTAGTCAGGGACTAGAGCACACACAACTGACTGATCGTCAGTCACATTCTAGGGTGAGCAAGGTTTGGTTCTTCCCTGATATTGTTTGAAGACATCTTAAACAAACCTGATCACAGAGTTACCAAGAGTCCTCTTTTCTCACCAGCTCTTGGAAGCATTCATGCCAAGGATGTAATTCCCATGAAGCTGAAATTCAGGCAGAATCTTCAAAGTTCAAAGTCCAGGTATGTAGAATACCTCATTCTTTTGAATATTGCAATATTACATTTTACTAAAATCTTAATTGACTAAAATGACTGGTTCTAAACATCTCCCTTTGTCATTAAGAAATATATAGGATTTTGTACTGTCCCTAGTAGAAGCATATGAGCTGTGCAGTCTGTTAGTGGGGCTGCACTTCCACTGGCTGCTTTCAGGCATGTTTATTCTGTACTGGACAGATCAGGCAGCACTTCAGCCCCTGATTTGTTTGGATACAAGTACTTCACATATCTGGGCTCTGATTTGTTTAAGTCTCCATGAAGTTCTAAGCTGGTCTGGTATTTGGGAATGAACACAAGGGAGCCCCTGCCAACTGCCTCTGCAGATTTATTCCTTCTCTGCACAATTCAAGGGAAATCCTGCCAATGTAACCAAGATCTGTCTCATCTCTTTTTCTTCTCTATCCAGTCGTGTTACCATTCTGGTTAAACTTTCCTGTGAGACTAATCAGGAAGTGCACTACCTGCCCGGAGAACACATCGGGATTTTCCCAGGCAACCAGCCAGAGTTAGTCCAGGGTATCATTGCACGTGTCAAGGATGCCCCTCCAGCTGATCAGACTATCAGACTTGAAACCTGCACTGATGGTAAATTGGCTCTCTTTGGACAAAATAACAAAGGACATTTGATATATTTCTTTAAAATATTTAAGAATTTTTATTGACAGAATTTGATTCTGTGATCCTTTTCTTGAGATTTAATAGGATTTTGTTGCTGCTTTTTAGTTATTCTTATAATTCTTGATTATGATTTTTCACACTCTGGTAGTCTGTAGTGACTTCACCAGGTTTTGCAGAGGTACCTGAGGTGACACTGTTTGTAATTCAGTTGCTGAATTGGCCATTGACTGCAATTCAATTAATCAACAGTTTGTTTATGGTTGCTACATATCAGAGTCCTAAAAAGGACTTGCATGTCCTGACCATTTTTTCCATCTTAGTAGGAACAATCTGCTAAATCATGGGATTCTGGCACACAGAAAGATGGTTTCCTCAAATTAAGGGCTTACAGTTTCCAAGTCGTCTTTTGTTGTCATGCAGTTCTCTGTGTCAGATCCTCCCCTTACAAAACGTGTGAAACCTCACATTAACCTCTTTCAGAAGGGCCCTGCAGTCTGGACCTGCTGCACCCTCCCTGGAGGCATATTTTGAAGGACACTGAGTTTTGCAAAGTTCTACAGCTGCCAAATACCACTGGCGTTGCCAAGTGGCCTTTTATTTCTCTCATTTCCAGGTGGCTACTGGACCAGTGACAAAAAGATTCCAGCCTGCACACTCCCTGAGGCTTTGACATACTTGCTTGATATCACTACTCCACCCTCCCAACAACTGCTAAGAAACCTCTCCCAGCTGGTGACAGCAGAAGGAGACAAACAGAGGCTGGAAGTGTTGTGCCAGGTAAGCTTTGGAGCTGGAGCTTTGTTTGCAGTACTTTATGCCAGGCCCTCTGATGCCCTTTGACTGTGTAGCAGAAGCTTAAAAAATTGTGGTGATAGTGCTGGATTTTTATGCCTCTGTTACATGTTCTGTTTTCTTGGAAAGCCAACCATAGTAAGAGAAAGGGTTGTCTGGAGGCTCAGCTTGGGCGTGGGAATCAGGAGGCTTCAGATCTGGTGTTTCCTGTGTGGTTCTGGGTGGGTAACTGCCTGCCTGGCTCTCGCCTCTTGGTGGTAGATATTTGTGTCAGAGAATTTGGTACTGTGAGAGTAAGAGGGATGTGGTTTTAAGCACCCAAAGACTCATACGTGTGACAAGTGCTGGCTCCTCCCTCTGGGGTCAGCAAAGCTCAGTAGGGATCAGGACCTGGGCCTACACAGTTTTGTGCATGTCCCATAACAGAGAGCTGAGAAACAGTTTCTACTTCAGTTTCTGCATCCTCACCTGGTGTTTGGGAACATTGTGGTGGGGATTCTGTACTTCTGTTTTCAAAAATTAAAGAATTTCTTAGGAAGCCCCAGTATTGGTCTTGGCAAAGTTTTGAGAACTCTCTGTTGATTTGCCTGCATATTTAATTGAATGTAAAGCAGGAATCTTATTTATAAGTGACATTTGAAATATCCCTACTCTCCTGACCTTAGCATGACCTGGTAACATTCTGGTGATGCCCCTTGGCTTTTAGAGCACAGAAGAATACAATAAATGGAAGTTTTACAACAGCCCAAACATCCTGGAGGTCCTGGAGGAGTTTCCCTCTGCTGAGGTCTCCGCAGCCTTCTTGCTGACTCAGCTGCCATTTCTGAAGCCCAGGTACTATTCTGTCAGCTCCTCCTGTGACATGACAGCCAGAGAAATTCATCTGACAGTTGCGGTTGTAAACTACAGGACAAGAGGTAACGAACAGTTGTTTGCATTTAGTTCTTAATTAAATTATATTTTAGGCTGCATTATGGTTCAGGAAAAAACCTTTATCTGCTATTTGGCATGAAGCATATCTGTAACAAAAAAAGGTGTATTGTGATACTTGCAGAATAGTGCAATAGTGCAAAGCAGGTGTTTATACAGAGCCAGGATTTGCTGAAATCCTGCACCATCAGTGTATCCTTGGTTTACAAATCATTACTAGACATCCACTTATTTTTAAACCATATTTTTAAGTATAAATTGCTTTTTTAAAAACAGAGAGCTTTTGAGTGCTGACCGATGTTCTCCCTTACTCTGCTTAGATGGAGAAGGGCCTTTGCACCATGGGGTCTGCAGCACGTGGCTGAACACAATTGCTCTTGATGAAACAGTTCCATGCTTCATACGCAGGTGAGTGAGTGCAGGACAGGGGAAAAAGAAAATTAAACCCCACAAAAATTAGCATTTCTTAGTTCAGCTTCTTCAGTGGGTTTTTCACTTTGCATGTTTTCAAGTGGCTGGTGAGTGCAAGCTGGGTCTGAGAAGAGAGGGGATTTCCTGTCTTACAGAGATGAGATCCTTTGCCATGTCTTATGTTGAATAAAATTACAAATCATTAGGAATTTCTGAAATAATTCTATTCATATGACCCAATCCCCACTGTCAGCTTATCCATTACAAAGCACAGAGAGCTGAGGGAACAAGGGCCACCCTCACCCCATTCAGCCCCAGCTGGGGACTCAGGCTGTGCTGCTCAGAGTCAGGCAGGACACTGACACTGAGAGTCCATCAGAAACTAATCACCTAATCAACGTATTTTTACGTTTTAGTGTCAATGAATTCCATCTCCCAGAGGAGCCAACCAAGCCCTGCATTCTGATCGGCTCGGGAACAGGGATTGCTCCCTTCAGGAGTTTCTGGCAGCAGCGTCTCTATGACCTGGAGCAGAGAGGTACTTCTGGTGACTGTCAGGTTGAGGGGCCATGTGGAGGGGCCCAGCACAGCAGAGACATCCCCAGCCCTTCAGACAAGGCCTCTGCAGCCAGAGACACCCACAAATGTCAGCCCAGGAACCCCTGCAGAGACTTGTCGCCCCCAGGGTGATGGGGCACTGCACTGGCACAGCTAATCCATCCCACTGGACACCATCCTGGTGCTCCTGAGGGGCTGGGGGGCTTGGAGTGTCTCTGTAATTCCTGTGTGTCAGTGACTGCCCCAGGTGCTCAATCACTTTCCCCTGTTTCAGGGATCAAAGGAGGTGACATGACATTGCTGTTTGGCTGCCGGCACCCAGACCAGGATCACATCTACAAAGAAGAAACTGAGGAGATGAAGAGGAAGGGAGTCCTGAAAGAGGTCTACACAGCTTACTCCAGACTGCCTGGCCAAGCCAAAGTAAGGCTGATCCCTTTGTTCCTTAAGCGTTGGCTCCTTCCAGAAACATCCCTCAAGTTAAGATCTGGACTCTGCTTAACAATATTCTTTAAAAATTTTTAGCATTTTGCTTCAGTGTATTGTAAGCAGGTGGCAAAAAGCCTCACTCCTTCAAATGAAGGGGAATCTCACTGTGCACTCCAGCACAAGCAAGCTACATAAATATAACCCCTCATTGCACTACCAATGCAAACAGCCTTTGAAACTAGAAACTGAAACATACTCAGAAACCTTAGATTTTGCAGAATTTTGATTAGTCTGTTAGTCAGAAATGAGTTGGCTCTGCCCATTTGTCCCATTTTCAATGACACAGTGTCCAAGAAATTAATTTTATGTAGAAGAAATCTTGATTGGACAAAACACCACCACTCAAGCTATCCTCTTTTAGCTCTTCTGCTCTCCTGGAAAGTTAGGAGACTTTGGCATATAGAAGAATCTTAGTCTATTCTAGTTTAATCAAGAGAGGCCCAGCTTCCAAATCAGGGGTGTGTAAAGGCAGGATGAAGACATTTTTCTTCTCTGCTGTGGTGCAGCACAGATCTGGAATGGATGGGGCATTCAGAGCCTTAGTTCACAGATGCTGAATTTAGAAGAGCCAACAGCCAAAGTAGCATTTAAGAAACCTTGTCTGATGATCCTTTTTCTGTTTCTAAGGTCTATGTTCAGGACATTCTTCAGAGGCAGCTGGAGAGCCAAGTGTGTGAGCTGCTGCACCAGGAGCAGGGCCACGTATACGTGTGCGGGGACGTGCGCATGGCCAGGGACGTCGCGCGCACGCTCAGAGGGGCACTCGCCAGGACCCTGCAGCTCAGTGAGCAGCAGGCAGAGGAGTATTTCTTCCAGCTCAAGGTATGCTCTGATACACAGGGCATTCTCTGCAGGCAGTGTTCCAGGGTGGGTTACAGGAGCCTGCAAAGCCACACTCAGGATCCACTGAGCTGCCATGAGCTCCTTTGCAGACAAATGCACAAGGAACAAAGGCTTAGTGCCCCCACTGTGACTGCAAACAGTTTCTCTTTGGTCAGGGTGTGAGAGTGGCTCATGCTGCTCCTCTCTGACACCTGCCCCCTTCCCCAGTGTCTCCATGTGGGTTCTGGAGTGTGTCAGGAACATCAGGAGTTTGAGATTTTATTGTACCAACAGGTGCGTGGTGGGATTGTTGGGGTGTCCTGCACAGGGCCAGGAGTTGGACTCGATGATCCTGATGGGTCCCTTCCAACTCAGTATATTCTATGATGAGAGGAGAGTGAGGGTAGGAATTTAGTGGGCCCATCACTGAGAGCACAGTGCTTGGAGCTGCTGTTTTTTAGGACCCTCTTCTTATCAGAACTCATCCTGGAGCACACATACCTGGGTTTCAGAGGTCCCTTTCACTGGAGTTTACAGTCACAGAATCAGTTCTACACATGCAAAAGTGTTTTAGTTACTGAACTGATAGATAAGGAAGAGCTGGCAGCACTTAATTCATCTCTTGGGTGTCCCTTCTTTTTTGCAGAGCCAAAAGCGGTACCATGAAGATATATTTGGGGCTGTGTTCCCACATGAAATCAAAAGAGCTTTACAACCCACCAGCTGAAGAACAAATCCACTTCTGTTTTAGACAATACTTGCACATTTCTGGTTACTTTCAAAAAACATGGAGCCAAATCCTTTTTCTTATACATGTTCAATCATGCACATATATAGGATTGTAGGATTTGACTCTTAAACCTCAGCCTTAATTAAGTACTAAATTTAACTTTTGTTGCTATTTATTCTGAAACTCTTTTAATAGATTATCTTAATAGTGAAAATATGAATTATTTTTAATACTCTCTATGCTAGTATAAATCTGGTATTTTTTATAAATAAAAGGAAGATGTAGAGTTTTGTACTATAGTTACTAGAGCTGAAATCTTTCTTTGAAATGTACTGTACTTTGTGACCTTATTTATATCAGATTAGTTTACTTGCATATTATCTTCACTTGAAAACAAGTGAATGGATGGTCATGTCACTGGGAATTGTCTGGCCACAGGCTTTGCTGGATTTGGAGCAATATTGGCAAATGAGATAATAATGTGCTGGTCCCCCAGTGGAAACATTTGCTGCATCTGCCTCAGGTGTGTCTGTTGAGCAGGTAGTGGTGTTGAACCGACTTTGTGTGATCCAGGTACATGAACATGAGTTGTTGTGGTTACACGTCCTGTGGCATGAAGGTTGCAAGCATTCCAAAGCACTTTGTACATTTGAATCCTCTACTCTGGTTTACTTGATTTGTTTGTAATAAAAGCTGCCTTTATACTGAGATAAACAAGCTGGTGTGGATCAATGTACCTCTTCTTGCTCTTGGCTTCAGCCTGAACAGGCAGAGGTAGCTGAGTCAGCTCTCAGGTTCTGGCAAGGTGGGTTTGGGCTCCAGCCAACGCTTCTCCATGAGGAAAGGGCCCATCCCCAGGGGTTACACATCTGCCTATGATTAGTTTTGCATTTTTGTCACTGCCAGGGAAGTGTGAGTTGGCACCAGAGGTGAGACCAGCTTGCAAACTGGCCTTGTATTTGGGCTTGGCCTCTTTCTCGGTCTTGAACTTCTGTCAGAGCTTCTACTTCCCTCTCTAAAGTTCCCAGGGCTAAAAAAGCCTAAGGTGAGATTTTTCTCCCTTGTCTCCAGGAGCTGGAATTTGATGAAGGCAGAGTTGAGCCTCAAAAGTCAGCAGTGCCATGTGTGTACAGAGTGTTTCACACACCCTTCAGGACAGCCTTAGCCACAGGATCCCAGACACAGCACAGGTGAGAGGACATGGACAGTGTTCTGTGGTTGTGGAGCGCCCAGGGCAGGGTTTAAGCACATTTGAGCACATGAGCAAAGCTGCAGGGGCAGAGGGACTGGGCTGAGCTAAAAGTTACTCAGGTGGTTCTGCACCTCAGTTTGTGAGTCCTGGATTCACGAGTCCAGCAAAAGTAGGAAACAGGAGGAGTTCCAAACTGGAGAGTGCAAATGCAGCCCGGGCCCGCTTGGGGGGAGTGTCACTGCACAGCCCATTTTCCATGCACGTCACTAAATAGGGGGATTCCCTTGCCAGGATTGCTCTCATGGTCTCTCAGGTGTCTTTTCAAGAAATCTCTAAAGCATCACTATGACCCTTTATAAATACTGTTTGTGTACTGCAGGACATAGTACCCTTTCATTTGGAGGGGCAGAAGCTCAGGAAAGAAAAAGTCCCACTGTTTTACCCCAGGCTGAGACCAGACTGGGGTGCCCCCACATAACACCCATCCTGAAGGTGTGGGACACCACTGGAAGCTGCCAGCCAGAGAAGGTACAATGTCTGTTCCTTTCTGGACCTCAAACAGGTCACAGCAAGAGGCCCAAATGTTGGAGTGTGCTTGGAAGCTGCACAACTTTATATATTCTAAAGAAAATTTTATTGGGGGATGTTTTCATCTTAATTCCACTATTGCAAAACTTACCCCCTTGCAGAGAGGTGAGGAGGCAGTTAAAGGAAAGAAGAAAAGCAGAGATGTGTTTTAATTCTTTGTGAATTTATTTAAACCCATCCCAGCTGTAGGTTAACGGATGTGAAGCTGGGTGTAATTGCTTTTTCTGCAGAAATAAATGGGGATGATAAAGGGCAGATATTAAGGTCAGTGGATAATTATTCTACTGCAAGATAAAAACCTGAAATTTCATTTAAGAAACCAGATACAAAATATACCTTTTAAAGTCCTGAAACAATCAAACAACCTATTCTGTACTTATGGAGTGCCCAGTGCAGGGTTTAGGCACATTTGAGCACATGAGCAAAGCTGCAGGGGCAGAGGGACTGGGCTGGCCTGTTACTGAGGTGACTGTGCACCTCTCTTGAGTTGGGACCAGACTGGGAGTTACAGATTAACACTTTCTGGACCAATTAGTGCCTGATTTCATGAACAGTTAAGCCAAACTTAGACGACTTTAAGGGAATTCAGCATCCAGAATAGGCTGCGTGCCAGCACTGAGGTGCCAACAGACCTCCTTGTTCTCAGCCTGGTTCTGTACCTGCTTCTAGGTGCTGGTAAAAACCCCAGATACAGGGGAGAGCTGGGGCAGCTGGGCTGGACTGGGGCAGCTGGGCTGGCAGTTTCCTGTCCCTGTGCTGGCTGGGGTGGCACTGAGCTGGCACTACAGGGACACTGCTGGCTGCCCCCCATGCCACAGTGCATGGGGCACGTTCCTGAGGGGTGGGGAGCAGTGTAACGTTGGTGTACGTACTTCTCACTCTGTTTTAATAACATTTAACTTGAGGGAAAGGAAAGGAACATGTGGACAGGACCCAGGAGTGCAGGGAGGTGACAGAAGTTGGGCCTTGGATCAGGGTAAATACAGGACACCTGGGGGCTGGTGGGGCCAGGCCCTGCCAGGCAAAGGGATAAGGGCTCATAAAGGACAGCTGAGGGCTGTGGGGCAGGGTCTGGCAGACAATGACTGTGCTGGGATAAGGTGTAGGGCCAGTCAGCTTTGGGACCTGGGAGGCAGAATGAGGTCAGGTAAGTGACTTTTTCTTGTTTTGTTTTGTTGTTGTTTTTTTTTTTTTCCTGGTAATGCTGTGTTATATTGACCCTGTGCAAGGAGGTTCTGCTCTGAGTAGGTGGGAGCCCCAGCCACTCTCCCCTGCCCCAGTTACCCTGCTGGGAGCTAGGGCTGGGCTGAAAGTTCCAGGCACAGCAAGGGCTACTCTAATCTTATTTTTTAATTGTATGAGCTAAACACAAGACTTCTGTCCCTCTTTGCTTTAGCATGTTCTTTCAAGGGCTCCTCTGTTGCCATAGGATTTCTAGAGCCAGATCTGCCTCTGCCAGAAGCTGCTGATCTTACCCCAGTTCAGAGCAGGGTTTTTCCACTTGCTCTCCTCCCTGCCATTCCCCCTCCAGGTCTACTGAGCTTGGAAGGGCAGGGGGGCTTGGGGGCAGCTCTGTGGTCCAGGGTGGGGCTGTGCTCTCCTCAGGGTTTCCGTGTGCCCCACGGAGGGGCTGTGCTCTCCTGAGGGTTTCTGCGTGCCCCACGGAGGGGCTGTGCTCCAGGGCTGCCCTTGCTCATCATGAGGGTCCCACTCTGGTCATTCAGAATCTCCCCAAGGCTGCTCCGTATGATTCCCATAGTCTGGTGTCTCTTGGGGGTGGCAAAGGGAATTGGGAAATGCCAAGGACTCCCCTTCTGCTGCAGGGCAGGGAGCAGAGGGGGAAGGAGCACAATGGGGACAGCCCCGGTGACCTCCCTGTGTGTTGCTGATGTTGGGGGGTCACTGTGGGAATCTGTTCCTGTTCTAGTTGAGCTACAAGCAGATGGGCAGGGAAAGGTCAAACCACAACTCAGTAACACTCACTTTATCCAGAGAAAAGATTTATTCACTGAAAAGATTCCTACATATCCAGAATTCCAGTAGCATAGAGTGCACTCTTGTTTGTTGAGGGTTTTATCCTTTTTTTTTTCTTTTCTGCTGGTTGCATAAACTAATACAGAAACTGTTGTTAATCCTAACAATTTGTAATTAATTTAATAGCAATTCTGGAAGACACTCCGTTCATAGAAAATATAAAAAAAAATTTGTACTGTACAAAGTTTACATCACATTTGAAAAGAAAACGTGTTCATGTTCACCACGTTACAGACCATTTACATTCACTACTGACGTGTGGCTCCTGTAGCAGCATTGTCACACTGGCAGCTCCACTGGGATGGGGACAGGACATGTGACTGAACACAACCCAGGGACTGTCACCTGGTTTGTAGGGTGCTGAGGGACAGCAGAGCCCTGTTGCCCCCCCAGCCCCACGGGGCTCGGCCGAGTGCCACCACTGACTGAGACAAGTGACCCCAGAGATGGGAACTGAACTGGGACCAGAGGCTGGGCTTTGTTTTCTAATGGCAATTTATAGGTGTTCCACACACCACCCAGGTCAGGTTGGATTAGAATCCCAAATTCTCACTGTTAAAGGCAGGTTTTGAACAACCTCCCGAGCCCAGGACGGGAGCAGGGCAGGGCAGTGCTCGGTGGGACACGTCCCCCAGTGTCCAGCACACTGACTTGGGGCAGGGTGGGACAGGAAGGGTCCCCACAGGCAGGGCTGGACCTGCACGTGAGGGCACTTACAGGAAGGACAAATGGTGACAGTTTGTCGGTTCTGTTAATCATTTTGTTGCAAGTTGGCTGCACACACAGTGCTGGGTGTCCCTCCTCAGCACACCCTGAGCTCTAGCCTGGCCACTGGTCCCACACGGAGTGTCCTGGGTGTTCCAGCTCTGGGGGACACGGACTGAGCTGGGGGGCTGCAAAGGACAGTCTGTAGGAAGCCCATGGAGGGTTTCAGCCTAGAGGCAGCTCACTTCTGCCTGCTTTGGGTTTGTGCTGTGCTGCTGTTATTTAAGCAGCACTGGTGGGAAAACAACTTCTGCTTAAAGCTGCTGACACACAATTATTGAGAGAAAACAAACACTGTCGAGTCCTGCAGACCCTGAGGGTGCAGGTGGAACAGCTGTGCCAGGAGGCGGTTGATTTGCCTTTACCAGGGGAAAGGGGACCAGAGAATACTGCAAGGCCACACCAGGCCATGCCAAACCCATTTTCTCTTTTATATCTAAGACATACTTAAAAAGTCTCTGTCAAAACACTTGTAAGAGGCTACAACTGACACATCGGAGCGAAGGTCTCTGCTCAACAGAACTCTGGGTTTGTGCCACTTAGTTCAACACAGGAGGCAGCCAAACTGAGGGTTGGCATTTTGCCCACAGGATTTTGGAGCTCCCCTCCCCACACCTCAGGTCAAATCCTTGTGATGGTGGGGAAAGAGACCTGGGGAGTGCAATTGAGCTGGTGCAGCTGGAGAAATGAAATCCAGTGAATCCCAGGGAGCCCAAGGACCTGTCTTGGCAAAACTGGTGCTGCACAGACAGGGAGGGTCTGAACTCATGATGTGCTGAGGGTTCTCCTATGGAAGCTGAGGAACTTGGATGGGAGCCTCTGGTAACAGGGCCTGCAATTAATTTGCAAGTGGGATGATGAATCCATCACCTCAGTGCAGTCACTGGCTGCTGCCTCCACAACCACACTGTGCACTGAGGGGGCTGGGAGGGGATTCTTTTTTGAAACAAGTCTGAGCTGTTGGGCGAGACAGGTCCTCCAGACCCAAATATTGCCTTTGTGGTTGTAAGATTTCTGTTGTTCTTCAGTTTTTTACCCCAAACAACTGTTATAGTCCTCTATTTGCAAACTAAGAGTTTGCAAGTTTAAATGTGACTGATGGTGGAGGGTGGCAACACTGTGTGTGCAATGGCTCTGAAGCTCTTAACAAGCTCTGTGCATCAAGGCCTTAGTTAATGCATTATTTAGGGTGGCTTTTCCTCTGTCCTGTCTCTCTTGCCTTTCCCTGCAGCTCTGGAAAATGTCTCTTCTACAGCTGCAATGGTGATGGAGCTGGAAGGGTCAAGGCTGTTGGACAGTGTTATGTTTCCAGTAATGCCACAACTTTAGGAGACTAGAACTTGTGCCTAAACTTCAAAAGAAGAATTTTCCCGCTGTGCAGAGCTGTGTCAAGTTATAGGTTTATTTTCAAAGGCCAGCAAGCCTTAATTCCTCTGGGATTGCCCGAGAAGGAGCAGGTTTTAGTGTGAGTTCTGTGGAGAAGAGCACCTGAGTCACTGAGACACCGCCCCCATGGCCGGACACTCTCCCTGCAGCAAATCTGTGCTGGTGGGACTTCACTGAGGGGTGACCCAGTGCTAGACTAGCCCTGCTGAAACAAACCTTGGGGCTCAATGACGGGTTTGGGCAAGTCCCAGTGCAGCAGGCTGGGTTTTACCTGCATGAAGGAAACTCCCTGGGGAAGGGCAGCGCCTCGAAGGAGCCACAGCAGTGCCACTGCTCAGGGAACCCCACGCCCCGAAGGCAGAGGGCGGCTCCTGCTGACCACAGGCACCAGGAGGAACCAGAAACAGTTCTCTTTCTCAGTGCTATGGCTGTAGTTAAACTCGATTCACTGTTTATTATGCTTAAAAAAATATAGTTCACACAAAAGTATCATGTAAACATTGTTTAAATAACTGCTGGTGCTCAGGCAGGACACGAGGCTGAGCTGATGGTCTTCAGAGGGGCTGCACCAGCCTCGGCGCGTGGAGGAGCCACGGAGGGTTCCTGGTGCTGTGTGGGAGCAGCAGAAACGTGACAATGACACAGGGCTAGAGCTTTGGGTTACTCGGTTCCAGGATTCCCAAGCCAAATCTTTCAAAACGCAGGACAACTTTGCTACTGTTAATGCTGCAGAGAGTGGGGAGGGAGAGGAGAAGGGAGGGGCAAAGTGTTACTGATAGTTCTTACAAACCTACTGCCCTATCAAAGGAGCTGAAATAGGTTCAGTTCTGCTCTCGTACCCACTTCAGATCACCCAAAAGAGGCTCAAGTAATTAAGCAGCAAACACATGAAGTTATTCATGTGAACCTATCGGGGAAAGAAACACGCAGCACAGTCTGATATGCTCAAGCAGGAGGAACAGAAGGTTCTCCCAGGTGCCAACAGTGAGGGGAAGCCCAACACTGGTTTTCAGGGGCACTTGGTTCCCTTGAAGTAGAAGAGAAGGAAAAACTGACACAATGTTCTTTGTAAGAGAAGGGGGAGCTTGACAAGGTACATAAATAGGTTAAAAGAGCCCAAGAGAACAAACCCACACCCTTTTGCTCCTCTATAAAGGTGCACAAAGGTGTCTATTCCCTTGCTTTTATGCTGTTGGCAGAACCAGAAGCACTTTCAGCTCAGCCTTTTTGTGCTCAGGTGACAGCAGAGCATGGCCTGAGCATGTCAGCTCCTGCAGGAGACTCAGGGAGTGATGTGGGTGTTTGTTCTCAGGCAGCAGAAACCCACCCTTGTCCTCAGTGCATATTCTCCTCTGTCCCTGTCCTGTCCCCTCCAGAGCAGTGAGAAAAGACCTTTTCTAAAAGGCACGTGTTTGCTGTGGTACCTGTGACTGTGCCACGCCCCCACACCAAGTCATTCCGCTGACCAGGGGATGTAAACAGAAGCAAACCATAACATTCGAAGCACTACATCTGTGAGGGAGGAGGAGCTGAAGGGTGCTCTCACCTCTCTCCTCTTTTACACAGCTTTGTAGCTGATCCCAGCTGACCCACTTGAGCCTGTCCTGGACACTGCCCATGGCCTGGTTTCTGATGGGCCAAGGACCATCAGCTGCCCCAAGTGGAGCAAGGACCATCCTTCTTTTCACTCAAGAACTGGCCATAACAAAGCTGACCCTGGCTCTGGGCCCCAGGGAGAACCAGCCTGACCTGGCCCTCAGTTCCTGCTGGGTTGCAGTGCAAGTGGAGGCTCAGTCATGGTTGTGCCATGACAATGTTCCTCTCACCTTCAGCCACAAGGCTGCAGCACTAAGGACACGGGCACAGCCTCAGAGGAACTGAGGAGCCGCTGCCGCCTTGGGGAACGCGCAAGACACGCACGAGTCGCAGCAGTTTGGGGCCAGACCCTGTCGGGCAGGACACCAGCCCTGGCTGTCACGTGCACCTGGTCAGTCAGGGCAGGTCCCTGTGCCCTTCCCAGGAGGAGTCACAGGCTCCTGAAACGCTCCAGAGGGAGAGGAGGCCGCGGTGTTAGCCAGGAAGGTCTCGCAGACAGGAGTGGTTATTGAAGCAAACAGCCCACACCAAGCAAAGGCAGAAAGGAGAACTCGATAAAGTGTTGATTATGTCCATGGGTTAATTTCGTGGTTTGTTTTTGCTTTTTTTAATGGAAGGTGATTGTCCAAGTTGCTGGTTAGGATACGACACATGGAAGCATGCAAGGTGGAGCCTGTTATTGCACCAGTAGCTACAACCTACAAAGAAATATGGGAGGGAAGGGAAAAAAGACACCATGAGAGTTAGTCTTCAGTTATTTCAAGCAAGCCCTTGAGAACTACATACTGCAAAGCTTTGACCAGGCTGGAGCAGGGGTTAGTGCAGTGTGTGAAAGGATCTGTCAGAGGGGAGGGACACAAGTCTTTGGGGCAGTTTGACTCTGAGCAGGGCCGTGGCTGCTGGAGCCTCCCCCAGGGACCTGGATCAGGTGTTGCAGGAAAATCGTGAAGGGTTATGGGAAAGGAAGGGGTGGGATAAACATCAGAAAAAGGAGGAAAAAAGAGAAAATATGAGCAGTACAGGAGATGAAAATAAATGCTGAGCCAAAGATGTGGAGAAGGGGCACTGGGTGGAAATGTGTCTGTGGCTTCACACTCATCCAATCTGAACCACTTCAAAGGGACATGGTGGCATGTTCTGGGATCCCTCCCTCCCTCAGGCAGTACCTGCCATTACCAATTTCAGGGAAATTCTGACCACTTTAGGGTGGGCCCTTCCCAGTGCTGTTGGTGGATACTCTGACACCAAACAGCCGGATCAGTTTGGATCTGCTGGAGCAGGGGAATATGGTGAAGCAGGCAATGAACTGTCTGAGGCACACAGCTCAACTGCATCATTTCCCAGAACTGGAGAAGCAGAAGAGCACAGTGTTCCAATCCTGTCTGTTCTGACAGCCCCCAAGGAGGCAAAAAAAGCTCAGAAGTGACCAGTTAACAAATGGAATGGCACAAGCATTCTGAACTGCAGCAGGTACTCACTCAGCAGACTTCCAGAAGTGTCCTGGGTGGGAGAGCCGGCGGTTCAGTTTTGGCAGTTTTTCAAGCATTTCCATGAGGACTGTGAAGCTCGGCCTCTCACTGAGGTTGAAGGCCCAGCACGCCGAGAGGATTTCCTGCAGAGGACATTTGTGGCTCGTTACCTCACCTGGCTCACAGGTCAGCTGTGCAGACCAGAAAGCTGACTGAGCACTGCGATGTGTGTGAGCCCAAGCAGATACTGACTGTTCAACACAGGGCATGGACACTGTTAGAATCCAACAGTTTCCTGGTGCCTGGGGAATGTCCACTTCTGCACAACAGTTATAGGCATAGGCTTAGCCTCTAACCTGGTCTCCCATTCTCATCTGCTCTCTTTCCTGTCCTTTATCTTTAGAGTTATGAGTAAAATCAACCTCTTGAAGCAGCTCCCTCTCTTCCTGAGAAATAGCTGTAAGGAAGGATTCCTGCAACTGATGTACTTACATTGACTTCTTTCCCCAGACTAACAGTTGCCAGGACTTGTTTCACTCCCTCGCCGCTGCCGATCTGCCAGATGAGAGCCTCGGCAGGCTGGGTCCTGAACGGCCACTCTCGTGCCTGGAGCTCGTACCACACGGTCCTGCAATGCCAACACACACATCAGGCCTTTGCTGCTCCCAGGGGAAAAGACCAAACCCCGACACTGCTCCAGCTGCTTCAGCTGAGCTATGGAAGGTGCAAAAGGCTGTGCAGCAACCCCCTCCCACCTGTGACTTTTGTAGTATGTAAGGAAAATGCATCCCACCTGGAACCCTGGGTCTGTGAGAAGGGGATCCCTGACTGGAAGGCTGAGGCCTGTAACAAGTCTCATTTAGCAAGCTCTTGTGGTACTCTTGGGTGTTCCTTCCTTACCCAAAGGCATAGATATCTGCAGCTTTGGAGAAAGGCAGCTTGTCTTCATCTTTCCCTGGAGCCATCTCACGGACGATCTCAGGGGCCAGGTAGCACAACCAGTCATGAGGCAGCTTCAGTTCATTCTCCCTCCTGAGTCCAAAGGAAAAAGCAGTACTCAAACACTGGTGAGCAGGTCATATCTGTGCTTCACCTGATGTTTTATTTACTCAAGTGTTTTTGCTGACAATTTGTTTCTCATTTTCTTGCCATGTTAACAAATAAGTATGTGTCAGCCTGACTCCCCAGCCCATTCCTGGGCTTAAAGTTTTGTTTGTTCTGTGCTCTGAGTCTTAATCCATGTGTAACTTTTTAGCTCTGTGCTGCTGGCACTGTAGGAAGAACTCTGCTCAAAAAGAAAAGAAAGCAAAAGTGCACAGTGCAAACTGAATGTGTACTAAAGCAAGTGACATTCCTCATGTACCATGTGCTGCAGGAAATGTTTCCCTGTTTGATCATCATTTGTCATTCTAGAGGTGGACCAAGCAGTGAAACCTCCACTTACCGTCCTTCCTGAACCACACCCGAAATTCCAAATAATCCAAAGTCGGTGATCACAACTTTCCCATTGTCATAGAAGACATTCTTGGATTTCAGATCCTTATGTACAATCCCCTTTGCGTGGAGATACCCCATGCCCTGGGAAATACAGCAGAGATGGAAATGTTTGAGGGTTTTTAACTCCAAGCACTTTGCTTTCTAATACACATTTCCTCTCCTATCTCCAGTGTAAAGGATTAGTTGTACCTGGGGACAGGGCAATCGTGGGACTTGTGCAGGAAGGTGTGAGGGAACAGCTCCCTGCTCAGTGTGCAGCCTCCAAGCTCTGGCTGAGGCACTGCTTGATGGCTCTGTTGGCATAATGAGCCCTTACCTTAATGATCTCCTGTGCTATCTGCCTGGTTTTGTTAATGTCCAGGGATATCTTGGGGTCCCTCACAAAGGAGTGCAGCGTCCTTCCTTTGCAGAAGCTACAAAAAAAAAAAATTATATATTAAAAAAAATATTAGCTAGCTATATAATACTTTTATTTTAAAAACAATAGGAAGATGGTCTCCTTACCTGGTAATGATTGCTAAGTGAGGGGGGTGCATGCAGGCTCCCATGAACAGCACCACGTTCTCGTGCCTGGTCTGTCTGTAGTTCATCACCTCCTTTTTAAAGAGCTTGAGATGGTCCTGGTTGTTGCCATCGATCTCCAGCAGCCTGATGGCCACCTCCCCGTGCCACTTGCCCTTGTAGACCTTTCCCCAGCGCCCCTGGCCGATGGGATCCCCCAGCTCGATCTGCTCGAAGGGGATGTCCCACTCCTGCAGGTACACGCTGGTCTGGCTGGGCTTGCGGTAGATCATCCCCTGCAGGTGCGGCCGCCGGTTTGGCAGATCTTCCACCTCATCCTCATCATCCTCAGGCTCCGATTTATTCGTCTCTGACTCTTCCACCTGTTCACAACAAGGGAAGGGAAAGGTGTGCTCCGAGTCCCACGTGGGGGGCAGAGCAGCCCAGCAGCACAGGCTGCTCCGAGAGACCCTCGGGGCCAACAGCACACCCACCTCTGCCTCGCGGCCGCCTCCACCCGTGCCTGGCTGGGCAGTGCTGCAAGAGAAGCAGGTCTGCAGTGAAAACAACGTTCGAAATCCACCTGGGCTGGAAAAGTGGGGGCTGCACTGCCACTAGGGGGATGGGAAGAAGCCAATAGAGAGCGGATCCTGACAGAGTTAGAGTAGGCCAGAGAAAAATACAATTCCTGCTCCACATTAACAGAGAAGGACTCTGAGCTCACTTTACCAAATGAGGGACAAAGACTTTGAAGTGATTCTCAATGATTAAGTAGCAGGAACTGACTGGGCAGTGGCACGGCTCTGTTACTACAGTGTGTTCCAGGAATGGATACTCCCATTCCTGTTCCCAAAACACCTGCAGTGGAGCTGTGAGAGCTGGCAATGTGGGCTGGAAGCTTTTCCATGCCCTGCAATCCAGATCCTGAAAGAGCTGATTCCTTGCAGCTCAGTGGGCCTTTTCCTTTGAGTTTAAAACTCCAACTTCTGTTCATCCAACCCTTCTGACCTGGGGATTGCACACACACCAGTAACTAGGTATTAGAGACTAGAACTTCTTGGTCTTCCATTTAGAGTTAAGTGTCATATTCAGCCTTATAAAACTGGGAATACCAGCATCTCCCTGGCTGACTAAAATTACCCCGTGAGTTCTCTGATGTTCTCAGATGTTAAGTCCAGTTTTGGCCCTAACACAGCATTTCTGGACTGAGCTGAGGATTATCAGGTAAACACTGTGCAAATAAAAGGATTTAAAACTCTACTTACTTAGTGTCTGCAGCAGTTTCTGGAGGTTGTGCTGTTTGTGCAGGACTGGGAATTTCTGGGGAAGCAGAAACAGTTACAATACACTTCTACACTTCAATCTCTTACAGAGTGCAAGTTTTAACACTGCAACAGCAATTATTTGCTTCTTATTCAAGAATTATAAACTCAACCACTGACAAAGTGATTTTGTACTTCTATTCATTTAAAACTGTGCTCATCTCTCCTATGAATATTGGCCCAGTCCTCTTCCCATTCCCCTGGTGATCTGTAAAGTCTTTCTGGCCAGGCAGAGAACCCTAAAAGTTTCTTTTTAACTGAGGAACATGGATGTGGATGGAATCCCATGGAAGGAAGCTGATGTTCTACCACTGAATATTCAGGGTTTAGTCTCATCACTGCCTTTCATTAGGGGACAGAGGCCTAAGTACATACTGAGATAAGAGAAAGTGAACTGGTTTAGACGTGTTTTTTTTAAAGCAGAATTATTGTTCTGGGGCAGCATGCAGAGGTTTACAAACAAGTGATGTTTTGGCAGTGGAAGCTGGTTAGTAGAATTAAACAATCAACTCACCTGGGAAGATAAACTGTTGTCTATGCTGAAGGTAGTAGGCAGCTTTTTAATTAGTTGGGGTTTTGTAAAAAAAAAAAGGCAAAAAAAATACAGGAGAAAACAAAACAAACACAAACAAGTTAGAGGATCATCAGTGAGTGCCCCAACTGCATTCAATTAATTAGTCCCAGCTCACTGCTGGGAACAGATTAGTAGATTATCAGCCTGCTCAAGGGCGAGTTTCAGCACATGCATTTCGGGAAGCCCCTGACAGAGAACACCCATCAAACACAAGCTGTTACCAGTCACAACCAGCACATTCAGATCCCCAGTGGCAAAAGCAAATGTAGAGCCCAGGAATGTCCAAGGCAGGCCCACATCAGGTGGTGCTGCAATGCTCTTTGTCTCAGCTTTGCAGAGGTGTCCCCACAGAAGCTGAAGCTCATCAGCCATCTGCATCTTTTTTTTCATGTTTGTTATTTCTGAGCAGTTTGTCCCAATACAAAGGAGCTGCAGTGTAATCCTTACACTAAACTGGCTCTGTTCTGCTCCTTCTGAGCAGGCTCAAACAGCAACTTGCACTCACAGGTCAGAACCTAATGCAAAGTTCAGCAGTGGTGAAGGCCAGATGTAGCAGCTACTGAGCAGCCTCTGACTTCAGTTCCATATCAAAGGAATTACAATTATTCTCACTATGTGAATCTTTGCCCTTGTCAGAGATTCTTGCCTCTCTCAGCTCCGGTAAAAGCACATTGGGGCTCTTAATCCATAAGGTATGTAGGGTAAACTCTTGGTTTAACAATGGGTGTTGATTGTGGTTATGTTTTGGAAGGGCCTGGTAAAATAATTCACTCCAGTTCTCATTTTTACAGCCTGCTCCTGCCATCCCCTCCCTCCTGATTTAAAGCCCCTGGTGAGCACACACAGCAGGCAGCGTGCATTGTACTACACAAGCGGAAAGGGAGGAGAAAGAATATAATTTTTTTAGTGCTTTTCCAAAAATGAGAAAAGAGAAAGATCAAATCATTTAAGAAACATGCCAACATTCTCAATAATCTGTTTCCTGCAAAGGTCTTTTGCTGATACCCTTTAAAAACCTGTAAGAACAGACCACTTCCTTTTATCAAGTAACAAGACACACTTTCACACCCTGCTTAGGGCACAACCCTGTACCCAGAAACCTACAGCTCCCTGTGCAGTCCTGGTCAGCCTCTACCTGTAGAGAAGCCTTTCTGCTCTTGACAGGTCTCCTGAAAGAGAGGAGTTTACCTGGGAAGTTGAATCTCCCATCCCTCTGGCCCATGGGAGATGGGTTTGGGGGAGGTGTTGCACTGGGAGGGTTGGAAGACTGGAAAGGTGCTGGGGAAGATGGAGTGGACGAGGTTGTAGAGGAAGGATTACTGCTGGAGTCCAGGTGGTTTATTGCTGGTGGATGCTCCTGCAAAGCAAGGAAAGTCACTCATGAGAAAACAGTAAAAGGAAAGGAAAGATTCCCCTCAGTGTTTGCTGGACAACAGAGAGGGGGAAGGTGTTCCTAGCCTTGATCATGGCATTTTTCCCCTGAGCAAGCACCTGGAGCTGTTTTACAGCTGTTTTACATGGAGAAAATGTCACATAGCAAAGTCTCCTTGCCCACTGAAAGCTCAAGGTGCCATTTTGGCTCCAACCAGCAAGATCCTGCTGTCACCACGTACCTTTTTAGTTAGTGCTTTGGGGAGAGTTCCAAACTGTGGTTCTGTGGGTCTGTCTACTGGATTATTGATATCAGAAGGGACAGACTCTGTCCTTCTTATTTTTGCTACTGAAAAACAGGTTGGAGGAGGGAGAAAAACAGCTTAAATCAAACTTCTTATTCTTGCCATACCATCAATTACATTGAAATGCCAAGAATTTGTAGAAAATTACTTACTGGGAAGGAACGATATTCTACAAGCAGGTGCCTCTTTAGTACATTTGTTGTGACATTTTAATCTGAAAGAGAACCATTACATGTTAAATAAGGACTTGTTCTTTCCCAAAAAGAGGAAGCCTACCCTTAATTTGTAATTCTTATGCTAATCTCAGAAGGAGTTCTGGAATGCCTGGGCCCCAAAGCAGCACATTCATATGGAGAATCCCATTATGTGTGTCATTAGGCTAATGAAGGCCATATACATATCTTAGCATCTGATTTATTTTTAATATAGCTGCTTTCACTGACTCTCATCCAGCAACAGTGAAGCACTAAAATCTCAGTGCTCTGGACTAACAGCCCAGAGAGAGAGAAGCACAAATTAAAATCCTGGCTGTTATTTAGGGATCCAGCTCCCACTACAAGATTTGCCCAGGGTGAAGTAGAAAGCCTTTGGCAGGGAAATCAGTTTGGTTCGTTCATGTGTCAGGCTGCCAACCTGAAGTGTGAGTTGTTCCAAAGCATCCCCTTTCCAGGTCAGAAGGACTGAAAAAACAATGCTACTGCTGAGAGTGCATCCCATCAAGAGAAGTGTTACTGTAGATTACAATCTATCAGTTCCAAGGTGTTGTGAAGACCATCCCTGTGTGCTCACCTGCAGTACTTACACTTCACCCCGAACATCATGCTTTTCTGACAGACTTGGCAAATCTGAGATAACCAGGACTTTGTAGAGAACCTAAGAAGGGACAAGAGAGGGAAATCTGATGTTAACTGGTGCCTGAGGGAGAACGAACATTTGTAGGACGTGACAGGCTGCACTTCAGCTCTTTCTGAGAGGGGCAAGTGGTGGTGTGGTGAAGATTCTCACTTGGCTGATCAAAAGCCATGTCAGAGCCATGTCCCACCGAGGCCCCCCCTGTCCCTGAGCTGCTCACCTGTGTGTCACAGCCAAGCCAAAGTCTCTTCGTACCGTCTGGGGGGATCCCTGGGAGAGCTCTGGTGGAGAACAGAAGGATGGTTATGGGAAGCATTGCTCACACCTGCTCACCAGTGAGGACAGAAACCAAACAGTGTCTGCCACAGGCCAGCACCACCAGCCATGAGGTGCCAGCTGAGACTGTTTGCTGCAAAGCTGCTACAGCTTTAGCTCTTGTATTTGTTTCCACTGATTTGATAAATCATGATGTTTTACATTTAGGGATCACAGAAGTCCATCTGATCAGGTCTAAGCCATTATTAAAGTGCAAAGTCAGACTATACTCCTAATTGGTTTACTCCCAATTGTTTTACCACAAATATCATCACCCAGTTTTCCTGCAGTGTCAGTAGGTTTCAGAAAATTCTTTTACACTGAAAATTATCTCCATATTCTAGAAAGGGCCAGCATGACCCAGAAAGATAAAAATGTGTATGTGAGCTCACTTAGTGAGCTGGTACGTGCAGAAAGGGAGGCCTAGACTTCTAAATGCCAATCCAGCACTCCAGTGGTTAGAGCACATAACTTCCTGAAAACCCTCAAATACTCAGATTCTGGCATATTTCCTGAACTAAATCTATAGAAATATTGCAAATCTGGACTAAGCTCAAATCTGCAAGTGTCAGCACAGCCAGGGCTGTTGGTGCTTGCACAGAGCCTGTCTCTCACTTGACCCTAGATGGCACCAGATTCTTTTTTATCTTAAGTCCAGTGACCTTTTAAAGGCATCTGTGGTCTTCAGGCTAGTTGCTTTTCCAAGGAATATTGCTGGTCTAGTGTAGCCATCCAAATGAACCCCCATCTGAATGGACCACAACACAGCAGTTAGGATGGCTGCTAATATCAGTAAGATGGTTATATTCTTACTGAAGAGTTCTAATGAATATAAACCAGTTTGGGATTGACTGGGACTCACTAGAGCCCACAGGAGAGATTTTAACCCAGCAAATATGACTGTGCAAATAAGCACCAAAATCCTTCATTTCTGTTCGAATTTATTCTAATGCCTTTTTCATTTATTGCACAAATTATCTCACTCTCCACAGATAAGTGCTCAGATTTCTGCTTGTGTTTTCATTTTACTATCTTCCTTCTATTTCTGAAAGTGATTCTTGGGATTTTTGTTTTAAAGGGCATTAGATATATATGCAGTGCTATAATGTCCTTACTTGGACTTTTATACTTTTTTTAATACTTTGATAGTTTTGGACCCTTTCCAAGCTGCTCCAGTCTCTCTCCATTAGGTCCCAAGGTTACAGGTTGTGTCTGGGACACACACACACCTCAGGGTAGCTGGAATTCCCAATGGCATTGGTATGGCACTGGATAAAAACACATCCCTGGTCCTGTCAGACATTAACCATGTGAACAGATTCCTCAGCATCAGAGGGAACATTCCACATTCCAACACATGCTGAAGCTTTCTCAGAAAGCTGCACGCAACTGTCCAACTTCATTGAAGAGATACTGGGCAGTGAACATCCAAAGACATGAAATGGTTAGATATTAAATTTCTAGTACCAAGAGGCATCAGTATGAGCTGTCTGAGGTACAGACAAGCAGTTACACCTGAACCTCTCACTTTAACTCTTGAAACATCACTATTCCTTTCCCTTGCTTTTGTCATCTGAAAAAACACCAGGTACAAAAAAACCCAAGTAAAAACCATGCAGTTCTGCAGCAGGCCAAGCTCCTATTCAATTAACACAAGCTCTGGGATAGGAGCCTATGGAGAGCCTCCAGAGGCTTCACAGGGATGACCAACACAGAGCTGACAAGCACAGGTTCTTCTTTCTCAGCAAGGCACTGGAGACACTCTCATGAGAATCTCTTACCGAACCTAGGAGGAAAAAAAGGTATTTTTTTAGCCACCATATTCCTGTGACAGGATCCACACTTTGCTAGAACAGAACTGCAGCACTTGCTGTCAGGTTTGCACCACTTTTGATTTTGCATGGGCTCCTGAAGCTGCTGCAGTGCCAGTACTATCCTGTCTACATATGGTAGTCTTTGCTGGGGAAAGCTCCAGTTCCAGTCTGGGAGGGAACTTACTTTATTGGAGGAACTTCATCTATCCTGTTTCCCAACTGCGATTCATGGGACTTGCTCCTTGTGAGGGTTGGGAAGTTGGGCAGCAGCTGGAAAACCTTCCGGCAAGGGGGCGGAGGAGTCCGTGGTGGCTTCAGCTTGTGCCGCCGCTTGGCCTGCGGCGTGGCTGGGGGCGTGATGGTGATGCTGTGAGTCCTTGGCGTCAGCCGCCCGCCGTGTGCCGGCAGCGAGAACGGGTCCAGGAGGTTTTCTGCATAGACTGAGGGTCCATGGCTCAAGGCCAGAGGGTCTGAGGGTGGGGCTGTGGACACGGACACGGAGCGAGGCTGCTGGCTGTGGCTGCTGCTGCTGCCCCTGGGCACGGGCAGGGCTGCACACGGGTCCAGCTGCGACGAGCTGCTGTCCCGGCGAGCCTCGGGCATGGCCACCAGCACGTCGTCCTTCAACTCCCCTCCTGCTCACAAAGAGACAAGTCAGTGAGGGGTTAAAGAGGGAAGCACCGACACACACACAGTTCCTGGTGCTGCCCTGGGCTCTGAGGGTGCCCCCGTGCAGGGCGTGTGATGGGTGCCTGTGCCACGGGGGTGTGCAGATCCCCACATGCTCCAGCAGGGCCCAGTCTGGTAAATCTCAGCACAGGGCCTGATTTGAGCTTTTGGGAGATACATACCTGGATTTTTAAAAGTGCCATGTCTTTCTGAGTGAATGCCATGACTTAGAATCATAGGATCAGTTGGGTTGGAAGAGACCTCTGAGATCATCAAGTCCAACCATTGATCCAAGCCCACTTTGATTACCAGATCATGGCACTCAGTGCCACGTCCAGTTTTATCTTAAAAACCTCCAGGGATGGGGACTCCACCACCTCTCTGGGCAGGCCATTCCAATGCCTGAGCACTCTCTCTGTTAAGAATTTCTTTCTGAGCAATGGCTGGTTTGACACAGTGTGGATGGGAAATATTTGACAGCCTGGGACTAGAAAGATTAGGAAAAAAGGAAATATGAAACTGAGCTGTTTGCTGACTTTTCCATTAACTAATCTTTATGATTTGCAAATGGATGAACTGTCATAATACCAACAGGAAACATCAGCTTTCAGTGACAGATTGATAAAAGCTACAAAGACAGACGTGGTGCACGTTAGTACCAGTCTGCTGGGAGAGGCTCTTGTACAAACAGATTTTACAGGGCCTTTGGAAGCGCCTGGGGAAGGTGACAGGACTTCTCTCTGAGCTGGAAATACCTGGGGAGGGGATCACCTACAAGGAATCTGGTTGTATTTGTTAGGTTATGTGTACTGATCGATTGAGAATGAACTGGAGCATTAGATGCACCTCTGAACAGAGGAAATAAGGATATACTCTTTTGAACAGCAGGGGATATTTCCACATACATTTATTTCCATTTATTTATTTGACTTGTTGTCAAAACCAAATTCAGCTCATGGTTCTGCACTTGATCACTGCTCCTTCATTTACATCCAGGAGCCACAACTTGTTAGTGGGTACAGAATATACCCACAGACACTGTCTGGAGGGTTTGCAGATTCTCCAGTGAAAGGACGCAGGATGGGGCTGGGTTGACAAGACACCAATTCCATGGGAGAACAATACAGTGTGTACCTGATTCTGTCACCTTCCGTAGGCAGCTCAGTGCCCCGTTGAGCCTTGAGCACTCCTCATCTCTGGCACCACATTTCTTCATTGTTTCCTTCACCTTTGACTCATTCATTTCTAGTAAGGCATCCAGGGTCAGCTCCTCTGGTATTCTCTGCAGGAAAGCAAGACAAAGTCTTTTTTCACTAACCATATATAAATAAGACTGTCACCTGTTGTTCTGATGTACTTTGAACAGTGCCACTGTCTCACTGCCTGGTCTGACTCATGATTTACTCATTTTGGTAGTGCCCCTCTCTTAGCACATCAGCAGTGCCCAACAGCTGCTCCCTCCCCCTGCACACTGTGTATGAGTGTGCTGGGCATTTTCTGGTATTTAAGTTAGGATGAGAGGTGATTGAAATATTCTTCTCCCCTTGTGAAAAGCTTTCACTCAGTATTTTTGCAAAGCTACCAATGAAACTTCACTTTTTCCTTAAAAATAGTAGTCAGAAACAAAACAGGCCTAAAACCTGAAAAAATGTCAGATAAAGACGTTTGGCTTTTCAGTACTGAAGGGAAAAGCAGGAACAGGGAGGAAAATTACTTCTTTTCTTGAACACAAAAGAAATGTTTTGACAGAGATAGCAACCTCCTCCTCCTCAGGCACTTTTTCTTCACCAGCCTTACCCATATCCTGCCTGGAGAGATATTTGTGCAGAACTCCTTAATACACCAAACCCCCACAGTGATAAGGTTCAGATCAGGCAGACACAAAAGATACAAGAGCCTGGAAAGCACAAAACGATCTGGTATTTCCTGACAGAACCGAGCTGTGTCTCTCTCTCTTCCCCCATTCAAATGTTTCCAGTGTAAGTCTGCAGCAATTGTGGTTAATAAACAAAACCAGGATATTTAGCCCAGATACCCAGGAATTTCCCTGAAAGTTTTGCCTAAACAAACCTCCTTGTTGCCTACTCTCACAATGAGATCACAAATTTCACAATATCTGGCCTCTTTCCTAAAGTTTCAACTCCTGGCATTAAACTATATAGAAGGGTTTGAACTTTTATTTGAAGGGGGAAACTCAAAAGCGTGTGTCACTGCCTGGAGAAACAATAAGCTTGAAATCCTCTAGTCCTTAAACCTCACTTCTGACTCCAAAAGAAAATGTGAATGTGTTGAATGTCCTTTAACAATTGCATCTTTCTTAATCCAGAGTCATGCATTTGAGAGCTGACGCAGGACTTTCAGCTGTGACAGAGCTGAACAGCCCCAACCTTTGCAGCTTTGTAGGTGGGAACACAGAGAGAGTAATCACACAGTTTCCATTTTTAGTAACTGTGGCATGGAGCAAAGAAAAAGAATAAATTAAGAAAGGGCAGAAGTCTAAGAAACACATCCTGCATCTTCTGTCACATGCCCTGAGCCGGATGAAACACAAAACACAGCTGACTCAGGGAGAGCCCAGGAATTTAAATGAGCAATAAGCACAAAGCAGGGCCAGAGTAGAGCCCAAGTTCAGTGAAGTTTGGATAGATTTTCTTTTTCTTCTATAATTAATCTTTGCAGAAAAACAAAAGCACAGATATCTCATCTGATGCTGGGTATTGTTATTAATTTTTCTGTACACCTGCACCACCACAATGCAGGAGTAAGACAGTCCCCAAAAAGCTTGTTCCTGAATGATTTCCACTTGGATAAAATGCCAGATGCACCAAAGAGTAAAAACGCAATGCAAAATTTACCTCCAGGGATTCCTGCCCTGATTCATACTCCAAAGGACAAAAATCCCAGGGGTTCAGATGCTCAGAGTTGGACCTGGAATGGGTTTCCATAGCTCCAATACTCCAGCAAGAAGACAGCACAGGTTTGCTCACACAGAGCCCCAGCCGAGCTGGGCTGGTAACAACAGAATTGCACCAAGTCCTACCTACAGTCCATCCTTTCCCGAGCACCCCCTGAATTCCTGTCCCTGCACCCTCACAGAAGCAGCTTTGTTGTGCCAGGCAGGGTGCAGGCCCTTGGCAACATGAGCCATGACACGAGCCACTCACAGAGGGACAGGGACAAACATGGACTGCGGTTCAGTGGGACGTGGAGACAGCTTTCCACCCCACCCCACGTGCCCCAGGCTCTGGGCTGGGAAGCCAATGGAGCCCTGCTAAGCATAAGGGTAAACCAATGCCTCACAAAAACATTTATCCCATTTCATGATGTTACACAGGCTTAGAGTAAGTGGGATTACAGTGATGTCATTTCTGAATTATCTTGAAACATTTCCTCACCCCCACCACTCCCCACTAAGAAAACAACCCAGACTACATAGTCCTTGTTCCAGGCAGCAGCAGCAGCATCCCAGACCCCAGCAGGAGCTCCCCAACCCCATTATCCAGGATCCCCTCACTTCTCAAGCCTTCCTTCCATACATGTAACCATAACTTATTAGAGCTGTTAGTGAGGGAATTGGTAAAGCGGAAGAAACTTAACGTTTCCTGGGGAAAGCAGAACTTTTCCATCCCAGTCAGTGGCAGCTGGAATGCAGGGCCAGCTGGAGTGAGACTGGTGGCAGCACTGTTGGGGATCTGGTTTCTCCAATGCCTGTTCTGTGTCAGGAACCAGCCCTTCAAACTGGATCAAGCATTCAAGCCTTCCTCATTGCAGGGAAAACACTTGAAAACAATTTTTAAAAGATACCAAACTACTGAGCTCTTCAGGGCTCATTTTCCCTTTGTCCCACCCAATTGCAGGACACAGACTCGAAAGAGAGCTCCATCAGCCCTGAGCTGACTGGTCTGTGCTCTACAGCTCAGGGTGAGGCCTGTGAGGGTCCACACAAGGCAAAGCCCCCCCAGCCCAGCACTCCCAGCACAGGGACCCTGACAGAGGGGCCTGGGCCCACATGCGAACTCCAATCTACTCTTTTGCTCAACAGTTTAATTTTATAAAGACAGAATAGCAAGTTGTAGGAAAGTATAAAGTACAGAAAAGGAGATTATATTTAAACAATCCCAATGACCTTGGGCTGGGAGAGCTCAGACTTTCTGAACCTGCTGCCAGCCCCCATGACACGCGACAAAAGAAATAAGCCTTCAAAGAGGGGGAGGGAGGGGAAGTAAGAGGCTTTCTTTAAACAGCCACTCATGTGCTGCACATATGTGGTGGCTTAATATAAAACTGGTCAACCTGATCCCTGTAAGATTGGCCTGCTATGCTTGAGCTCTGTGTTAGACCCCAGCCAGTGTGACAGTGAGGAGGGTCACTAGTTCAGGGGGCTCTTAGAACAGGTTCTGCTGCTGCCCTGGCTCAGCTGTTGTGCTGGGAGGGGAATGGCCCCTGTGAAGGGCCCTGGCAGGGTCCATCTCAGAGGGGCATGTGGTGGGCTCCAACCCCTCAGTGCAATTCTATGTCCTTGCACAGAGGTTACCCCCAGCTTTCCTCACCGAGGGTGAGAAATATGGGTCCATCTGACCTCTCTTTACCTGCTTCTCCAGTAGGTGTTGAGGCTTCTGAAAAAAAAAGCTTTAAAAATGCAGATTAAAGGCTTGCATTAAAGGCTTGCCTTGGGCCAAGCTCAACACCACCTCCCTGGGCACACCTTGACTTGACAAAGGAAGCTGCAAAGTATTCAGATACCAGATTTTAAAAGGAGAGAAAGAACAAGAGAAGACAGAACCTGCTTTCAATCTTCAGCACCTCACAACTGCCAGCAAAATCTAAAGCCTTACTGTGGTAAGGCTTCTGCTCAGCAGAAGTGATGCTAAAAAGCCCAAACCAGGAAATCACTCCTCTCTACAACAGGTAAAGCCCTACAAAGCCCTCCTGCTTATCAGACACAGACTGCACTTCATGGGACACATGTTTAAAGGGAGAAAAGTGAGTACCAGAGCATCCAAGGAGCCATCCAAGGGTTAGTCTCAATTAGTCAGGGTGAAGAGTTCACAGAAGCACAGAAGTCTTTAATCTTGTCTGGTGTCCAACTTAAATCCCTGAAACATGGCAAAAATGCTGGTATCTAACACAGTGGAGGGGTTATTTTTGGTAAAGATTCCACCCTGCAGATAAGCCTATGGAGCTAATGCTGCTGCAGGCACTCTGCAAAATCAGCCTGACCTGCTCCTCCACCCAGGAGCCACAGCTCTTCCTGTAAAGCTGGACAGTTGTCAAGGCCCCAGATGCCTTCTCTTAAATCAATACATTCCCTCTCCAATCATCCTCCCGTGAAGCAGCAGATGCTAGAAGAGAAAGCCCATTACATAAGGTGCTTAAATTCCCACTGATAGCTCTAAGCAAAGCATGTAAAGATGCTCTTAAGAACATCTTGTGCCTGCTAGCTGTTATTTTCCTCTGGTTTTCTGGTGCCTAGAGAAGAAGGTACTAAAAAAATTGTTGTATTATTAAATTCCTGGAGATTTTATGGGCATTCTGGAAAGCCTCTCACATGAAATTTCCAGCTTGCATTAAGCTGTGAGCATAAACAGGCTATGGTTTCACCTGACATCACCCTCCTCACTGTCTACCCTGGCAGCAGGAGGGTGAGAGGAGCTGCCAGGCTTGGGGCACTCCCTTCAGCTGGTTCTGTGGGACAGGGTAGTTCCCTGCTTTTCCATGGAAGGCAGATGCTGCAGCTGCAGATCCTGAGGGGGAGCAGGAGCCTCGAGCTGACCTCCAGCCATGAATGATTCACAGTGTAAAGGCTGCAAGGGGCACCTGGACTCCTTGGCAGGGCAAGGGAACCCTGGCAGTGGTAGAGAATATTTTCCAAGAGTGGTTTACACTGGGGAGGGGCCACCAGCTGTAACACAGTGATGGAATTTTAGCTCAAGGAAGCCTGCAGGACAGAGTTAATCTGCATACGCACAATTAGCACATCCAGGATCTCTGCTATCTGGTGGTCCAGTCAGAGCTCCTGCTGCCAGACCCATGGAAATCCACAGCATAGAGCCACAGTGCCTGTGGCCTGTTCATGCAGATATGCTGACAGAAAAAGATGAGAGGATACAGCTGTGGAAACCTGATAGGCTTAGGCAGGTCTGCCTTTTCTATTCCCCATCCAAAGCAAGGATGCACACACAAAAAAACCTCAAAACTCCTCCAACAAGTGATCTGCTACAAGCTGGACCACACTCCATGCAAACAGAACAATCTGCCATGAGCCCATAGTACCAAGCCCTGGCCAATGCCTCATCCTCTACAGATATTCACAGGGGCAGCAGGAGACTCTTGGCAGACAATTCCTGCTCAAGGCACAAGCCCATCCTGCTCTACTCCCCTGTGTGCCCAGCACTGCCTCTGCCTTGCTGAGCTGTGCACTTACAAGCAGGACTTGGGCATAAATGCTGAATGAGGAACAAGATGGGCTTCACAGGCAGGCAAGAGATACTACAGAAAAGTAGTTGCACTGGGAGTCAAATACATTCCCCAAATGGAACAGCCATAAACGTGCCACAGCCACACCACTGCTCCATCTGCTCCCACAGTCTCCCTGGTGGCACAGCCCTGCTTCCTGGACAGCAGGTCCTGGGCAGGATGAGGCCCTCCCCATTCATGACAGTTATCCACTCTAAAAACAGCTTTCCAGACTTGACTGACACCCACCCCTGGTCCACAGTGAGCAGGGCCGGTCCAGACATGCTTCAGAAGATAAGGAGATGACTCTGTTCTTAAGTTACTTTTTAAGACAGTGACAAGTTACATGTGGGAACAAATATAATAGTTATGTTTCTGGGAAGTGTGATGGTAAAGGCAGAGATAATTGCTTTCTGTGCTGAAGCTAATAAGCCAACAGAGATTTTTTTTAATCTCTTCTTTTTGGTAGACATGCCCCAAGCCCAGAACCCAGCAAATAGCTCTGCAAGAGACTTCTTCCATCAGCTTAAGACTGGGGACAGTGCTGTGTTCTCATCCTCCTTCCCTCCTGTTCTCCCCTTCAATTCCTGACTCCAGCTCCCAAGGGGAACAGAAGAGCCCAGATCAGTGCATTTTTCTAGGACTATGTTCAGAGCAACTTTTATCCAATGGAGACCACTACATAGTGTACACATACCTTCTGTCTGTTAAGATTCCTTGCCCATCTTTTCTAGATCTCAGTTCAAGTACCTCTTTGCCTGGTTTCAATCCACCATATTTAACCATTTATACATCATTTTCAGTATTAAACCACACATACACAGTGCTAATAGGTCTCAGAAACCCTTAACCAAAAACAAGGACTCCAGCATTTCCTAGAAAAATATCCAAAAGGCAAGTTACAGACAGTATTAGCCCAGCTCCAAAGCAGAGCCTGCTCCACACCAGCCACCATGTTCTGTGATAAAAATCTGTCTGGCAACTGATTAGAGGAACAATAACAAAGCAACAGAAATAGCACAGGTTGGGGTGGGGGTTCACAGTTTCCTTACCCCTCAGAACTGTGTTCACAGAGAGCAAACAGGATCCCAAACTCGAAGCTGGTGCTCCCCACCTACCTGTGGGCCTGCCAGGTCAGCACAGCCCAGCCCTCTCACCGCACGCAGCGTGACCGGCTCGCCGTTATCCATGTTCACAGCAGCTCTAGCTGTTGCCCAACGCCATAAACAGTGCATTGCTATTACTATAATCTCTTCCAGAACTAAAGGATTTTACAAGCAGTCATTATTCTTGCTTTAAATATAGGTTTTCAAAGAAATAAAGGAGCCCAACAACAAGACAGCAACTGTAACTGCCAGAGCTTTTGAGCTTCACAATGTCTAGAGCAAGTCACTGAGCAAAAATAGTCTTCACTCTGGAGTGGAGGAGTCAGCAGATATTCTAAATTGGAGCTGGTGCTCTATTTCTGACAGGAGAGCCTCAGAGCTTCTGTGCTTCCCTGCATGGCAGCTTTATTTGGGAGAGGACTGGGGGGAGCAAGGGGAGGGGAGAGAGAGAGAAACAGAGCATTGTTTCTCTCAGGCTGAGCCAAAGAGCTCTTGCAATTAGGCTGCTTTTCAAAGGTGTTATGTCACAGATTAGCACAATCTTCAAAATACTCCCTCCAGCAACACCAGAAATGCAAAGGGAATCAGAATCATTTAAAAAAGCAAAAACCCATGAACTCGGACCTTTCTCCTGATCTGTCCCTGACAAGCAGGGGCTTGGAGAGCCCTCCACCTGCACCTCCTCCTGCTGTTCTGTTTAGCTCTCAGAAGTGCCCACAGCAGGGCTCTGGTGCAGCCATTCTGAGGCTCTACAGGTACTTGGCAACTTCTTCAACTAGTTTCAGAGCCTAAAAGGCCCAAAAAGAGAGGGCTGTGTGGCCACATGAATACACTATGACAACACTAGTGGGATTTTCCTTCTCTCTGTAGTGTTTTTGGAAGCCATAAGAAGGAAACCCAGTATGGCTGTTTCCACTTTAAAGTGAGCTAAGAGTATCTGAGAGATGGGAAGCTGTTCCCTGTGTCCGTTGTACACAGAATCAGGCAGGGACTCGGTGGTGGGGGGGCCATTTTCACTGTGTGAGCTGCTAAGCCATCTCTGTAAAGGCTCCCTCACCACCTCTCACCCCAGTCCTGCACAAAGCAGGAAAGTTTGTAATAACTAACCTATTAAAGCTCCTTCTGTCAGTGATTTCCATTTTGAAAGCTTTCAGCCAAAATGCAGTTCAACATGCTGTATGAAAGCTAAGCAACAGCAGGGATGATCCCATCATACTTGTGACATTTCTGAAAGGTAACTCATCCCATACAGCTCCCTGCACTGTGCTGATGTCAAACACCAGCAGTGCTGCATTGCTAATTTCTGAGCAGTGCAATGACAAGACAAAAAGAAATCACTGCAAGAACTCAGCACTTAGTTTATTAGCCCAGCTATTTCCACTTCCCCAGCTCACAGCCTGTTCCAGCATGTCTACTCAGAAATTATTTTAATGACCCACCGAGTGCTGCAGTTCTCCTGTCCAGTCAATACAAATTCCACAGAAGCTGTTTGCAGCTGCTTGAAATGAAGGCAGAACTCTTAAAAAATAACCATACATTTGGAATAATCCCAGAAGAATTTCAATGCTTTGTACACCTCTTACAGTTTCATCTCAGAGAACAGGAGGAAGAGTTCATTACACTGGATACTGCCTGGGAGGAGGCAGCAAGAGAGCATGATTCAAAATGATAAAGAGCTGGAAAACTCCTCCTGCCTTAGACCAAATCCAAATTTGTTCTCCCCTTTTAGTGACCACACATAGGGAAGGGCAGTCTCAACTCTTTCTGCTCCCTGTATCAGCAGGATGTGGCAGATTTGAACTGTCCACCTCCCTCCCCCCTTCTCCTCACCTCTTCCCTGCCCCCAGTTCTTCAGGCACCACAAAGGATTTATAAAAGAGCTACAAAGACATTCTTTTAGGCTCAGGCAGTTCCAGTAACCTTAGAAACCAACACTAGCTGGGAGCCTGGCAGTCTGGCCACAGCAACAGGCTGCTTTTGTCCGCTCATTGTCACTGCTGCACCTTCAGCTGTGCCACCCAAAATCTCACTGGGCTGGAAGGCAATGCCACCATCACATTCAAAATGAACAGCAGGAAATAAAAGGAAAAACATGGTCCTGAACTCATCCTGTTTCACCAGAGACTGCTTAGTTACATCAAGATCAAGCTGGAATAAGTTCTATGGAAATTTGTGGAATTTTTCATTCTGACAAATCATGCTGAAGTCAAAGAAAATTTTTGGTTGCTTAAGGATCAAAGGAAACTGAATGAGAACACTGTGACCTGGCCTACAGAGGCACAAAAGGGAAAAAGAATGGAAAAAGCCTTTTCTGCCTTATTTAGCTGTCAAGGGACTGAGCTTTGTCTGTGTGTGTAACTGCAACTCTTGGTTAATGCTGGACACAGAACACAGTGTGGTACTGCACTGCTATCACCTAAAAGGCAGTAAGTGATCAAGTCGTTCAGTTGTTCTCAGACCCAAGGGCAGGAGAGGAGGCTCTTGTGGTGCAGGACCTTTGTCTCACCCTGAGCAACAAGTGCGACTGTTGCTTCAAATGCTGGTATGAGATCCCCAGTAACTCTGGGAGGAGGACAGTGGGAAGGGAGGGTTTCAGCACTGCTCTGGGAGAGAGGAAGGTCCCATCCCACCACAGGTCCCTCTGTGTACTCACACACTCCCACCTTGCCTGAAAGTCAGGGACTAACTTAAACTCAACAGGCAACTGGGAATGTCCTGAAGAGCTGGGAAGGTTGTGTGCTGAGGGCTGCCTTCCCCTTCCTTACCTGTACCACCTCTTTCCTCACGTTGACAATGTCTAACCAGTCATTGAATCTCGGGTAGCTGTTCAGCTCCGCCGTCCTGTCGCTCAGGGGCACGCTCAGCTTGCACTGCCGCTGCCTGTGGATGTAGTCGATCAGCTTCACCTGTGGGGATCCAAAAGCCAACAGTTCAGTTCCTTGGGATATGCAGTCACTTCCCAGGCAGTGTTTGTACAAAGGGGATGCTGGTTTGGGAGCGGTGCTCTTCCATGACATAACAAACATACTCTTACGAGCACTCAGGGAAATCCACTCAGTGCATCTCCCTCACAATGAGCATCTCTGCTCTTCAACATTCCAGCAGAAGGAAGGACCTTGCAGGGCCCGTCCCTGAAACACTCTGCTCTAAACCTCAGTCAACAACAGTGCTGGGCAGAGCTGGGTGTCACATCAAAATATCAAACAGTTAATTACATTCCATTTGAAGGCACTGTACACACAACCTCTCTGGGGATGCTGTGGGGCATCACTACTCCAACCTGCAGGACTGTCTGCCTGCTCATCCCTTGGTCCTGCTTGTTTGTTGAATGCTCTTACACCTGGTCTTCATTTGGTCTGGAAGATCAGTGAGGCAGGAATAGCCAAAGTACACAAAGACTCCAAGGTCTGTTATCTGATGGGCATTTCTACTACAAAACCAACATTAAGAGCAGTCAACTTAAAAGAACAAAAATTCAGGCAGTTGGACTAGACAATTGATGTACATCTTCTATTCGAAAGTTTTACTCCAAAGCTTTTACCACCTGATCATCTCATGGCAAATATACTACATAAATTTCTTCACTTTAGGCACAGAAAAATAAAATAGCAAGAAGGAATACTATCTGTGCCTGATGTTCATCAAAAAGAAAATACTCTCCCCAAAGATTGCTCACTGTGTCACACATTCCCATGGGGCAGGCTTAAGCTTCAAAACCTTCCTAACCAAACAATGCCTCAAAGCAAGTTAGTTGATCCGTGATTTATAAACCAAAACATGTTCTTAGTCAACAAATTTTAGCCTCTGGGACAAGAACAGACTAAGAACGTAAAGGAAAAAACAAATATGGATTCTTTGACCATTATAATGTCTCTCCTCTTACAATTTAAGTGCTTTCCTATGAAGTTGGCTGAGGGTTTGTTTTATGAGCAGTCCAACTCCTTACAACTTATCAGGTATAACAAAGTTTGTCTCTGGCAGCAGTGCCATGCAGTCTGAGATTTATCAGAAAGTGGGTGAATACCAAAGTGATTCAAACTCTCTATGCCATGCCCACAGCAAGGCAAAGCAGCACCATTCCCAGGGGAGGCGGCTCTCAACACAGGCCTGCCATGTCATAGAAACTCAGCCATCCCTTCACATTCACACTGACCACTCTGCTGAAACCAGACAAACCTTTTCACTACAACTTCCTAACACAGCTTTGGACCATAAAACCTACATGAAATTACCATGGAAATCCCACTCACTTGTTCTTGGTCTCAGAACCTCTTTTTATATAAAGGAGCGGACAGCACTTCCTTTTTTACACCCCTTGTCTGCTTCCTCTGGCCAGACCCCAGGCTGCAGGGCAGGGCAGGGTTCTGCCAAGGCCAGCTGGGTTCTGGAGGGACTGGCCATGGGCTCAGCATGGCCATGGGCACCACAGGCTGCCACAGGCCCATGCTCTGCACCAGGCAGAGCCAAGCCAGCTGGGTCAGTCAGCAGCCTGTGGTGGGGCAATGTGTGATGGAAGCCCTGCTGCAGCCTGTGCTGCTGTACCTGTGCTCCCAACCTGCTGCTGCCTGTCCTCTCTCCACACTTCCCCTTCAGATGAACAGGACCCTGAATTCCCATATCTCTGGGGGACAGGGGCTCGGTTCCTTCAGTCAGCTCTAGAGCAGAGAGGGGTACACACATGTCACCAGCTGCCCTAGTTGTGCCCTTCTGCTTCCTCACTGCCACACATCCTTTCCCACAACAGCCTGTCCAGAGAGCTCCTCTGTTCACAGCCACGTCAGAAAGGAGCTTGGAGATGCTGTGCCAGGTATCTTTCTGCTAAGGGCTTGGTTTAGATTTTCCTTCCCAGCATGCTTTCCCCTTTTCCCACTGTGACACCAGGCAGGCAGGTGGCCCACCACAGAGATTCTGCCCATGCCTGGTACAGCTGGGGTAACCCCCATATCAGGGAGCTGGAATTAGTCTCCCACAGCTAAAGCAATTGTTCCACAGTTTAGACTGAACACTGTCATGGATCCTGTGTTGTTTGCCTATCTGTCCTAAAACTCCTTTTTTACCAGGGAAAGCCTAAATTCTCAACATTATTCCATTCCACTCAGGGTACTTGATTCTGGTTTTCGTGCCTCCAAAAGTATCATGTTTGCAACTTGACTTCTTCCCTCAAAACATATGAGGGAGGAGGAGCTTAGAATGAAGAAGAGGGACTTAGCTGCAAGTAAAGACAGGGACAGGAGAGTCAAAGCCCTGACCAGAGAGGTCCCATGTTTTCAGGGAAGAGGGTCTTGGAAACCCAGGGACTGCAGCGAGGTTAACCAAAAGCATGGATTGGGAATGGTGGTGATAGGAGCAAGGGCCCCTCATGAAGGACAGAAAGAGGCTGCAGGAAGTTTGAAGACATCTCAACAGCCCTCAGTATGCCAGGAATCAGCCTACACAAACAAAAAACAGCCTCCCAACTGTGCAATAGCTATGTCATGGAAAAGAGAAGGAAGACAATAATCACCCAAAGCCTTCTCCTTTTCCAGAGGCCACTTGAAGGGTCAATGATGATACACATTTTGATACACAAGATGCAACCACAACATCCAGCGTGTGTTTGTGAGCCATGGTACGTGGAATTCCCAGGGTACTGTGCTATGGTACTGCTGCCCCTGGGGCACCTCACCCTTCCCCATTCCTGGGCACACCTCAGGGGCAGGGAGCACCTTGGGACAGGAGCAAGATTGCACAGTCATTTTGGAACTGGTACAGGACTGTTTGTAAAGTGGCAGCTCAGCCCCACAGTCTGACTGTAATCTGTTATTTTAGTGCAGGATATCCCATCAGGCAAAAGTTATTTTTCCCGAAAAAAGGATTGGGGTATCAGCAGAGCTCAGAGCTCAAAGCCAGAGCTCCATGCTTAGTTATATGGAGCACTAATTGTAAGCAAATACCCTAAAAGTAGCATATGATCCAGTATAAAGCAGGGAACTGCAAGCACCAAAGGTGTCAGAATCTGTTCCAAGAAGTACAGTGGAAGGCAAGAAGGATTTAGCATCTATGTTTAAATGAAAAATCACCAATTAAGTAAAGAAATTATACAGAAATGTACTCCCTGCATTGTCCTATCACCGTGTGCAGTGTCTGAGGACAGTAAGCTGCTTTGAGGCAGGATATTGCTGAGGTACAGTCACCACTCCTGCATTTCCCACTAAAGTTCTCACTAACTTCAGTGTAACACCAGAAGCATCACATTTCATGAGTAAGAGAGCAGAGCTAGGCTGCACTCCTGGCTCTGCCACTGACCTGCTGTCTGACCACAGGCAAAGGAAACAATCTCTCCCCTTCCTCCCTGCACGCAGCTCTGCCTGCCCATCCCGCATGAACTCCCTGCAGCAGTGCCGGCTTCAGCTGTTTTCATACTGCTTAAAACAATACAGGTTCTTTTCCCTTCCCAAGTATCATCCATTGCATCAATTCCTAAAGGACACTGCTGGAAGGGACTCTATGCAACATGGATTATCAGTGCCAAAGTTTTCTTCTTTGTTGGGATGTAACAAAACTACAGCTCTCCAAAGTGGACAAGCAGTCTGTCAGGACAGATCTGAGCGTCTTAAGATTGCCAAGACTGGTTTTCCCAGGGTAACTCCTTCGCATTTACTCCTCGAGTCCAAATTTGTTTTCCCCTAGTCCTATAAATAGCATATTTGCATTCTCTTCCCACCCTCCATGCACCACACTTCTCCCCTAGGATGAAATTAATTTTGTTATTTCCTGCCCAGACTTTTTACTAAACTACACGGTTTGGCTTTAATAGCTGAGCTGTTGCAAAACACTTTTCTGAGAATATAATAAAAAATTCTGGGTTCAGTGACGCACATAAAAACCCACAACCAGCACGCAGGTCTCCAACCACAAACTAGACCGAGAGATAAAGCCAATAGTAGCTACTCACTGCCTGCTTGCTAAATGGCACGTCCTACTCATCACAAATGGCAAACCCCACACCAGAAGCAGCAATACTCCAACTGCCTTAAACCCACAGAGATGGGAAAGAACAAGAACAGAGACAGGACACGGAGCAGCTGGAGTGAAGTGCTGTTCACAGGGCAGAGCCTCCTGCTCTGTCTGGTGTCTGATGGCCTGAACACTCAGTTCTCACGTGCTCTGAGAAGTGCACCTGGTGCTGCAAAGGTGCTCCTGGATGCACATTCATCTCCTTTTAAAATACCCCTTTACAGCACAGATGAGAATCAGGCCCAAGAAGTTTTAGAGAAAACTGCCAAGCTTGTACTTTTTATTTATTTATACAAAATAAACAGCAGATCTCTTGAGAGGCAAGTTTGCCATATTCATGACCTCAAGCCAACAGTTGGGACTCTCAAACAACGATAAACAAAAAGCAAACGCTGGCAAGTCTTTCAGCTGCACTTCTGCAGACATGGCACAGGAAAGCAAAGGCATCTGTAAGACCAGATCACTGACAGCGGGATGCAGAATTCAGGAGATGGTGCAAGGCTGAGCTGGAAGAATTCTGCGTTCAGACTGCAGCCCAGGTATTTCTGACCTCTGGTTAACTGATCAGAAATCACATTCTAACTTCACTTGTCAGAAAACATTAATAGTTAATGGTGCCTCACCACAGAAATTATATTTTGTGCATTTAGGGGTAAACTCTCTCCCAGCTTCTTCTCAATTATGTTTTATTTATGTTTTTAAAGGTGGCATCCTGTTCCAGCAGTCATTAAAAGGCATTAAACCCATTGCAGCTGCTTTTGCACTTGGTCAAAACCCAATCAGTCTGAATTCAATGCACTTGATCCAAATAAACAGGAGAAAGGAGCAAAGGCTAGAACAGTTTGCATTTTTTTAAAGTCTTCCCCGGCTTATTCTCATGCTTTTAATCCACATATCTTGAAATACCCCCTAAATTCAGCAAAAAAAAGGGGGGGCAAACTGAGGCACAGAATGGAAATTATAAATAAAACAATTTGGGAATAGGCAGAGGGAATCTGCTATGCCAAAGTGCCAGCTGAGATTTCTTCATAATATCAACAGTTGGAGACCAAGTTTGATTCAATCATACATTTCATAACCAAATGCCATGTTTCCACACTTTCACAAAACTGCTCTCTGAAGCCTGCAACTTCTCTTGTTGACTTGAAACATATGCAATGTTTAGAAGAGAGGTCTTTCAATACCCAAAACAAACAACTGTCATTATTTAATCAACAAATCAAGCACATGTTCAAAAGCAGATCCTATTTCCCCTGTCCCAGGAGATGAAATCTCGGGAGCCCGGCAGCACTTGAACACAAAATATATATGAGCTTACACTGATACTTCCAAGCCTAAAACCACGTCCTGCCCTGCAATTTAAGGAGCTGGTGGCTCAAGCTTTAAAAGGACCAGATCAATGTATGGCCCAGCTCTTACATGTGGCTAAGAGAAATGCAAATCATCTATCTTGCCTCAGACAGGAATTAATCAGGAAGGAACTCGTCTATTAACCTCCTGCCAAGAAGCAGCCCAGAGGGCAGGGAGCACTCTGAAGCATCGCAGCAGCTCCTGCTGCAGCAGGACACGGCACCAGCTGGATCAGCACCACGGAGTGAGGGAGGCTCTGCATTTCTGCCCCCTGGAACAGAAGACTCCTGAACTCAGAGTTTATCTGCATGGGGCACTGGCGAAAGTCAGATGAGTCATCTGAGGGCATCCAGTGAAAGTGGATTCACTTCACACCTTTAGCTGACTCTTATCTATTTTCCCCAGTGCCATTATATACACAAACCCTAAGCCAGTCCAAAAAAAAACCTCTTAGGCAACCTGGGCACTGAAGCAAACATAAAAAGGTCAGAATTGGACTTGCCAAATTTGTCTCTGAAGTCATGCTCGGCAACCACGTGAGAAGCTGATCAAGATCTCACCAGCCGTTGGGAGAGCAGCACATGTGAGTGCACTTCAGGGCACTTTCTCAAAGTCATCGAGTTTAAAGTGAAAAAAGGTGCAGGCTGGCTGACCCAGGCAGGAGAAAGAACGAGTATTTCACTTTTAAACAGCAAGCTGGGGGCTGAGGCAGAGCCTGGCATCTGGAGAGCTCAGACAGCCGCTGTGCAGGTACCAAGCCCTTCCTGAGCTCATCTATGGCAGGCACCCACCCGAGCAGTGCTGGCACAGCAGCAACCCGGAGTCACTGTGGCTCTGCCCAGGGCCCAGCTCTGAAACGGCCACAAGAGCTGCCCGTCCCTCCTGGGTCACCAAGAGATAAGCACAACAGAGTAAGTCCCCTGGATTCCACAGGTAGTGGGTGGGAATGCTGAATTGGTGGAAACAGCAAACACCAAAGCAGTAGCAGTGCTGGTTGGTTTCTCCAGCTGGGACTGAAATGCTGCAGTGCTGATGGTGTCCCCAGCAGAACCTTCCCCATGGTACAGGAATCAAGGCAATGTCAGTTGTGATGAGACTGATGTTGAGCCTGAACACTTATCTGGGGCCAGAGGAGGGACCCAAAGGAATACACCAGGACCAAGTGACTGGAGCAGACCAGAGTAAGGCCAAGGGATCACTATGCAGAAACAGTGCTGAGGCTTTCCTGGTCTGTCCCACCACCTGCACATGGAGGCAGGAGCAGGCAGGTGGAGGACGACAAGACACAGCTCTAGGCTCAGAAATCTGCAGGATTCTGCCAGGAATCTGCAGAGAGAGGACAGGCCTCTCCACGTGCCCCTGCCGGGCCAGCTGTGCAGCCAACCATCCAAACCAGTCCTGATCCAATGCAAGAGCCTGCAGGACCCTCCAACTAACAACAAACCAACTGTCCCTGCAACTCCTGCTGTCACACAGCACTGAGCTTGTTCCTTTTGTGAACTCAAGCTTTAAGCAGCTGACTCATCCGAATGCCCTCGGCTATCTTGATTGTTATCAGCATCTAATCACAGCATCAACAAACACCAACTGCAGGCTCAGAAATTCTCGTTTCCCCCCTGTGTTCAGAGAACTCATTCATTGTGTGTGCAGGTATAAAGATATCTTACAACAATGTGTGGACCGTTCCCTTTCCAGTATAAGAAGAACTGAACCAGTGCCTGGTTTTGACTTTTAAACCCAAATCTGCCTGGTGAAATGGAACAAGTGGGTCTGTACCCTTTTCACATAACATATGCTCATTTTGCAGTGAAATCCAATCCACTCTTTTTCATAGAACATTTCGTTCAACCACACAGAATACCATTCTTCCCATCTGTGTTTCCATTAGGCACACTCAGATAATGCAGGATTCAGCTGGAGAGTCTTACAATCTCACAGACTTCCAAGCTACTTTGAGGTCAGCTTGGAATTCAAACAGCTCTTTTCAAAGCAAGCACAGAAGCTGCACAGGTGCAAAAATGCATAACCTAAAATAATAAGAAGAAATGCAAAACACATTTCATTTCAAGGAATTATCTGTATCCTAAAAAAATTAGGTCACTCTGTCACCCACAAGCCTTTGCCCTCAAAAACCACAGAACTGAGGCTACTAAAGGATGATATTGTGACCATGAGCATGGCCAAGGTATCAGATAAAGTATTACAGAGAAATATCTGGTAACAGACTCATTTATTTACTTGAGGTGGTACCTGAGAAAAGGGGCTCACTTACATGTGAGACACTGACCTGTGGCCTGTGGAATTCACATTCTCTCACTTGAACCCAGCTGATTCATCCAGCAAGAATCATGGTACTAAGCAGGACTCCTATCCAAAATGTGAGGCCTGGCTTCTGGTTCTAGCTGGGCTAAAAGAGTAGCCACAGTATTTGCTTCCTTGGTTCTGTTTCCTCTCCACCTCTCCACTGATGATACAGGTGCAATCACAGGCACCAGGTACACAGGTGTCTGCTGTGCTGCACCACAGGCACAGGACAGGCTATAGAACAGTGTCACTGCTTTGAATGCCACAAACACCTCAGTAACATTAACACACTCACAAGGACCCCATGTGGTAGCACCTTGTTAAAAATAGGAAAGAGGAAGAATTAAAAATAATTTGCACAAAGTGAAGGAGCAGCTCTACAAACAGGCCATGAAATCCCTTTCAGTGCTCTGCTCTAACCAGGGGCTCACAGCAGCAGGGGCTGCAACAGAGCTTCTGAAAAGCAGAGGATGTCAGAAGGAGGACAGGGACGGGAACAAGCACCTGGCTGGCAGTTCCACTCTGGCTCAGGGGCTGTGGGGGTGTCTCAGTGCCAGCCCCACTCACAGCGGCTTCCGCCCGACCAACTGCTCCTGCAGAGCCGCCTGCGCTGCTGAGGGACTGCGGGTTTGCTTATAGCAGAAAAGGAAATAGTTTCTCAATGCATTGCTAAACAAACCCTGCAAAACAGGACCCAGCACAAGCCAGCAGAAAACTGTACAGGCAAGGTATGCTAGAGAGGGGAAGCCTTAAAAGAAATTAGTAAGTACAAGCAGAGAGAGCCAGAGGAGTAGGGAGAGATGGGACACCAGATGGATGGATTTTCCTTTGAACTCTCAGTCATGCCTGAGGCTGACACAATAGCCACTGCCCAAACACTACAGTATGTTATTTCTGCTTTGTCAGATGATGCAGACAGCATAATTTCTGGGTCACTTGGAGGCCACATAGCACTCCTTTACTCTCCCCTCCTCTCTTTTTCACACTCCCAGCAACTGAGGCTGTAAACACTCAGTTGAGGTCTTCCCAGCTAAGAGTGGGACAATGAAACTGCACAATCAAGGGGTTCCCTGTTCCTGATAATATGATTCTTTCAAGGATTTCATCCCAGTGAGCCTAATGCAGCTACAGGAACAGTCCTCTGCTTAAATATCAGTGATTTCACACCCACTGAACACTAAAACCGAAAGCCCTCCCCCTTCGTTTACAACCTGAGGACATGCAACTGCAACAGAACGACTGAGAGCATTCTGCAAGACTCAGAACTGTACCTGCCATCTGCTGAGCACAGCCCTGCTGCTGCCACATCAGATCTGCAGCTCTGCCTGCTCTCATCTCACAGCTCTCCAGCGCTCAGTGAGCTCCTTCACCTCAGCCATGCTTCATTAGCCCAGCTGTATTTCCCTACGGGGCACAGGAACTTCCTCTTGCACTAAGCCCATGCTGAAGAATATCCTTACACCAAACTGACCTACAGACCTGCTGAGGTTTCCCATCCCTCATGAAATTCATGCATGGCCATTTAGAAGGCTAATGGATTTACCCTGCTATGAAGAATACTTCTGTCCAAGCACAGCTCACTTCCTGTCTCACTCACTGGATTTCTTCTCCAGAGGCCCCAGATCCTGTACCTGGTCACATGCAGCCAAATCTCCAACAGCTCAAACAAACTGGTGACCATCATGGAGGGTATCACCATCAGTCCAGAATCCGGTTCTCAACAGCTCAGGCTTCACAAAGCCCAGTTCAATACAGTCTTGGCCCTCAGCCAACGTCTTCAATAATAGTTAATACACATCTGTCAGAAAAGGAGTAGGGGGAAGCTTCTCCCTTTGTCAAGACATCAGAAAGGATCTCCTGAGATCCCTTCCAGGGATTCTGCTTCGTTTGAGACACTGACCTGCATCATAACAGCACTGACAGAAACCTGGAGAGCCTCAAGAAATCAAAGACTTCCATCTCCCTGCCCCAAGCAAAGATCAGCCCTGAATACATCTTTCTTGACAGCAGGGGAAATGTAGGCTCAGATCCTCCCTATTTCTTGCAGGCTCCCAAACAAAGCCCTGCAGCCCGGATTCCCTGAGCCCTCACCAGCATGTTGGGAGCTGACATGCCTGGGTGGTTCTGCATCTGAGGGCAGGCAAGACTCAGTTCCTGGTTAGCTGGAGTGTACAAGTCTGCCAGGTGCTCAGATCCCAATACCACACAGGCTTCTGAAAGTACTGCAGGTAAACAATTACTTGTCCAGCTTCCCTGCTGTAGCCTATAAAGTCCTACAGAGGTGAATGCAGCCCACAGATAACACTAATGCTATGCCTCTCTCTACAACTGTAATTATTCAGTATCTTCTCAAACCCACTGAATCTCCCCTCCTATGAAGAAAACAACTCCTCCCCGTTCCCCGTGGGCCTTCAGAGTGACTGCAGCCAGAAGGCACCAAGCGACAAGGGGAAAGACTATGGAAGGTTTAGAATCTGGGAAGCACCAGGCCATACTCTGGGGATGGAAGTTGTGTTACAACTCATGGATGTCTCTCTAAATTCAAAAGTTACAGTGCCTTTAGAAAGAATACCCTCCATAATTTTTACGATTGCACTAATCATTCTCACACATCTGTAAAGGAACTCTCAGGTATATCTGACTGATGGCAGGGGAGGTGGAAATAAAGACACCAACAACCTGCGCATGTGTAACCTTCCAGCTCAAATAGAGTAGGAGAGTTTACAGCAGAGAATATAAAGCCAGACATTTCCTTCGGCAAGGTCAGGAAGGGGATGACTAATTGTATGTCCCCGTCATATTCCTGCACTTCCCCTTCCTCATTGCAGGCCTCGTTGTGCAAAGTCCTGAGCACCCACAGCTCTCACAGGCAGCTTGGTCTGAGGGAACACCTTCTCACCTGGTCTGGGCACTCCTTGTCCCCTCTGAGAACTGAGGTCCTTGAAGGAACCAAGCTCCTTTAATGAAGCAGTTTACTGCCCAGGATGCTGTCCCTAATCTCAAAGGGTTTTCCACATTTCTCTTCCCTTTGTCTTCCCAACCATCTCCCTTTTGTCTTACACATTTCTATTTCTGTAACCTCATCAAATCCATGCACAAACATCCAATCTCTTCCATTCCCTCATGGACTGGCTGGGGAACAAGACAGATTAGCAGCTTGTTCTCTGCAGCACTGGGGCTTATTAGCAGACCAAGGGTAGGAAACAAAGCACAACAAAATCAAATCCTCTGCTTGTTTGACTCAATTATTTGAGCACTTCAAGAGTTCCACCTTCCCCTCCTCCCCCTGACACACACAGTTCCGCAGACAGCTGCTGGGCTGGGCTTTGGGGAAGAGGTTTAGACAGAAAAATGTTAAGTCTCTGTAGGAGCAGGTTGCAGGTCTTGGAGCTGAAGACATTCTGTCTCTGCACCCTGGGAAATCCTTGCTAAGAAACCTTATTCTGTGAAATGCTCCAAATTATTGGCTTTCTGCTAGAGAGAATGGAGCTATTTTGGCAAGGACTGGGGTCACATTTCTCTTTTCACAGACCCTGCGTGAGAAAGCTGCCATGGCTCACTGCTCACATTTTGTTTTTCCAAAAATCTCTTCGGGGCTCTCTCTTACTGGTTCACGTTTGCCCACAGCAACCCCCGTGGGGTTTCTATCAGTGGCTTAAGTACAAATACAGAATTTGAGGTGGAGACACCTGAACTCAGACTCCCACCCCACAGAAGAACATTTTTTTCTTGTGAGTCTGAGACTTCCAGCTAAACCATGTTGTGCCCTTATGAAGTAGAGGAAAATACAGTTGCTGACCCAGTAATAGTTGCATGAGAAAAAATACAGAAGGGACTGATAAGCAGCCATAAACCAGCCAGTTCTGCAACAGCTACTTGGCATCATACAGCAGCCTGAAAGGATTTTAATCAACACTCAAAAAAAAGACCACAAATACAAAGATAACAAACTCCAAGCTCAGCATCTTTCAGGCAGATACAATATCCATTACTTTTGTGAATTTCCACATAAACTTCACACAGCACATTTGTCTCTGTGGCTGAGCAGAACAGGAGGTGGGGGCTGGGTTTTCTTTGCTTTTGTTTAAGACAAGTGTATTGTCACCATTTATGAAAACGAAGACTTTTTCCATGAAAGCAATTTAGACAAGTTTCTCATTTTCAAAACATTCTGTGGAACCAAATTAAAGATCTCAAAACATATTTTTCTAATAAAAACCTGCATTTAAAAATATTTCCCTTCTGCATTAAATGTACAATAGAAGAAAATGTACAGGATCAGAGTTTAAGCATTTTTCTTGTGTGTCCAAAACTTATTTTATGCAGAATTTGTGTAAAATCTGAGCCTGACTTTTCATTCCAGTTGGGGACTGGAAAAGGCCTTTGGAGCAGGAAAGTTCTCACATTTACCATCACTTCCACAATTCAGAAAATAATCCCATTTCTGCAAAGTGATTTACACCCTTACTCGCCTTCATTCCATTTCTCTGCTTTATACCTTTCACTTTTCATGCTTTACTGGCTCTTTAGGAAACACTCCTCAGAATACTTCACCACCCTGATGCATTACATGTGCTTAGTTACAGCCCTTTTGTCTAAAAGTATCTCCTCCAACTCTCTGCTGGAGAAAAGCCGAGCAGGCTCTGGGTTCAGGGTTTCAGCTCCCCCTGCTCAGAGCAGGAGGGACTCACTGCCCTGAGCCACAGCGACAGAAACGACACAAAAACATAACTGCTTAGGAGAAAAGAAAAAGCCATTGTAACAGCCTGTGTGCTACTCTGTCATGGAAATACTCCCCTCCTAAGGAGCAGAGGGAACACAAAGGGATTCTGTGTTGTATTTCTGTGCCTGCGAACTGACAGTTCTGAGCACTGGATACAAAATCCTGCAGTAAGAGTTGAGATTTTTCACTGCAGCCAAACAGCTCTTCATCAGAATACAAAGATCACTCAAGGTTTTGTCAGACTCCTTTCATTTACTGTGCTTCATCTTGATCTTTCCCAAAGGGACATGGATAAGTAAGGCATTACCAACAATCCTGAATTCCAAAGGATGCTTTAGAATACTGCAGTGCCACACCTGTGCAGTGGAAGACTCCAAATGCCACTGGGACTCTACTATACCTCCTACAAGGTGTGATCCAAAACACTACTAGGAGTAATCCTTTCTACAACACTCCTCCCGAGTAACAAGGCCAAAAACACAGTGAAGGCCTCCAAACGGTTAAGGGATCCAGCAGTGCTGCAGAGGGTTTCTTACTTGTCTCACAGGCACAAAGTCAGTGCCCACACACAGCTTTTCTAGTATTTGGCTTGTTTGAAAAGAGAGCACATCAGCTCCCCTTCCACAGCTCAGCTGGTCTGAGGATTTCCACAGATACAAAACTTACACCTGCTCAGCCATCACAGGTTGAGTGAACAACATCCCCCAAGTGTCAGCAGTCTTGCTTTAGAATCAGCTTCTGAATCCAAAATGCCTTAAACAAAAAACATTCTCCCTTCATCTTTCCTTCATAGTCTTATTTCTCTTTCGTGTTTTGGCAAAGGGAATTTATAAATTCAACTAGATTGTTTACAGTATCATCTTGAAAGTGCAAGTAATTAGCAACAGATTATTATTAGCTTTCCAGCCGTGATCTGATTCCAAGAACATTAAAATTATCTGAAACTTCCAGATGCCCTGATTTCTCAGAATGCTGGATTAGGTCCTGTCTGTGCTGCCTGTTACCCTACCAGTACAGTGACATTAGAGCCTGGTGCTCAGTTGGGTTACAAACACATTTGGGAGCTCACTACAAGCAGCTTGGCTGCCCAGGCTGCTCCTCAGCCTGGTGTTCCCGCTCTGGAGCCCCTTTCCATGGCCTGCCTGCAACACCCCTGCATGTCCAGTCTTGCGCCTACAAAACTGCCACTGCCAATCATTTTCTTCTGATTGAGAAGAGAAAGGGAGAGGATTGAGCACAGTCACCCAAAAATAGGAAGCTGTAGCACTGAGGACCTGCCTGGTCTTCCTTTTTGATGACTCAGCAGATGCTCTCAAATCAGTTACTCAGTTTTTACATGCACCTGTCAAAACCCAGTTTTGCAGGACATGCATCCAACTGGAGAATTCAGCAAAGCACTTTCTGCTTCGCCCTCCTCCAGGCAGGGGGAACATGGCATTTGGAGTGAGCCTCACTGCTTCAGCCTGGAACAGCATCAGGCCCAGCAGCACGTGGCTCAACAACCACCTGCTCGTTCCTCTGCCACAAGCTGGTACCTGTAAGGGCAGGATTCCCAAACATTCTACTACTGAGTTGCTTTTGAGGTCAGCTGCAATAAAAAAGGGCAAATACACCAGCACCATGAAGGAAAATGCAATTTCTAAAAAAGCCAGAGTACCTAAAAATTCCAGTTTGCCACATATACTACAGTCCCCAGTGCCAAGGCTCTGTGTTCTGTTCTTGGGATGAGACTGAGGAAGTGGAGTTTGATCAAGTATTACTATGGGGAGGGGGCTTCTCTATTGTGAGAGGGTGTTTTTGCATCTCGCAGTGAAAAAGGAGGAGGGACATGGCTGAAAAAAACATGCATTTTTAAAAAAATGTCAACTATAGGAAATTGCTTAACTGGAATGTGGCAACCTGCCACATTCGCTCTTTTAAAACAGCAAAACAGCTTTATTTTAACAAGCTGCTATGAGATTGCATTTTGGGATTGTCAGGAAGAACAAAATACACTAAACCCCACTCTGTTCAAAATGCTTTGAACCTTTCATGCAAGCTTCCTTAGTTCAGATTTTAAAAGGAAAAAAGAAAAGCTTTGGTATGCTCTGCCATGGAGTCAGATCAGAGATTTCTAGTTTACTCATCAATTTTGAAGAATGCTCCCAGAGTGCTGTGTACAGGACTGAAAAATCTGTACATGTAACTGAGATTCAGCTGCCAAGTCAATCAAGCAGGTCACCCACAGCTCAGCTCCAGCAGAGACTTCTAAAACAGCTGAAAAATACAACAGAGTCAGTAGGAGCCTTCTTTATCTTCCCTCCAGGACTGGAGATGCCATTTGTCATGGGAATCACACAAAGTTTGCTTCCCTGGTCAGCTCTCCTTCCTTCTCAGCAAACAAACATATAAACCCATCCAGCATCGGTCCAGTGCCCCCTCTCTCTGCAGGCCCATGTCCTCAGGTGAGCCTTCCTGCCCTCACAAAACCAGGAACATCACAGTCTCAGGCAAAGCTCTGGGCAGCATTCCTGACTTCCAAGTGCAAGCAAAGGCAAGGAAGCAGAGAGTCCAGGAGGTCTCAGATGTGCCTCCCATCAGGACAGCATTCCCAGAATTCCCAAACCAACTCTCACACAACACCACAAATAGTCACATCTCCCAGTCAGGCTACAGGAAATCAACACACCCTTATGAATTTATCCAATTATTCCCATTATGCCTGAGGTATCCTCAGCTTCAGTACCACTTCTGGGAACACTCCAGATTTCCTAGTGTAGAAGGGCCCACACTCCCACTGTATCACTCTACTGACTGCAGAAGGCTGAAGATTCCTGAGATTGAACACAGTTTGAGAAATTTACTGCTATGCAATTCTGAACAAGCATTTTGGATAGCAAATCACCCAAAACCACAGGAGAGACATTCCTGTAGTGGATTACAGATAAAAAATCCTCTCTGAAAACCCAGGACCATCCCACTGGTGGAGTCTGTGTTATTTCAATGAGACTGAAGGAGTTTGAAAAAGTTTGGGTTAAACATGGGGTGTGGGGAAAGGCTGTGAAGCAGAAGATGATGTTGCAGAAAGGCTTTGTTTATGGCCATTTTCCTGATCTCGTTCTGAAGCTACTGAAGTGAGCTCTGTGTTTCACTCTGCTATTAAACTGCTGTTCAGTTGCTGTGTGTCTTTAACTGTGTGTTGAATGAGGTTTTGTACTGGACTAGTTCTTCCTTCCTACTTCCCTGCTGCTTTGCAGGGCCACAGACTGACAGAGTGAGGCAACAGGAAGGGCTGGAGTGGAGGAGTCGCCTCTACAGGGACAAAGCAGGATGTGACCTGTGTTCCCTAAAGAGGGCACAAACAGTCAGATCATGATATCCAAGCTGGTGTCTCCCTAAAGGAAAGACTATAGCAAGGACCACAGCAAAGCTGTTAATCTTGGGTTAGAAACTAAATTTAATTATATCAGTGATGCTTTGCAGGAGGATCTTAATTATTAACAAAGCAAAGAAGTCAAATTAGTGACTATTCTGATGGATTCTTGCTAAACTAAGCTCACTCTGGTATTTGATGGAGCTTCAATTCTGCCAGACCTTGATCTTGCAAAGTGTTGGTGCTGCTCCTATCTGAAAGCATCCAGCTCCTGCAGCCTTAGTACTCCGCTCCCACAGGACAAAGTGTGTGGAAACCTGTGTGACCTGTTTGTCCAGCTCAGAGGCTCCCCTTCCCCACTGGCTGTGCTGCCCTACTAAACTGTGAATTTAACAGCCTATGACACCATTTGTTCATGAGCCGCCTGAGCCCCACACGCTGATTGCCAGCTGGGGACAGCAATCAGAGCCACTCACCTCAAGTCAGTCTCACCTCCAAGCACAGGTACTGATGTGCAAAATGTCTCTTCAGCCTCAAATCTTAACAAAAGGTTGTATTAGCAGGCAGGAAAGTACAGTTGAGGGAGGCTTTCCTGCTGCTAACTCAGTGCTCTGTCCTGGCTATTGTTACATATGAATTGCTGCTCCTGGGTCTGCTCAAACAGCAGAGATGGTACCCCAGCACTACAAGTTCATACTCTGAGGGTAATGATTCACCCAGTTCAACCTTTTTAATCTCCAGTCTGGGAAACCGTGCCATCAACTTCTGAACGTGCCTGCTTCAAAGCTGTGGCCTTGGGTGATCCTGTCTACAAAGGACTTCTAGTAGTACCCTACATAATGACAAAAAAGGCATTGCAGTGGATTAGCAGTGGCTTGGATGCCTGAACCCCAGGGTAGCTACACCTGCATACCAGAGCTGGGTTGTGACTGCTCAGACCACACAAGGCAGAACAGCCACCTCTGCCAGGCCTGCTGCATTCTGAGGGCCAGCCCAGCTGGCATGGTCATTCTGCACTTGTTTTATTCAGCTCTGCCCTAGCCCAGAGTTCAAACACACACTGAGGCAAAGCCAAGAACCATACTCAATACATCTCTAAAAAGGGGAGCTTCCACTGCTGCTTTAGAGCTTGCTCCCCTTGTATGTCTTTTTCTACTGAAAGGGACCTTAGTTCAGTATGGCTGACTGCTGAGCAGCTAGTTAGTTCAGTGTGGATGACTGATGAACAGTTCAGTGTGGATGACTCCTGAACCAACTTCTTGCAGTGCTTTGACTCTCCCCTGCTTTTCTTGTTTAGCTGAAACCCCTGTGTAGGAAGCTAAGTAAAACTGACCTGGAGGCTGTTTATGCTTTCAAAGGGTATATGTTCTGTGCTGGAAATGAGTACCTCAATCCAACCTGACTGTACTACAATAATAACTGGAAATGAACTCTAGACCATCAGTTCCCAGCCTCTCTGGGTTAGATCATGTTGCATAAGTGACAGCCAAGCCTGGGGGAGGGGAAGGCTCAGTGACAGGGAGCAGCACGTGCCTCCTGCCACAAAGGCAAAGACCCTCCTTCAGCTGCACAAAGCGTCAGACCAGGGATGATCTGTAGGAAACCAACAGCAATGGGAGACAGAGAGTGGAAAACACTTCTGGGTTCCACAGCAGCTGAAAGTAGAGAGACCAGTCTATAAAGCCAACTACTATATGGTTTCACTTGAACTTGAACCTTGAGACTAGCAGATAACCTGTCAGGAGTGTGCTCCAGATATCCAACCCAGATAAGCAATGTTAAGGCTTCCTTTGTCTCCCAGCCAGGCCATCTGCAACAGCAATGTGAGAATGACAGCACAATGCAGGTGCAGTTAAGTCCCTTCCAGTCCCAAGTTCCACATTGTCCCGTCCCAAACACTAAATAAAATCGAGACAACAAGCACTTTCTTTGACATGTGTCTGCCCTAGCTACTTGCCAAGAGAAGTTAGAAAACCATGGCTAGTAGAAACCTCTCATGAATAGGCAGACTGCTTTCAGTTCCTCTCAGTGAGCCTGTAATGTGCTCAGCTTTCACTTGCCAACATTAAAACCTCCCTCCTTGTCTTTGGTCATTCTGGAGAATGAGGAAGGACCAAAGAACACGGGTTGAGTACAGGCAGCTCTCCCTTTTATTGCAGGGGGAACTGTGTAGTACACAACTTCTCACCCCAATTGTTCCTCCTGAGGAGCCTTTCAAAGCATGCTGACACATCCAGAATTTCTACACAATAAGATTGTAAATTAGTCTTGTCTTTCACAAAAGGCTCATGACAAACGATGATCTCCCACGAGATACACTGACCTGCTAAATTGTCCATTGGTCTCTTGGGGGGTTTCCAGGACCTCCTTGAACATCATTTCCTGAAGTCAAACAACTGCACTTTCCCACTGAAATAACACATGGCTTGGGTAATGGCAGAGTCTCTTCCCTACATGCAATTCTAGTCTCGGGAAAAGGTTTGAGCACTTAAAAATCCAGAGAAAGACCTGAAGAGTTGGCTCTGGATGTTATGAAAGAGCCGAATGGTTACTGCTGTAAAGTTCCAGGTATACTTGGGTGAAGCAGGCTGGTACACTCCCATGCTGGGGTTTTCTTACACTGAATAGGAGCTGAACTGGGAAAAAAGCAATGTTGCTGAAACACACAATCAACAAGCTGAAAAAAGAAAGGATGTCTTATAGCTGTAAAATTTTCACCACCCTAAGGGACAGGTGAAATAAGGCAGAGAGAGAATCCTTCTGTATTCTAAAAATACCCACTTTCTCAGTTTATTATCCTTTGCTATTTAAGGGTTGTTTTTTACTCCCTTGCCCATTCAAAACACACTTACTTTAGTATGAGATCAAGTCTGAAGACAGTACAATAGTACTTGTGTTTAAATAGCTGGAGCTTCAAGTGAGGGTCAAGGCCATGCTGTTTAAGGTATTCAGCCTCAAAAGGCACTTAGTAAAAGACCTGAGCCAGCAGAGACTAGAGCTAAATTCAGCTCTTACCCTAGTTTTAAACTGTTTCAACTCCTTTGTTTTCAGCACAGTCACATTCAGCTTCTACTCCTGTAAAGAAAAATGGGCTCACATAACCTGACATTTGTCTGATGTCAACTGGACAACCCAAAGGAACATAAGTGGGGTCCCTCAGTCAAAGCCAGCTGCACTCATGGCTACAGATGTCATTTACATGATACCTTCAGCAGACCAAGTGTTCCATCAAGTGATATGGCTGTAAATAATTTACCAGCAACCCCATAACACTTGATTAAAACCTACTGAAAGAAGATCTAATTAAATTGTCTCTGAAAGAACAATGATATGACGACTGTGTAAAGGGCAGATGGCACGTAGAAGCTCATCGGAACATGAGAAAATAATTTAGAAGGTACCTTTATCTGCACTGAGCTGTGGTGATCTCCACCTGTGTGATTCTGTCTGCTCTGCAGAGTAGTCCCTCATTCTGCCTTTGGGCATCAGAAGTGACAGCAAGAGTACTGGTTGTCCTCACAGGTAGCATTTGGGCACCTGTAAAGAAAGTACCTCATCTCGTAGGCAAAGAGGTTAGAGAGGAGTTGCTGCATCTTTCAGTGATGAGCAGCAGACAGTAGGGAAGGCTTGGAATGGCCTGAGTCCTAAAACCAGCTGCTGAGAGGACTGGTGTTAGCAATGAGGTTGTTAACGACACCAGTACTGGGTAGCCAGTACAATAAACTTTGCAAGGCCATAAGCTTTAAAGCTGTGTATCTGCTGTGCTGTGAAATATATGTTTTATGGATTAAATAATAGTTGGAAAACACATTATAGGAATGTAATGACTACCTTGCTGCAAATTGTATGTGCTTTGAGAAAAAGGAACACAGCTCACAGCAGATCCTCCACATCTTTCAACATCCGAGGAAAAATGAGCTCTATTTCTTACCCCAAATCTAAGAAGAGATGTGGACATAAAACTAACATCAGGGAGTTAAGTATAAATCTAGAGTTGCCTCAAAGTTCAAATGAGTATCACCCAGTTCAAAGTTTTGCATGAAAATAAGAACTTACTGAAGAAAACACAGACTTTTGTACTGTATAGAATGAAGTCCATCCCAGTTGGGGGAAGAGAGTCTATTGCTCATAGACAGGCTTTCAAAGTAATTTAATGTGATTCTGGTGCAGCTACATGAGATGAAAGCAAAGCTATGCCGTGTTATCTGCCCTGACCTCACAGAAGCTGCGACATGTTTGCAGTCAGTCATACTGGGATGGGGAAGGGGAAAGCATTAGACTCTCTCAACACTTCTGAAATGAGCACTGTGAAACTCAGTCCTCTCCTTGGTGGGTCTCACAACTGCTGCCATGCAGGTTAACTTGTAAAGTACCTTTCCCAGAATGCCTCTCATTTAAGGGCAGGAAGGTCACGTGCTGGAGAAACGCTGATCCTTAGCCAACCTGGCAATGGCCTGTACAGCAGCTTGGGAGCCACACTGCTCTCCCCCTGCAAACAGAGGGGCCACTAGGGCTTCTCAGAGGAAAAACTCACAGAGGGATTTTTCCCAAAGAAATGACTGTTTCTCACTGATACACTTCAAAATCTCTCATGCATCAGGGTGGCTCTCCAACTTTCCCTATGTCCTCTGTCCCTGAGTTTGAGGTCAGATAAATCTCAGAGCATGAAGAGGCTGAAGGCTCAGCACTCAGAACTGCTCTAAAGAATTCTAGCAATGCAGAGACTTTTAGAGCTCACTGATGCTGTTCCCACACTGCCAAGGCTCTGTCAGGAAAGCTGCCACAGACCATGCTGCCAACCCATCCAGCAAAATACAGTTTGAATGTGAAGACTTTATTCTTTGCAGTATAAAGGGGCCATGCCTGGAATGGAAGAGACCACTTGTCAGAACACAGGAAGAGTGAAAAGGCTGAGCCAGCCTATTTATGCATAGGATCCATGAGGAGTGAAAGGGAGAGGCAGGGATCAGACCATGCATTTCCTCATGGGTTTCCCCTTCCCCCTGCACCTTGGTGTTACAGCTGCAGGAAAGATCAAGCCAGAACTGTGCAAAACTGCTGAGTCAGGCTATGGATGTGGGGCCTCAGAGAGGCTGTCGCAGTGCTTGGGCCAGAGGACAAAGCCCTGTGCTGAGGCAGAGCTGAGCAGGCGGAGACACCACGGGACACAGACAGGCAGGATGCAGCCACTCAGCCACAGGCAGGCGTCACTGGGCTGAAGGACATCGAGCAGCCCTGCCTCGGAAAGATGAGCCAGAGGCATTTTGCATTAAGAGAACTGAAAAGCAATGCAGGTTAAGCCTAGTAGAAGGATTTAGCTAGTCCTGGCTAAGTTAGCAGAACGAAGGTGGCCAGAAACAACCACGAATGCCTCTGTAAACTTCCCAGCAGGCTCAAAGCTCTTCTGACGCACAGCAGTAGCCTAACAATGAGAAAAATATCCTGTTTTGGCACAACAGTTCGAAAGGACATTGAAAAATCTGTTAATAAAATGCTACCGGCAGGATCTACCCCTTCATTAAAGAACATGGCAAAGGCAGCTGGACTGGACTGCAGAGAGGAGCTGCAGGGAGCACCCTGACAGTGCCACAGACTCCAGCTCAACCACTGCATCCGCTGCCAACACACTCACTGCTCACTCCACTAAAGAGATTTGAAATCTTACGATTGAGGTGTCCATTAACTTCAAAGCTCTTTGCCTCAAACACCAAACTAGTTATTCTTGGCAACTGAGGCAATCTGAGTAGCACAGTAGAAAAAAATAGGGAAAAAACACATCAGTGGAACTGGAACCTGCCTTGGCAGCAGAATAGTGTTGTAGATTTAGTTTCCATAAGAATCAAAAACTAAATACTAGTGTCAGCCTAGCACAAGTATTCAGCCAGCTCTTGCTAGGTTAGCTATACCTCCAGTTACAGGTTGGCAGGTGAGAACTGATAAGGCCCACTTAGTTAGAGGTAAATAGGTAATTACTGCTACATAGGTACAATCAACATCGTTACAGAAAACATCTTCTCCCCAAGCAGGATTGTATTTCCTACAAATGCCATCTCAGCACAAACCCAGGCAGTGTTTCAGTGCAATAGCTAAAGACCCAGACCACAGTAGCTCTTCTTTCTCCTTCCAAACCTGAGTTTCCACTGATCCCACTCAAGTCCCTGGCCATGACTGCCAGTGGCCCAGGAATTTAGGGTGCACCAAGAGGCATCCCACAGAAATTCTGCCTCATTATACCCAGACAAAATGCCACCAATACAACACTGCTTAAATCATGCCTTCAGCAGACAGCCAGTGGTTCTACAAATATTACAGCTGACCCACAAAGCAAGACCAAACCAGTTTCAACACACAAAATACCCTGTCTGAATGCGAATGGGGCTGACAAGCCCTTTGAGACCTACTCTGGGGTTTCTCCCTGTGTAGCTCTGTGAATAAATGCTAAGAGTCTTTGGGGTTTGTGCTCACATTGGCTCTTCATAGCTCTTCCATATACCCTTCTGTTTCACAGGAAAAAGAGAAAGAAATACCTGGAACCTTTCTTCATACAAAGGGAAAAGGCTGAAGGCCTGTGCAGACCTCCCCAAAGAGATCAGTCTCCTTAGAACAATACCTGTGCATTTTAGTCAGTTGTTTCCTTAAAACAAGGGAGGATAGTCAAGGGCAGAATTCACTAAATACAGGAGAAAACATTGCATCTGACCTGCACTCAGAGAATTTGATACTACTGGCTTATGCTGGTCTGAGGCACTCAGAACTGTTTCTATAGAAATTATGGGAAATTAAAGTTAGAAGGCTTTGTAAGAAATGTTTTACTTTGTGGAAAGTATCATTTCTGGTGAGAAAGACAAAGGTCTGTAAGCTGAAATGTTTTGCTTGGCAGATGAAGGACAGTTTCTAAGAAGGAGACATCTGAAAAATTCAGGAAGCTTGAAACAACAAAATCTCACTACTTCAAGTTATTTCAGAGGAGCTACGTAACTGTATCCTAAAGCAGGATTTAGTCCTCAAGCTTGCTCTAAAAGTAAAAGGAAAACACTGCTCTGGAAGACAAAAAAATGTTGCTAGAAAATTCCCCATGCTATAAGCATGGGTAGGAACCAGGTGTGGAGAGGTCTGGAGGCAGCATCAGGGGCACAGACACACATCTCCTTGTAACTGCACTTACTGGCAGATCCATTTACCTCCCCTATCAATATCTTTTAGTGGTGATGCCTGGCTGAAGTTCTCAATCTGTAAAACATATTAATTATTTCTTCTCTCCAGTTTATTCAACATCATTAATAACTAAAAATAAAACAACACTGGAACCTGCAGGCCTCAACAACAACCCACACAGAGCAGCAATGAGGAGCTCAAGATTTCCTTTCCAAATTTAGATTGCTTCAAACAGAAGCAAAAGTTCTTTGATACAGTAACAAACCCACGATTTAGAAGCACACGAGGAGAGTATAACTGGGCAGGAAGGTGCTTGCCTGCCCTGCTAAACCTACTTGCAAAAGGCTTCTGAAGATTTCCAAAGGTCCCAGCCCCAAGGCTGCGTGCTGAAAACTGGGGTCAATGACATGTTGTGGCAGCATCAGATCAGACCAGACCAGAGCCTGGATCTGCTGCATCCCAGCAGCATTCCTCAGTGCCATAATAATTACTGCTCTAAAGAGGAGCTCTCAGCTTCTGCTAGTAGATCTCTTCCATAAGGGATAACTACTAATCATCCTGTGAGAGGCACTCCATAGTCCTGATCAAAGCAGGATTCCTTACTCTGCTGATGAAGCGTCCTGTGACTCCTCTCTGCTTCCCCAAGATGCACACAAAACAGATTTTCTCACTAGGCAGAAAAGGAATGAGAGACCTGGCCTCTGTTCACTTTAGAATACATACAGAAATGACAACTATATTTTAACCTTAAAGCCAAAGTTATGAACAGCCTTGAGCTCAGGTACGTAAGTCCAATGAGATTTGGATCTTCCATCTACCTACAGCTCCAAAAAGCTCAGACTTCAGCTATGTGTGCTGCACTGAGAGAAGGATGAACATCAGACATCTATGATCAGCCTGGTCTGTGATACACTCACACCCAGAGAGAACAGGGCCTAAGCTAAGGTTTGAGTTTCCACATCAGCAATGCTTCTGGGTTCAGTTCAAACAGGTTGTGCAAAAAGCACGTTTACAATGTAGGCAGTGAGCTCAGACACAGAACAGGTGACTGTCACCCAGCATAGGTTCAGGCATCGATCATTACTTCATGGTCCTCAAACCATGTACAGTGGGAGTACAGCTGGCTGGGACATGCCTCTGTTATCTGTACGTGGCACAGGAGCTCTGTGCAGCTCCAGCTTGAGGCAAAACACCTCTCTGACCACCTGTATACTCTGGTGCTTTGCAGGTGTCCTCTCACTTTAAAAGTGAGACAGAATTCATCTGGTTTAACTTGGGACTGATCCTGTCCTAGATTCTGGGGGCTATGCCAGTGAGGATTGGCTGCAGGAAAAGCCAAGCCAGAATGACAAACTATTTCCTAATCGTGTTGTGCTGGTCTGACTGGGTGCAAACTCCCACCAAGAAGCAGGAGTGCCCACAGCACTTCTATGCACAAGTGCTCACAAGTTATGTCTTGGAAAAACACCCATTTCTTTTGCAGCAGGTGTGTTTTGAGATTCAGAGAGCCTCTGTCCCCCTGATTTGCCTGCTGTGGCAACCCTGTGCTGCTGGCAGTGCCAGCTGTGTGGGATTGCTCCACAGGAGTGAGAAAGGAGCAGGGAGAGAAGTCTAAGAGCTGGCTGAGTCAGTGTCACTGGGTGGTGTCATCTATACACTCTGTGCCTCTCACCACAGCAGTAGTCCAGGCAATACATTCTCCAAGCCCCGAAACAATAAGAGAGAGCCAGGGCTGCTTTCATTAAAAAAAAATCCCTATAAGCTGAAGATAAGGATAAGAAATCTTAGCCTTAAAGGAAAGGTGAGGGTTTATCCCTCAAGTACCTGCTAGGTTACACACTCTAGGTTGGAAATATCATTTTAAGCATAACTATTCCCTAAATAATTCTGTGTGTCACATGACTTCTTTGTTAAGTGTTCCTATTTCCAAACAAACCAGGTGATAAATTTGTGTACCCCCATGCTGACTCAGAGCTGTAAATCTGTCACTGGCACGCAGCTGGAGCACTGCTCAGGGCTTTCCTCAGGTAAAATGCAGTTCACAGCACTGGAACTCAAGCAGCAGCCCAAGGTCTGTGCAGGTGGGATCTGTGCAAGCTTGGTCACATCAAGGAGTTTAGCTGGATACATCTGGGGTTCACGTCAGCTACTTCCCTGACAAGACCAATTCTGTGCATGCAATAAGGATCAGAAATCCTGTGTGGAGACTGCAGCTTGTCTGGCACCACAGATCGGGGGCTCCTGTCGGTGTGTGCAGGAGCAAATGCACAGACCTCCCAACTCTGGGCTCTGCTGAGCTCCTTTACTGACCCCCAGTGCTGAGAAGGGTCTCCAAGCTGAGTGCATGAAGATGAGCAGAAATAACTGTGACCACACAGGCAGTCTTAGAGAGGCAAAGGCAGCACAAAGGTTTACTCTTACACTTCCTTTCTGGCTTCCCAATCAGTGCACCATAGAATCCAACCCAAGGCAAGGAGCACACAGAGCTTGACAAAAAAGTGAAGCGTTGTGTGTTTATGTTGATGATACCCAGAGTTCCCAGGACAAGCTTTGCTTAGCAGGTTACATTAAAACACTGCTGCTGGCTTTTTGTGTCAACATTTATACAAAATCAATTGTAGGAGATGCGCTAAATTCCATTATGATGTGCAAATTCTGATCATATACAGAGACACACTGTGACAAAGGACAGATGTCTACAGACTGGATAATAATATGTGGTTCTCCCTCCTTCCAAGTCAAATAGAACCTCTCTTGAAGCCTATCTTGTACAAGTGCACAAATTTAAAACAAAAGAAAGTCCTCCAAAAATAAGACACATTTAAGAAAAATAAAGGTGTTGCATACATGCAAAAAGTAAGATGAAGTAAGAGACTTTTTCCTTCTCTTACATAAGACCTGCTGGGAAAGGAAGTCTTTTCAGCTGAACAAGGTTTATAAACATGTGGCTACAGGTTGCAGTTTGGCCTGAAATATTCACTACTCCCACTGCTTCCAATTTATAAACAGATAGTGGTCTTATGCATACCACATGCCCAACTTCCAGTGTGTAAGTGTGGACCTTTACAATTCCTCTTCCTCCACACTTCCCTCCATTTTCAAAGCATTTGTTTCTGCTCAGAGATTGCTTGGTAAGATAAGCCTTTTCTAGACAAATTGCCAAATGAATCGAGATAATGCCAAAGCAAGTTCAAACAGATCTAATCCACAGGTATCATCCAGCCACTGTGAACAACTGATTTGTGCAGAATAGACTGATTTGAGACACGGCACAGCTGGAGTCAGGCTTTCTGTTTTCTGGAGGTGCTGAACAGAAGACATTCCTGAGGAAGAAGTCAACCTGATCTCTGCACACAGGTCAGGAGGGTCTCTATCACAGACTGAGTGCAGCCAGAGAGCCACAAGGACAGTTTTTCTTCAAGAGCAGGCAGAACTTTGCAGTGCGTGCTTCCGCCCCGCCCGACACTCCCACCGTAACCAGGCTGGAGGCAGCTGCCATGCCGGGAACTGCAGTCAGCTCTTATGAGGCAAGAACCAAGGTGGGAAGAAATTGCATCTGCAATCTAAATCCACTCTGGGTGTCGGTCCAGCCTGGTCCTGCCTCACCTTTGCTGCAGTTAAAAGTGGGAAGGTGTCTCAGTTAGTCTGGGAGTTTCCACAGCTACCCAAACCAGCTGTTTCCAGCAGAAGAGACCGAGAAACCACAGGAACCTTCCCTGCCCACAAGGACCCAGGACTTTATTCTCCCACCTCTACCAGACTGCCTTGAGCTGCAGCTGGAAATTAGATGTGCTTCACTACAGATGTCTAGTCCCATCATCAGCTTCCCAGCCACGAAAAACCAATCCAGAAAGATACTGCTTTCACAAAAAGAAAAAAAAAAGGCTAAAAATAATACGCTTCTAACTTTGTGAAAGCCATTTAAGACTCATGTAAGGGATTAGTGTACGGACAGAGGTAAAGGATGACAGAGCTATTTCTTTCCAAGGATACTTAGAACAACACTGGATGCTCACCATATGGCAAGACATTTCTTGCTCTCTTACATATGGGTTAAAATCACCATTATTTTCCATTTCAGTTTGGTTGTCAACTTCAGAAGTGAGTAAACCTGCTAGAACAGAACTGAAAGCACAGACCAGCACAGGGTAAAAAGAAAAACACTCAAGCACTTACTGGGCAGAACATATAAAACTTTAAAAAAATTACCAGCCCTTGTGGCATCACAGAACACAGTCTGCTAATAACCAAACTAACAGAACCTACTTTCCACTACAGGGAAACTCCCTGCCCTTCTAAGAAACAGCCTTCATACATGTGAAACAGTCAGCTCACATAACACATCTACACTCTACACACTCTTTGCAAGCAATTCCCACAGCCTTTCTTTCCCCCTCCCTTCTGTATTACAGAAGTTTTCCCTACACTCATCTGAGCCACCATGAGTGCTTATCTGTACCTGTCAAGGTCCCAGTTTGAAATCCTTATCTACCATGTGCTTTATTTTGAGAAGACCTTATACACAAGAGGAATGAGGAAGGACTTAAAAGCACTTCAGTAAACTGGGAGGTACCTAAGCATGCGCTCATGTGCCCTGGTTTAGGTTGATGATCTTGACCTGGCAACACACTCACACTTGTGGTATAAGTGACAGCTCCCTGAGCTGTGAACAGGCACGGAGGGAAGTGGTACCAAACTGACAAAGTTAATGTCAAGAATAACACAATCATTTAGATGAATTTGCACTGCTGTGTTAGGCTGTGGATTCCACTCACATTGCAACTACTTTCAGAACTTTACTTCAGGTCTGTGCTAACCTTGGGATCAGAAATGGCCATGAGCATGCACTGCTGTCTGACCTGAACTGGTACAGAGACAGCCACATCCACATCACAGCATCCACCCCATGCACCATGCTGTGAGTGCCTGAGTTCAGACATACGAGGTTGAGCTCTAGGAGATACTCCTTCACCTGTTACATTCATGGTTTTGACACGAAAACTAGACATTACACAACTTCTAGAGATGTATGAGCTATGTATAAATCACACTGTAGAAGCTTCCCTGTCATTTCATCCCTTTGAACAATAGCAAGTGAAATCAATACAGATTTTTTACTTAGTGTACTGGTCAGTCTTCAAATCATACAGTGCATCCTTGAACTTAACCTCAGGAGCTGCTTCTTCAACTTCCAAAATCAAATCCCCTCCCTTCCCAAACTAGTGCTTTCTCCTTCCAGTCAGCCCCTTTTACCTATCTCAAGTTCTGTCATTTCACTAATGGCTGTGGCTTCACTACATAGTTTAACTGTCATATTGATGTAAGTAAGCTTTCATAATTCCTTCTCCATGAAAAAGTTTCTGCACAGAAAAGAAGCCCCATGAGGATTCAGACCAGCAGTGCAGTTGTGGCTTGCAGGCCCAGCACCTGCACCACCAGTAGCCACCAACCACCACCCACAGGGCCATTCAGGGACTCATCAAGGCCACCAGGGAAGCACAGCAGGCCCTGGAGATCTCCAAGCTCCCAGGTGAGGAGCTGCCTACACAGCCAAACCACCAGTACCCTGTTGCATGCAGGGACAGGGTGTCTCTGCTGACATGATCCAACCGGCAAACATTGCTGACACACGAACCAAGGCACAGGAGTTACACCTGGGACCCGAGACAGCACTGGGACCCGAGACAGCACCGGGACCCGAGACAGCACCGGGCCCTGAGACAGCACCGGGCCCTGAGACAGCACTGGGACCCGAGACAGCACTGGGACCTGAGACAGCACTGGGACCCGACGTGTCTTTTGGTACAGGCAACTGAAGAGCACAAAGAGCACTGAGTCTGTGCCCATGCCCATGGCACCACATGTGGGCAGAGATCCAGCACTTTGTTAAACTCCTAGAGAAAACACACACTGGACCATACATCAGAGATTGTTTTCAGCTCTAAGGTTTTTTTCTGATCATAAATTTTATGATAATCAGTGAATGTAGCACCCATTTGTTTAACCACATAGAGGCTGAAGAGGGTATCACTAGAAACAGCTCTTGTTGCTTTAAGAAGAACCTGAAGATGATAGAAGGCCTTTATCCTTTGTGAATAAAGGTTTCCTTTCAGAACAGGTCCACTAGCAAAATAGTGATGCTTATTTTCCGAAATGATGCTGATTGACATTGTTTGGGCATTAAAAAGGCCATCATCAGGTCTGCCAAAAGCCTATACAAATATTGTTTCATAAAGAATAGCCTTTGGAATGCTATTTGGAGGTGACAGGAGGAAGAAGAGAGGTGTAAATTTGGGGGAGAAAAGATAACAAACTAAAACAAAACACTGCACAAAACAAAACAAACAAAAAACACAGAAAAAAGGCAGAGGAAGAAAAAAGAACAATATATTTCCATGAGCTTGTGCCAAAAGCTACCTACCACCTATTATTTTCAAATTTTTTCCACAACCTTAATTTCTCATGTGATGGATTTTGCAGCATGTCCGTTTGTTACAGTTACAGTGTTGTGATGATCTTTCTTCCTAAAGGCCCAATACTCTATCCAGCCCCACAGCACCCAGCACTAGGTAGAGCAGAGGAGCATTAGCCTTGACATCAAACAAGGGGACAGGAGGGGATTGTTTGCTTAGAGCAACACTACCTGCACAGAAGGTAAAAGGAAATGTCATTTAAGTATCTAAAGGTCAGTGAACTAAGGAAAAATAAATCTACATTCCCTTTATTATGCAGACGTCTGTACAGATCCAGCTCTTGTTTGAGAGCATCACAACAGCACATGCTTTGTGCTTGAAGAGTTCCGTATAATATTTCTAAACAGCACATCTCTCCAGCCTGGTCTGTGATGCTCTCTGAGGCACACCAGCGGAGGGGAAAGGAGGATCAGAATAGATCAGTGAAACTGAGCCAGGGATAGAGAGACAGGCCTGGAGCAGAGGGCAGGAACCATTAGGAGTTGACACACCTAGGACCTGAGGGAAAGGGGAGTCTGCACAGCGCCCCAGGACAGCGCAGTGGGGACCCACCTCCTGCCGGGGCACCCCGAGTCACCTCTGATCGCATCCCGCTCCACAGCAACACGGGAGCCCCGCACAGGCCCCGGGGCAGCCGTGGGGCGTTCGAGCACGGCCTCCCGCACTCCCGCGATCCCGCCCGACAGCGCGGGGCACCCGCGGGGCTGCCGGCAGTGCCCGCACCTGTCCGCCCTCCGCGCTTCCGCCGCACCGCGCTCGGCACCGCGGCGGGCCAGGAGCACCGACCCTGCGGACGGGGCTGCGGGGCCGGGGCGTCCCTCCCTCCCTCCCTCCTCGCCCGCAGGGGCAGGAGCGGGCCCGGTGCTGCGGGGACAGGGCGGCGGGGAGGGGCAGGCCCCGGCCGTGCGGGGCAGGGGCGGCAGCGCGGCCGCCCAGCCCGTACCTCCAGCGTGCGGATCTCCTGCTGCGTGAGGTCGTTGGACGCGGCGCACTTGGTGCGGAGCCCGCGCAGGTTGGAGAGCGAGATGTCGATGAGGTCCTGCAGCAGCCCGCACTGCTGCAGCGTGCTCCGCACGGCCGGCAAGCCCCGCGGCCCCGCCGCCTCGCCGCCGCTCCGCTCCTTCCTCTCCAGCATGCCGGCGGCTCGCAGGGCAGCCGCTCTATCCATCCCTCGGCATCAGGGAGGCCGGGAGGAGAGGCGGCAGCGGCGGGGGAGCGGCAGGAGGGAGGGACGGAGGGAG
>VWZD01003128.1:120307-157118 GCA_013396695.1 Sakesphorus luctuosus
CTCAGTTCCTCGTTGCCCGCCGCGGCTCCTCAGCGCCCGCTCCGCCCCCGCCGCAGCCCCCAAGTGACCTCGACCTCGTCAGCCTTCACCGCCCGCTGCAGCCCCGCACCTGCTACAGCCCTTCCTTACCCATCGCAGCCCCTCAGTACACACCTCATCTCCCACCTCATCCCCTCATCACCCACCTCAGTTCCTCATCACTCACCCCATCCCCTCATCGCCCACCTCATTCTCTCACTGCCCTCCTCAGCCCCCTCACCACTTGCTTCAGCTGCTCAGCACCCAGCTCAGCATCTCCCTTAGCCCCTCATGGCTCTCTCACAGGTATGGCAGGGCTTGCAGCTCGGCCCCGAGCAGCCCCCGGCCATGGCCGGTCCCTGCGGGGCTGTGGCAGTGGTGGCGGGCCCAGGTGTGAGGTGTGAGGGTGCAGCAGGTGCCCCACTCACTGTCCATCTGAGCCCCAGTGCACAGCACAGGGAAATGAGCCCCTCGCAGGGTCTGCAGCACTAAAGGCCACAAGGACCTGAAGGTCCGAGCTTACAAACAGCAAAGTGGTGTCTGCTGTGGCCATGGCTCAGCCAGGGCAGTTGGGAATGGGGTCCATGTGTTGGTGACACCAGTGACATCTGTGACATTACACTGGCTGGCCATAAACTAGTCACTTAATAAGGCTACAGAGTTTTCTTAAAGTAGCCTTTCCCAAAAGTTCTATAAATTGATCAGATACATGTTTTATTTGATTTAAACATTTACTTAGTAAAGAATAAGTGCATGTGTAGTACATGAAGCGGGTATCATCATAAACATATTTTAGTGAATATAAACATTTGCATGCAATAGTTCATCCTTATCATGACTAGGGAGGGAACTTTATGGTGGTCTTGTGGAATCATTGTGGTTTCAGCTTTCACAATGGAGATACGAGAAAAATAGTCCAGGAAACTCCATTACATTTGGTTGCATACCCAGCCTGTCTGATTGACTCGCACAGAGCTGAGATGTCAGTGCAGGAATCCCTCCCCCCTCCAATTATTAGAAGAATTAGGACTGTTCATCTGACATGAGGGATTCAGAAAGGCAGTTTGGTTGTACCTTGCTGATAGACAAAGACAGCCTCCTTAATTTGAGCTAAATTGACACCAGATTTTAAAAGCTAAAATGACATCTGAGCCACATGTGGTGATACAGGAGGGAGTTTTTTGCAAAAAAAATAAAAAAAGAAACAATATGAATTGAGGATGTGAGGCAGTGGAGCAGGGCAAAGCAGCTGGCACTGAGATGTTTTTCTCATGGTTAGATGGATACTGGTATCCACACTAGTTTGTGTGGATTTGCATCAAGTAGTGTGGCATATGCTGTTTAGTAATTTTCTTAAGAATGTGGGTCAAGTAGAGTATTTGATTTCATTGTCATTATTCACATGCTGTAAAGTTCATTCTAAGGGCTTTGCTGGATTGGGGTTTAGTTAACTTGCCATCTGATGAGTCCTGTGGTTTTGAGAAAGTAACTTGCTTTTCTTATGTTACCTCCATATTTCTGACCTTGTGAAAAAGTCTGTATCTACCCCCTGTTCTCTCAGATGCACTGGAAATTTAATGCTGGAAAGTGTAGTTTGTAGAACCTTATCAGGTAGAAATCCTCAAATACCAGTGGCTGTGAATCTGGGGAATATTATTAACGTGGTGTTATTCTTGTAGGAATTCTCTGCATACCCCTCCAAGAACATCCATTTGCTAATAGACAAGAACCCGAGTGCATTGCATAAGAAAGCAAACTAGGAAAATTGTGGGCCGTGCATCACAAGATACTTGGCATTCCCTGCAGTGTTTGTGTGCTGGGAGTGCCGGCCTCATTCCCCGGCTGCCATCAGTGGGCAGCATTCCAGTCCCAGCACACGGGGCTGCCCTTGGGCCTGCACTGAAAAATGTGCTGACTAAACACTCCCTTGTGTGTCCCAGTCCCTGCTCAGCACCGCGGCTGCCCCGTGGGTTGTGGGGCTGTCCCTTTACAGGAGGGCTGGGGCTCTCTGGGTGCTCCTCTGCAGAGCCAGATCCCATGGGAGTGAGTTTGCCCTGTGTGGGTCACTGCTCTGACCCTGGAAAGACGGGACAATGCTGCACACACAGGCATGCAGGGGTTCATAGAATCACAGAGCCATAGCATGGGTTGAGTTGGAATGATCATCCACTTCCACACCCCTGCCATGGGCAGGGACATCTTCCACTAGATCAGGTTGCTCCAAGCCCTGTCCAACCTGGCCTTGAACAGTTCCAGGGATGGGGCAGCCCCATCTTCTCTGACCAACCTGTGCCAGGGCCTCACCACCCTCATAGGGAAGAATTTCTTCCTAATATTTCATCTAAAGCTATTTGCTGTCAGTTTGAGGCCATTCCTCATCCTTTCACTCCAGGCCCTCGTTCAAAGTCCCTCTCTATCTTTCTTGTGGGCTCCATCAGGTACTGAAAACCAGTAAGGTGGCCCCAAATCTTCCCTTCTCCAGGCTGAACAATCCTAATTCCCTCAGCCTTCCTTGTGACCCAGAGCTGTTAACCCAGGACTGCAGCCATGGGTGTCCACAGAACAGGGGCAATGCTGAGCTTCCTGGTGCGGACATCTGGGAATATGGGGTGGGGAGGAGCATAATTTTTGTGATTTCATGGATGAAGCTTGCAGGATTTCACAGGGAGTGTATCCCTTTTTTCAGATCCACACAAGCAGCCATGACAGAGCATCCCATATCCTGTTCTCATGATGGGACATGGATTCTAGTGAGCTGTCACACACACACCTATGGTAGAGTCTCTACTTAATTCCTTAAATACTGTATTTCATGTGAGGTCTGTATTGAGAGGATATATTGGAGAATTCAGCTCAGAATCAGGGAAGGAAAATTATTCCAAGTGTATTAGCATTTGTGCCTACTGAGCACAATTTCCCAGTATCTTGTATCTCATACAATTTAAAATACTGTGTTGATCCTGTTGAGAGTTTATGACATTTTTTGCCTTGAAACAAACATACAGAAAGAAATGAGGGGCAAGTGTGTTAATTGGCAACTGAATTCAGATTGCTGTTTGACCACAAACTTTGTATGCAATCTTGGTAATTTGTCTGGAACTGCAGCTCTCTGTATATAAGGAAAGGGGGCTTTATCTGATGTTTTGGAAAGAGAAATACTATGGCTGAGCCGTGCTAGAAGGACCATGTGAACACACTGAATGAGCTGTTTTGCCCCAAGATTTAAGAAAATGTCATTTTTCATGCTGTAATTTATACATTTATTAATGCACTTGTTACAACTTTTCCTTTAATGTATGGCGTATGTGGAGTGGACATAAGAACTGCATTCTGTAGAGGAAAACAACCACTTTTTCTTGAATTGATGGAACCATACACACATTGTGAACTTCATTCCAGTGTGAACTCTACTGTGGCATTTTTTTGCATATCAAAAAACAACAATAGTTGAAAACAATAAAATGTGGAATACCTGAACTGGATCAGAGAAAATTGTTAAGTCCCTGCTTTAACCAGTGGCCTAAGAACGGAAAGGATTCTCTTCCCACTGTCCCACATACCTCTTGCCCATACAGATCAGGTTCTCTGGGACAAGGATTTTCCTTTTCTGGCTACCCCAATAAAGCCCTAACCTTGCTAATCCCCCCTGAAGGTCTTGCCCTGTAGACCATAGCAATGGTCTTTGACTCAGCAACATAAACTCACTGGGGAAAAGCAAAAACCTTTTTCTTTTTTTTTTTTTTTGTTCCTGAAGGAAGGAAAGCACTGATGCATTTCACATGCTGCCTTTATGAAAAGCCTCTATTACCTTTTTAGCTGACTTGCCCCAATTTCATTCAGCTATCACAACACTGAATTTAGATGATGAGACTGAATTACTCTATTTGATGTGTTTAACACATAATAGAAACCTGTTTTAGGAAAGTGCAGTGTTGGGATTTGAAGAGCTGAAATGTTAGGTGTTTCAGATAAAAGAGGCCTTTATTATGGGTGATTTTCCCCTCAAAGGCTCCCTCCTACACAGCCATGGAGTATTCCTCTCAGCACGGCACAGGAATACACAGTAGCTCTGGCATGCTCGTCTGCTGGGAAGTTGAGAAACTTGGGTCCTATTTTTAGACATGCTGCTGGATATTCTTGTTAGGATATGCTGAGAAAGTGAAGATGATGAGGTGGTGATCAGGGCACAGATCCTCACCATTTTCATCAGGTTAAATATCTCCCTTCCTGCAGCTGAGCCAAAGCAGTTCATACAGGTTTAAGATTGGACCTGCACCTTTAAGAAAAATTTAAGTGTAGGTCCACTTCTTCCATGAATTTTTTCCTGCACAGCAGCCCATTTGGTGAGCCTCATGCACAAATTACAGTAGAGGCCACCTTGGGCAGGTGAAACCCCCAGTCTTTTCTTCCTGAATATTTTTTGCCTTCTTTTGTATCACCTGTCATCAGAGAATTTAACCCAGGAATTTGACAGGAGTCCTCTGCCAGTTAAATGGCCAGGTCAAACACAAGGGGTTTGGCAAGTCTACAGGTTTGGCAGTGATGGGTCCCAGTGAGACAGGGATAGATACAGGGAACTGAACTGGATGCAGAGAATAACGGCAGAAGAGATGTGAAAACTAAACACTACTCTTGTTCTTAAACACCATGGGCAGGAAAAACAGCTTGAGCAACCTAAGAGAAACAGTTTCTGCCCCATAAGTCACAAGAAACTGCTGTGTAGCTACACTCAGTGTTTTCTTTGAACAGGTGTTGTGGTTTAACCCCAGCTGGCAACTAAGCACCACCAGCCTGCTCACTTCCCCTGCAACAGAAAGGAGCTTTGAGATGGGACTGAGAGGAGGATGATTGGAGTGATGTGCTCATCTTACAAGCCCTCACCTCCTGCAGTCACGTGAGTAAGCAAGAATTGCAGCTGTTACAGCAACCAGAAACTTTCTATCTTCAAGGGAGCCTGAACATACAAACCGTAGTCGCCTATGAAACAAATAAAAAGCAACATTTATTTTTAGAGAAATCTCATGGGTTTTACAATCTTTCTTTAGCATTAGCTGTGTTGCAATAGTGCTGCCTTTTTGTCTGCTATTTATCACCAGTCTCTTCTGTTTAGACTAAAAACTGTTTGAGGCAGGAAGTGTCTTTTACTCTGCTTGCACGGTAACGCCTGAATCTCAGCTAGAAGCCTCTAAACTCTGCTGGAATATAAATATTCAATAATGACAGTCCCAAAGGCCTTAGCCCCCACCCCACTTGGAGGCCTGCCAGCCCGCAGGGTTTGTTCTTGCAGCAGGAATGCCAACAGTGAAAAGTGACAAATTTTGTTGGCAGAAGATATTCATAGGTCTAACAAGGATAAGAAAAACCCGCCTTTAGAAACAGAGGCTTATGTCTCTCCAAGGATAAACACACCCTAGATTGACTCATGCTGGCATAATCCCCTTGTGCAGTTTGTACATTGGCATTAGATATGTGTGTGAGGCAAAAAGACAAATGTTTGGTTAATGAAACAACACAAGGGTAATAAAAAATAATTAGGCAGCTTTACCTCTCAAAACACTGCAGCAGGTGAGCTGCTGGTCTTCCCCTCAGACAGGCATATCCCTGCAAGCAGAGCTTTCTCATGTTTGTTTTATCTGCAGCAAAATAACCAGTTTATTTGATTGGATGCTATCAGAGTAAAAAATAATAAATCATTAATGAAAGAAATCAAGTCGAGTAGCCCATAGTCTGTTAGGGAAGGAGTATATACTATGGTGGAAAAAGCAGGCTCATTTTCCACAAGAGAGCTTTGTCAAGTGTATTGCATAAGGAGATTACAGGCCTGAGTCTGAAACAGGCTGAAGGTTTTAGTTGTTTGTCATTAGCACGCTCTGAACTGCAGCACAACAGCCCCTCTTTCATCTGAGTGAGAAAAGGCTTCAGGTCCATCATTATGTTTCTCAGAGCTGAGACTCCACATGGCTATTAGCTTCATTCCCCTGAGCCCTTTCTGGTTGTTTAAATGAAGAGAAAGGAGCTGGACGGGTTAATCATCTGCTCACATTATACCCGAGCGCTTGGACTCGTTTGATGTGACAGGCCTGTGGAAAGGCCCCAAGTGCAGACTCTGCTGTGCACACCCTGTGTGAGGCTTGTCCTGCACTCAGGCATTTGGCAGTGGACTTGTGGTGATTAGCAAAATGAGAACAAACCCCTCCCACCCGTGTGTGCTGTACTTCTGTCAGCAAAACTCTGACTCAATGCCAGTTTTTCTGGCAAAAGGGAACAAAACCCAAAAACTTTTCCTGATTCTCTGTGGAGATTTTACCACCAGCTCTCATTCCAGTTCTGCAACCCTTCCTCCACATCTGTGTGTGCAGTGCCTCACAAGTGGGGTGACCACAGTAATTTCTCAAGCAGTACTTTATGTCTCTCATCACATACCCCACAAGAAGTTCTGAGATCAGCAGGGCCTGCTGGATAATCTGCATCCCTTTCCATGGGAGGAGCAGCACCACAATGACCACTAGATCCAATATCCGCATTCTTCCCAAGATCCATCTGATGTAGCTGTGTCCTTGTGCATGGTGGAACCTGGGAGGAGCTATTGGTATCTTCCACTTGTGAATTATCTGGGAAATCTCTTTCCCTGGAAAATTCTAGTGCAGACCCTGTGGCCCTCAGTTCTGTAGTGTTCCCTGGTGAGAGCCTGCAGAGACTGACAGCTCTGGTTTAGAAGAACTGCAAGAACCCTGTGGTGGATAAGATGGAAGAAACTGGCATTTACAGCTTTCTAACTGTTGAGACACTGTAAAATAGACTGAGCCAAATGGTAGTAGTGGAGAACTGCCCTGATGCATCTGATGGGCATTGCCTGTGGAATTCCTTCATAGCAGCTGGAACTCTGCAACAACTGCCTGTGCATTCTGCTGTTCCTTCTGGCCTCACAGCCTGCTCCTGCCCTGCTGACTCAGGCTCTTGGAGACCAGCTCTATGAAAAGCCTGCAGATAGTCTGAAGAAAACTTGCAACATTATGAAAAATATTTAGAAACTCAAACCTGTCCCCTGCAAAAAAATGGCTCAGCAGTATGTCATTAGAGTAATGATAATAGAAAGGATATTTTATTCAACTATCAATCATTCTAGCTCTTGATGAGTTGTTAATTAATTTGCAAAAGGAAAAGCAAACACAGATCTTTTGTTCCTTCCAATTCAAAGTCCCTTGAAATCAGTGTCTTCCCAGTCAGTAAGCCTTGGATTAAGTCCTCATTCTGCCTTCCTTTCCCTTGTCCCTACAGTACCGTGAAAATTCAGGCTGTTTCTCTTTACTTCCTTCCTCTTCATAAAATGTCTAATAATCAGCCATCTGGTGTCCAAGATGCCTTGAGTATTAGGGCATTTCCTTTATCCAGGGGAGGCTTGTGAGAAGAAAGATAAATGTGTCCATGGCCCATCCCTGCTGCGTGCTGATTAGGGGCTGGCAGTCTCTCTTTGTTCACAGTGATTACTGCAGCAGTAAGTTGCGTAGGAGATAAACATATTTAAAGGAAGAACCTTGGTTTCTGATCTACTAGATTTCATGACGTCACTTAATTATGCTTAATGAGAATTCTATAGAACCGTATAATACTTGTAATATATGTTTAAGATGGAGTGGGATTTTGAAGGGAAGATGCAAAGGGAGATCTATAGAATATACTGTGTATCCTAAAGAACTGTAGTCTGGATTAATTTTCATTTTAATTCTGCCTCACAGTGGCACCCAATTTTTCAGAACTAGCTAAAAAACTTAACCCCTTCCTTTCATTCTGTATTCCAGAGGCCATAGCTGCAAGACAAGCTGTGCTCAGGGCTCTGTTCAAGTCAGTGTCAGTCCCGGGGAACAAGGGTTCGGTGTGCCATGCTGTGTAAAACTGGGTCAGGTCTCAAGGTAGCCAATGGATTGACATTCAAGTTTAAGAGGAAAATATTGAAGGGCACAGAGAAACTGTGACAGAGCATCCACTGACCGTTGCATTTTTTTAAAACAAAGCCTGGAGGGAGAGGGCAAGTCAGAAAAATGAAAACAAAAGCAGCAGGAAGAATCTACTGAGTTAGCTCTGAAGTCAGAGACAAAGAGAAGAACTACCCCTTTTATTCTGTGATGAGTTGTAGGCCAAATTTGTGTCATAAAGGAGATCTGTGTTTTGATTTGTGAGCCCTTGAGAGTTGCACATTTTTTGTTGTCTTGACTGTGGTGGCATGAAGAGATGCCATTGAAGTCCTGTTCATTTTCTCAGAATGGTGCTCCAGTCCCATGAGGGTGTGGACAGTCATTAGACATTTGTACCAGGAGTCTTCACTTGATGCTGTTTATAAATAGTAAACAATTTTGGTTGAACTGGAGTTGACCAGGGGGAAGAGGCATAAGAAGAGATGTCCTTAAAATACCTTTAGGCTGTTTCTGTACACCTTAGTTCTCAGCAAGAATTTTTTTTTTTAATTGAAAGTCACTTCTAAGGGCACGTACTGTCCAAATCCCTGCTTGAACTGTGTGTACAGTTCAGGCTGTGGATCATGGCAGTCATGCAATATTTAAGCTATTTAGTGCATCCATGAAATAACCAGCTAATATCACACATGGCATGAGTGTGAGGATTGATAAGATAACCTAAACTTTCTGTGCCAGACTATGCAAAACTTCCTGTAAATGGAGACATTTGTCTCAGTCAGTGTAAAGAGTCAGGGCATTGTGCATCTGCTTAACTTCTCACACACAGAGAGTTGCTGCCCAAACTACTTACCAAGCACAAATGTACAAGCAGATAAACTTTTTTCTGATGATGCCAGAGGAAATAGCGAGCCACATATTCTGCAGTCTACACAAACACAGTAAAAGTATTTATCAAATCCAATAGGCATTATTTTTACTTTAACAATTGACTTAAGTTTCTCATTTTGAAAGCATACCACAGTAGAAATACTCTCCATTTGGATTCTGGAGTTATAATGTGTGATATTGCTGAATATTGATTCATGACAGTCAGAATAGTATTACAGAATGAACTATTTCAGACAAATAGAGGCAATTTAAAACTATACCCAAAGAGGCTGAATTTTGATTCTTTTGGTGTCAAAAAGCCTTGGAGCCATTTGTGCTGACACCTCCTAACCTTTTCCTGCAGCAGGCACTGGCAGACACTGTCAGGTTTTTTTGTGGTTCATTTTAAGTGCCTCATGATCCTGCTTCAGTGCTGTGGAACCTTCTGGGGAGGCAGAGTGTATAAAGTTGAGACACTCTGAAATCCTGGGCTGATGGACTGAAGTGCACAGTGTTACAGCTCCTGACTCAGCCCAGATCTTTAAACACAAGTTATCATGCTAAAGTCAGGCTTGGTGATACACTGAAGCATGACCCATACAAAACAAGGTGATTTAGAATTCCAGCTCTGAACTGATTTTCTTTTTGCAGTGGCCAGGCTTTTATTCCTGAACTGCTTCTCCAGCTTTGAGCTGGTGTGGGCACACAGCAGTCCTGCTGCAGTCTCAGTCTTGCAGTCCTGCTCCAGTGCCTGCTTTCCAGCAGGGAATAGCACAGCCTGCTGCTGGGGCTCCTACAGACACCTGGGGTGGGTGGCATTGCTCTGCTTTCAGAGAAATCTCCTCAGACAGAAAGTGCTAGAAAGCACAGCCTGTCTCACTACCCTATTTCTGTCAGTAGCTGCCAGGGGGGGAGGGCTCCACTGCCCCAATTCTGTGCAAACACACACTCCAATCTAGCTGAGAGTGTCTGGGGACAGAATGGTCATGGCCAGTTCTTGTCAGTGTTTGGATTCAGCCTCTTGGTTTTCTGCTCCCTCCTTCAGTTTCCATCACAGTCATCGACTTTCTCAGTAACACCGTCTCTGGAAATAGTTCGCACCGGAAGCAAGATAAGAGAACATGAATGCTGGCAGGAGCTGAGCCAAAGTTTTGAAAATTCTGGCTCTCACCCCACAGCACCAAATAGGAAACCCTTTGCATTCATGGCAGACAAATGTACAGGAAAGGACAACGTAAACCCTCACCACTTTCCCTCGTACTTGAGCTTAGTGTTCCCTGATCTTGCAGCTTGCATGTTTTACCTCTGCTCTCATTGCAAAATCAGAGAATTCAACAGCTGAGGAATAGGCAGCTGGCCTTGGCTGCTGCTTCTGCCATGCCCAGGGTGCAGCTCCTGTTGGTTCTGAGCAGGAATATTGCCTGACAAGACCAGAGTGCTTGGTCATAGTAAGGACAGAGGTATCAGTTCAGGAAAGTGGTTGTATTCGGGGTGTTGCATAAGCATAGAGTTAATTTTAAGTCCATATCCATAGTTTAGTGCTACAGCAGTCAATATGACAGAAAAATTTACACTGAAGTCAAGTTAGTATCTGATTTTAAAAGACAGAGTTGAAAAAGCTAAGGCAGAAGTCTTCAAACTTCCTTAGGGCACCACTGATCTTTCAGTGTGTCTGTAAGCAGTTGTGCAGATCCAACTGAAACCAGGGGAGAAGCTCCCCTTGACTTCAATTAGCTTATGGTCAGGTTCTGAGCAGAAGCCACAAGGCCGAATGACCTGTTCATCACCAAATAGCAGATGATTCACAGCTTCTGACTGAGAAGTCAGGAATTTGAACTGCAGGTCCTGAAATTGGTGCCACTCCATTTTCTGAGCATCCCTCTGAAGGCAAAAACTTGTAGGGGAAAAAAAAGCCATACAAAAGAATTGTCTTTAAAAAATAAAGCTTTTCCCTGTTTCCCATGTGGTGTGTCCTAGGGGACCTTGGACACTAATCTGAAGGAGGAGAGAGGACTTTTAGTTCTTTGCTTGATCATCATGAAGAGGCAATTGGGAAGCTGGATTTGTCTGTGCTTGGGGATGACAACCAGTTTGCACAGACCTTTGCCTCTCTGCAATGCTGTCCCATCACAGGCACCAGTAACAACCCCCCAGTGTCAGGAAGCAGTACCAGCACATCCTCTTTGCAAAACTGTCTGAAAAACCAGAGAGGAATTTGGTTCTGACTGAAGCAGAGTGACACCAGTCCTGCAACAGCTGTCTGCCCACCTCTCCTGCTTCCTTCCTTTATTTTATTCTCAACTCTTTTTGTATCCAATATATTTCCAAACACCGCAAGAGGTTCTGAGTTGCAGCTTTTGCAGTTGCTGATCACTTGCATCACACTGATGCAAATATTGCTGCAGCCCTTTCTCCTGTATCATTTGCTGATACAACTGGATAACCCAAAGCATAAACTCTAAGCCATGAGGGGAAAGTGGCAGAGTACAAGGATTGCAATAGGTCAGCTACCTGGACTAAAGAACCAGTGGTGTCTCTCACATCTCAGGTGCTCGTGTTTTCACCATTCAATAAGTTTTCCTATGCTCAAATCAATCCCTCTCTTCCCTACAAATAAAATCATAGCTAAAGGAAAGGAAATGTTGACACAAAGCAGTGTGTTGTGTATCTTTCCCATGGGAAAGTCCTGTTGAATAAAAATTGAAAACAGCTTTCAAAACCAACAGATTCATCTTGGTAAATCTTCAAGTCAGAATACATTTTTATGCCCTGAAGAACTAAGGGAATTACTCTAAAAATTTATTTAGGCAGTGCAAGGAAAGAGCCTGTAACTGAACCTTGGGTTTTATGGGGAGTACGTTTCCACTGCTTTGGCTTCCAGTCAGTATAATCATGGAAACCATTTCAAGGAAGGGAATGCTGACCCCGTGGCTGAGACATTGAGACTGGACCAGTCTGGTTCAGTTCCTGACTCTCTCAGAAAGTAGCCATGGGCAAATCACCTCCTCTGTCTGCCTCCCCCGTGAACCAGAGATGAGAATGTTTCCTCTGTGTGACATATCTGTTTAAACCATAGAGAGCACTTAGGATTTAAACCTGAAAGATGAAAAGGGAAGATGAGATCCACAGCTGTGCTTCCCAGAATCCTTTACAAAAGGTCAGATTTGCCCATTGCAATGAGCATAATTAAACATTAGTTCATTGGTTTAGTGAAGTTACTCCACATATTCATTGAGCTAAACAAAGTCAGAGCTTAGAATACTGGATCTAAGGGCTTCTTCTTTGATAGGACTGCAGTTAAAGCTTTTTGACAAGATTACTCCAGCTCCTCTCCATCCATGAACCCCTTTTCAGTTGCCACCTGGTAGTTCTGTAGTTCTGCACCATCTCTGAGATTTGCAAACTTCTCCAAATCCAAAAGCCTTGTTCTGTTGTATTGCCTGTCTTTTACCAAAACACGAAACAAAACATCTGCCCTCAAACCATAAACAAGGTAATTTACCTTAAACGATTCACATTTAAAATAGAAAATCTGAAATACCTAAACCACAAGCATTCAAGTTTTTCCATGAATGATAATCAGGATGTTGCTAATAATTTTATGTAGGTGTTCAAGCTATGAAAGAACCCATATGGTCCTTTTCAGTTCTGCCTTTCTGCTAAAAAATGATATGTCTGTAGAATTTCAGCAGTTGTTGGCTGTCCTAGATGTCTTCAGAAACAGCATGTGCTGTTCACCTGTGCTGCAAGGCTGGGAATTGTAGCCCAGCCAATGCTCCCTGCACTCCCTCTACATCCTGATCCCTCCATACCCTTCAAACTAGGAATGTTTCCCTGTCATAAAGTTTGTCACAGAAGTTTTCCCAGCTCTGCTTATCAGCCTTAGCCCATCTGGCAAACAGCAGAACTGGGGCTGCAGGTGCCTTTCTGCTCCCGTCTCCCCCTCTCCCTCGTGCCCCAGAGCCACACAGGAGAGAGCTGTTGGGAGCATCTAAGTGGAGTTTTGCCTGCAGCTCTCTGCCGAGCAGACACAGCCATCTGCAAAGAATTCTCATCCCAAACATGCCAATTCCAGTGTCTCGGAGACTCCCAGCCAGTCAGCAGGACTGGGTGCAGTCGGCATTGCTAACGCTCTGCTGCACTCACAGAACTGCATAATTCAGTGTTGTGAGCTCCCTCTTCTCAGACAATGTGTTTTAGATACTGACTGCACAGAAGGTCAGCTTGTGCTAGGAAAACAAACCGGCTGCTTTGCTTAGTGCAGCAGCGAGGGGAGGCTGGGAGTAGCCTCTGACAGGAGACATTTAGCCTTTTTAAGTGTTGTTACTGTGATGTGGTCAAAGCATTTCAACCCAGCTTTTCGCAGGCCAGACTTAATGCGCTTCTTTTTCCACGCAGTGATGTGTGGAGGGACTAATCCAGATTGGCTCCTGGTTACATTAGTCATTCCACAGACAGATCCCAGTCCAAACCACGGAGTGCCTGGGTGCGGGAGGCGGGCGGTGAGAGGTGGGCTGTGCACCAGCACACGGAGCAGGGGGAGTTCTGTTCCACATGCTGTGCTACCTGTCTGTAGGAAACACTGGGCAGAGCAAGGCAGATTGTCTGACTCCCTAATAAAGTGTTTATTTATTTCAGGCGCATGTCATAGAAGGGTAAAGATGTTAGTGATAATTAAATCCTTACCTGATTAGAGAAAATAATCTTACAATGGAAGAACCAAGGTGTATCATGAACTCGTTACTGATGAGACACCAAAGAAAGGTTGTCATCAATGTTCTTCACATAAGAAAACTCTTTGTTTGGAGTTTGCTTGTTTCCTCAATCAAGTTATTCAGTCTCTTGCAGTCAGCACAATCTGAAATTCCCAGACAGAGGAGCTTTGCTCTCAGAGAAGCAATTGGGAATTACAGAGGGGAAGGAAAAGTAATGTTATGCTTTAACAGCTGAGCTGAGAAAATAACACAGGGGTTTGTCTGCATCTTGAACAAGTGAAAAATCCCTCTGTGGACTGCAGTGTGCTGGGTGTGTCAGGGACCTGTTTGCCTCATGGAATATTCCCAAGGGTCTAAGGTTCTAAGTGTACATGCCATTTTTCCTAAAGGGATGCAGTTGGAATGACACAGCCTTCCCTCACTGGGCACACAAGAAAAGCAGCCAAAAAGTGCTTAATTAAGGCATGAATTATTTTTCTCTTCTGCAGGGTCTATTGCTATTATGTGAGACAGCTAAAGAAGCACATTAGGAAGGCACATAAAATGTGCTGCCAGGGAAACCTGACTTTGGTTCTTGTTTCCTTGCTTCCTTTAATCCCACATACAGCATCCCTGCTGAGAGAGCAGACTGGTAGGAGCTTGTGAATAATGGAGAGGGATAACACTGAGCAAAGTCATCAATGCACATCTGCTGCACAGTGTTTGTATTTAGCCCTTTCTTTTTAATAGGTGCTTCAAAGGTATATGGATTCAGGTAGTTACATGCAGTGAAATCAAAAAGGTACCACAAGAAGTAATAAGAATACCAGGATGAACCAACTGTTACAGGTGTGCTAAGACAGCCAGGGTTTTTTATCATTTTGGAGAGATGAGAAATGATATCTAACTCATGTGATGAAGGGAGAACACTGCCTGGGCAATCTGTCACCTCAGCCTCCTGTAACACCACCCTTCTGGAAGATCCATTTTCTTTACACACTTCTCAGGAAACACTGATGTCCCAATGAATTAAGTTAAAATCTTGCAGGCAACAGAAGATACACAAATATATCAGGTGTTGCCTTGATGACAGGTGTGGTGGTGGAGATGAAGCAGCATGTGGAAAAGTGTGTGGAAAAACAGACTGAAAAATAACAGGGCATGGAGCTCAGTGCACGTGTGTCTGTCAGGGAATGCACAAAAGCTTAGCAAGTGATGGGGGTTACCAGTTCCAGTGCTTACAAACCAGCTGTAATTGATTATCTTCAATGCTCCATTAAACTGCCTGAATCAGGAGGGGTGCTGGGAGAGTCTGTAACTGGAGCTTGGGCTCGTTTGTCGTGATGCTCATTGTGAGCCCCACCAAGGTACAAGGCAGGGTTAGTAAGTGGTTAATAAGTGGACACAAGGGCAGGCCCCTCAGAGACCAGGTCAGGTACTGGGACTGCCTCTTCCTGTATGTTTTAAAGAAGCAAAATCTGCAATATAGAAAGGAGGAGAAAAGAGAGGGCTCTCCCAGGAGAATGAGGCTCTGCTGGTAAAGGCTGGGTTTGGAGGCAGCACACTCTGGAGATGACAGCACAGCAGCAGCAGAGGAATGTAGTCCTGGCTGCCTTCTCCTTGGATGCCATGTGTAGTTTTGTGCATATCTCACAGGTGATCTTGTAAACTGGGGCTGATAAAACTTGCCTAACTGTCTCTTCCACGAGGTTTCGGAGAAGGCTGGTTATTTAATTAGGAGTCATTTATCATGATGACTCCTATGTAGAGAACTTTCCAGAGGTCCTTGTAAGCTAGCCCTAAACTTGCCTTTAGACATGAATGCTGTTCAAAGCCTTGCAGGACCCAGGAAAGGCAGGAAAGAAAGGTCTGCCTGAAGCTGTCGGTTACTTGCAGAGCTGAAAGTGGACTGCAGCTGTTCCACCTAGGAAATGATCTGAAATTGTGTACTTATATAAGAAATTGTTGACCCTGAAAATCAGGAATTAGAACTGGCTCATCCCCCACCTGACTGGGCACTCCCTTCTGATTATTACTTGGGACTGTAATAGCAAAGAACAGGAATGCAGTCAGGGTGTCACAGGAGAGGGCTCTGACCTGGGCTGTCCAGGTATGTGCTGGATGGTCAGAACAGCTCCCTGCTGTTCTGGAGAGCTGCAAGAACTTGGGTGAAAAGCAGAGTAGCGTGTTGTTACTCCCACAGAGCTGATCTGCACACAGAAACAATGTTTGTAGGTCAGCTCTTCATACCAGTTTTGTGATTGAAATAATTTGGCAAAGACAAAAAAACAAGTCATTGGGCACATTAAATCCTCCTGACCTGAGCTGTGGAAGATATGATTCAGTTGATAAGTTCTAAGCTTTAGAAATAATGACCATTGGCAGTCTGAGCACAGCGACTGCTACAAGGCTGAATCATGGGAATTAGAACCTGCTGGATGAATCCTGGCTGGCTGGCTAAAACTTTCTCTCCAGCTTGGAGCATTATTCCATTCTTTTAATTGAAATCAAATCCCTTTTGTCTTTGCCAAATCTTAGCCTCCCTATCTATCGACTTCAGCACACAGAAGGTGAAGGGCTCTCTTACCATGAATCTTGTTGTAAACTCATAGAATCAGTGTTTTCTAGGGCTGTTAGAGTTGGATCCATTTTCCTCATGGGAGGATCCTGGTTCCCAGACCTCTTTAGCAGAGAAGCTTTAGCCAGTTAACAATCTGCCCAGCCTTCAGCCCTCTCTAAAGGAGTGCTGGGAAAGGCCAAGTTATCAAAGTGGGGCAGGGGGGTTGTGCCAGCTCACACAGGGAACAGAGACTTGCAAATTCAGGCTGGGAGTCCCAAGGGCAGAACAGATTCCACAATCACTCGTGGAAGCTGTTGTGACCGCTGTACTTTCCCACACACAGAACAACCTCTGAGAACTTTCACAGAAAGAGAGAAGAAACAAAAAACCACTGGCAAAAAAAAAGACAAAGCAAGCCTCTAGGAGACAGTCATCTTATCTGCAGTATGCACTCAAATAACCCCAAATGCCTGCTTATCTGTAGCAACAATGGGGCTCTCACTGATTTAAAAGTGGAAAAACAAACCCCCAACAAGCGATCTTTGAAGGATTTATGGAGTTACTCAAATAACTGTTTTGCAGTGATGTCACTAAGGGAGTAAATGGTGAGGTCATAGGAAAAACAGTCTTTTTCTGTCACTGCAAATGAAGGATATTGTCTGCTAAAAACAGATGAAAAACTGAAATATTGATATGTTTGGGATGTGCAGGGCTTAGATCTTACCTGTTTCCCATTTTGGATTTGCAGTAAAATGTTCAACAATTTTCCCACAGAACAGGGCTGTTTAAAGATGCTGGGATAAAGGTGTTTGAATACTTCTGTGCTGTAAGAAGAGTTGCAGAACAGCTGCCAGCTCTCCATGGAGGCTGCAAACGTGGAGCACTGATGTTAAAGATGGAGTAGTGCTCATTTCCTCTTCCTTGTAAGCTTGATCCAGTGTCTCATGAAGTCTTGCAAGGGCTCCCAATGTACTTGTCTCTAAACTAATGCTCTTTCTGCCCAGACCAAGCATGGTTTTTACTCCATTCTCCCTGTGTTGCATGCAGAGCATCCCCCAGGGAGCCAGAGAAAGACATAGGCTCGCTGAATTTAACAGAATCTAAAGAATATGGTCACAACTCAGACTCACTGTTTTATGTCACTTTTGGTGACATACCCTGTGCCCTGAGGTGATGCAAGAAGGAGAAAACAGCTACCCAGGAACATTGTGCAATTCCGCATTTTCTCCTAGTCCGGGAAATTACTTAAGTAAGAAACTGAGCTGGTTGGGCCAATGTGTTTATTGCTACTGGTTTTGGCGTGCAGCCACTCCCCAGATGAACGTAGTCCCTCGGGGCTGTAAATCCCTGCCCTCCTCCTGGCACAGCGGCACAGGCTCTGGTACCACAGGAGCAGCGATGCCAGATGGTCCTGAGGCTGAAGCAGGGTTTCGTAACAGCACTGAGGGTATCCCTGTGACAGGACTCGGGGTGTCCTCGTGACAGCACTGAGGGTATCCCTGTGACAGGACTCGGGGTGTCCTCGTGACAGCACTGAGGGTATCCCTGTGACAGGACTCGGGGTGTCCTCGTGACAGCACTGAGGGTGTTCCCACAACAGCACTGGGGTATCCCTGTGATAGGACTCGAGGTGTCCTCGTGACAGCACTTAGAGTGTTCCCACAACAGCACGGAGGGTGTCCCTGTGACAGGACTCGGGGTGACCTCGTGACAGCACTCGGGGTCTCCCCGTCAAGGCTGCACAGACCTCGCTGGAAGCTGCAGCCGGGGCCGGTCTGTCCCTTGTCCCCTCGCACCCTGGCAGAGGCGGCGGCTGCCCGGGCTGCAGCGGGACCTTCCCGGCGCTCTGGTGCCCTCTGCAGCCGCTGGGCCAGAGATGGGAGCGGGGAGCGGGGAATGGGCGGCTGGGATCGAAGCGGATTGCGGGTCCAGGGCTCCCCGCGCGAGCTGCAGAGCGTCGCAGGAAATGAAAATCTGTGATCCTGACGGACACAGCTGGATTCCTCAGATTGACTTCAGGCGCTGGTGCTGCTGTGTCCGAGCCCCCCGCCTTCGAGAAGGGGAGTTGTGCTGCCACGGAGAGTTTGGGTGTGTGTGGCTGTGTGTGTGTGCACACGGGGCTGAAGGTGAGAGGGGATGGACAGCTCTCTACTCTGTGTATTCTGGAGTTTCTCCATCTCTCTCTGAATTCTGTAAAATACAACCTAGAGATCCTTCTGTTCTTCAGCTGAGCCATGTGCAGGACAGGTAAAGGAGCTGCTCTCTTTCGATATACGTAATTCAAGAGCAGTCCTGTTGCAGCCTCTGGAATAACAGCAGCATAAACATGCAGAGAGTGAGCCTCCTTTTGCTCCCTGTCCTCTTGCATCTTATGTCCAAGGGCTGTTTCATACACAAGGAATACTTACAGTGAGGGCAAATTCAAGCTGGTCTCCTCACATCAAGCCATGCTGACTCAAGCCTTTTGCATCTCTTGTGGATCTATCACTTATGAACCTAAAGCTTCTTCTCTTTGTTGTGACATGCATTTATTCATGTTTTTGACCTGGGAGCCTCTGCTTCCCCACTGTTTGAATCACTAGAGAAAATAGTTAGGGACAGATGTAGAATAAGAAAGTTATTCTTGCCCTCAAACTTTTATGATCCATCTGTGTGTGTGTGTTATAACATAGCAGAGGTGTGTATTTATATATGTATAAATCAGCAGTCTTAACAGACTCACTGCATGAATCTTTGTCAAACCTACTTTCTATCAGCACTGCTTGTGAGAGTGTGTGGTTTCTCTTGTTGTGGGCATGAGGAAATGAAATACATTCCAGGTGATTTAGATCAACCTGGAGTGAATGGTACCTACTGCTCCACATGCCGAGTCCATCCCTACTGAGAGGTGAGGTAAAGGTGAGGGGTGACCTCAGACCATCTCAACTACACAGTAACTATCCCTCAGTTACTGACTCTCATGTCCTGATAAAATACTGTTTCAAGTGGCTATTTTAGTGATTTGGGTCTTAGCCCTGGAGTCTTGTCCAGTAACATTGTCTCTATTGAAAAACTTTGGCTTCAGGTATTTCCCTTCTTTGTTTCCTGTTGTTGAAGGTGTTAATTTTTTTTTAGACACAGCTATTCTAAAATTGTTGCTAATGTCCTGCATAGCAATATCCTACTTTCCTCAAAGGTTCTGTTGCCAGTAGAAGTTGACTTTGATGTACTTGGCACAGCTTTGCCTTGAGCTCCTGATGTGTAGTTTGAGCATCTCTGTTCAGGAAAAGGAGCTTCTGCTGGTGGCTGTTGCTTAAGTCCAGGTGTCATGCAAGCCCAGAGGAAGAGGATGTTGGACCTCTTGGGCCCAGCTCAGAGCTTTGAAGTCACTTCAGGCTGGCTGCCAGCTGTAAGCAGGCAGATGTGTCTTTCATCAGCCACAATGGACACTTGTCCTGTGGAGAGAGCCCCCAGTCACAGTTTGTATCCCTCTGTTCCTGTGGGGGTCAGGGACCTGTGGCATCCCAAGGGATCCTGAAGTGTAACCTGCTCTGTGTCAGTGGTGGGGAATCCTGATGGAAAGTGAGCTCTGAAATCTTTGCTTGATCAGTGCCTGTGCTGATCCTCAGTCTGAGCAAAACGTTCCTACTTCTGTCAGATACACTGCGAACATTAAAACAGCTCCTTTTGCTAGTGATGATTTCACACCACATAAAAATAAATGGGGAAAAAAAATAAGACACAGGAAAGGTGCAGAGGCTCCTTGCCCACAGGTATGAGTGTGATTGACTGTTGAGTGAAACATGGAATTATTGGTACAAGGGTTCCAAGGGACCCTGCATTCCTGCCTCACCTGCTTTACCACTGCCAGTGTTTCCTATTGCTCCTTTCTTAGCAAAGCTGTAACTTTCCATCCCTGGAAAATGTTTGATACCAGAATCTAAGTGACGGTATCCCTTAAAAAGCAACAAACCCATTATTCCTATAGCAGCTACTGAACAGTTACCTTGGTGATCCAGAGAGGGGTGGTGTCAGAATGGGAGATACAATCCTGACTATATACCCTCCCTGGCCCCCTGAGTAACTCAGTCCCTCACTCATCTGCTTCTCTCAGCATCTTGCAGTCAGTGTTGCTGTGTTTTCACTTAAAAGTCCCATTTCCTGCAGTTACATGGTTTCATGTAATCCTCAGCTTTCACTTTTATAGCAAAACCCAAACAAATTCTTCATGAGTCTAGAAAAAGAAGAATAAAAGAAGCTTGCATTTATTTAACAGGCCATATATAAGGTAGTGGGACAGTACTGGGAACTGAGGCACCATGAGGTTAAGGCTACATGAAACAGGAAGAGGGTTGCAGGGGTGGAAGGGGAATCAAGTTACCTGCATCTTACATCCAGCTTTCCCACAGCTGCTGTGCTTTGGAGCACTGAGAGATGGTAAAAAATGGCAAAACATTGAGACATTGAAGTTGTAACAAAACCTCAACTTTTTAACAAAATGTCATCTTTGTGTGACAAAGCTGTTGTGAAGCTGGAAGCCTCCAAAGTGGTGACTGATGGCTTCATTGTGTTTGGGACAATTTCAGACAGCAATTCCTCAATACTTGCTAGAAGGGCAGTTTTTCCACTCTTCCTTTAGCCAGGAGCCAAACTGATTTTTCCCAGAAGTGATGAAAATAAGCAGCTTTAATTGGAACACTCCTGACACTTCCCAGCAAAAGGACTCTTCAGTGCAGCCCCACCAAAGAGCCTCGGGATTGTTCACAGGCCCATGAAAACAGGGCAGCAGATGTCACGTGAGCAGCTCTAGAAGAGGAAACCAAGGTCTGACAGATGCCACTCCAGTCGGCTGCGTCACACTCTGGTGACTCACACACCAAGTGAAACAAGGCAGGCCTAGAAAGCTGCTCTAATGTGTCATTTCCTTCCTCTTCCTCTCCCAGGGCAGCAGTTCACATGAGCACCGACTGACCTTTAGTCTCTGAAGGGCTGAGAGCTGACAGAGGTGTGTATTCAAGGATAGAAAGCATCAAAGGCTTACATTTATTTTGTTTTCTGTCACTGCTTGTGTTTCATGCATTGGTTCTTTCCAAACTGAAGGAAGGAAAACAAAAGAAGTCAGAGGTTTGTGTCCCTGGCTTTGGCAGAACTCTTTCATGCTCGATGCTGTTGTTGGCAGTGCACACAAGCAGCTCACAACTCACGAGAGCACAGGACACTAATGAGGCAGAAAATCCCACCCCACCTCATTTTGTTTCTCTAAAGCTGACAAATTCTACCTGCAGCAGGAAGCAAGTGGCTGATATGATACAGAGGGGAGGTGCTACAGGAATCTCACCTCCAAACCCAGGCCAAACTGCAAATCCCCCTGCAAACCCTTGCCTGGGGGTTATTACCTGCTGGAGAGCAGCTTTCTCAGCTCTGGCCTCTGAATCTGCTCTGTGCAGACCACAGGGAGTCATTGATGAACTACCTGGAGCTACGGAGGTGAGGAGCACGCTGGCTCTGCCACTGACTTCCCAGGCCCCTCCAGGACTCCAGTGCTGGGAGTTGGCAGCCCAGGGGATGCAGCTGGAAGGCTGCAGGGATCAGGTTCCAGGCAGGAGGTGGTTCCAGGTGCTGCAGGGATCAGAAGTCATGTTCTCAAACATTTCTCTAGGAATATAACAAAATTTTGCTCCTTTTGCTTTGAGATGGGATTCAGCTCAGAGTACTTTGCTCTGGAAATAGAGCTTTTCAGAGCATTGATACTTGGTGTGGAGTCACAAGAGTCATGTTTGAAAGAGCAGAGAAAATCAAGGCAGCAGCAGAAGTACATCTGTGATGAACGAAGAAAAGTCTCTGGAGCAGTCCCTGAACCGACTGTAAGGAGCAGTATTTGCATTTGATACTTGCTCAGAGCTGCACAATAGGCCTGTGCCAAAGGGGCTGTCTGACCACAGTAGGGAGGAAAACCACATTCTGAGGTTGGCCACAGTTTTCTTTAGAGTTTTCTTTAGAGTCCCTTTCTGTGCCTCATTTATTTGACTCTAAGTGAGGGATTATATTTTCTGTTCCCAGCTTTGTTTCTCATCTGTTTAACTTCGGAGTTTTTGGACGAGAGACTTCTTTATTTAGGGCTTGGATGCTACTGTGATGCCCAGGCCCTTATCACAAGAGGGCCACAGCAGAAGCTGCAACACTTGTCTGGGCCAAATGCTGTCCGGGCAGCTCTTGATCAAACACAAACCTGTGAGCAGGTCAGTCCAGTTCCAGGTTCTCTAATGTCTCATGAGCCAGGGGACGCAGTAAACACACCTGGTGAAGCCAAGGGGTCTTTGTACCTTCCCCTGGGAGGTAAATGGCCACACAGTTACCACCATTCCAGAAACATGGTGATTGTGCCTGTTACAGCATGAGAACTGAGCTTTTCCCAGGCTCCAGAATAAACCTTGGCAGTCAGTTGGGCACCACCATGTGTGAGTTACACACAGACACACATGGATGGAGGCACTCACCCCCATATCAACCCAAATATATACATATATCTCAAATTTCCCTTACTGTATTGCAAGTCTTCACTATGAAAATGCCTCATTAGGACCAGGACAGTTTTTGCTCAGACAACTGCCATGATGAGCTTTGTTTAATTAGATTTTTATTTGTAATGTTGTGTTGGAGTAGTCAGGAAACGATTCTCTAGACAGCTGACCAACCTCGTCTGTGAGAGCACTGAGATCAGAGAAAAGGCAAACTGCAGGCCAGATTTAGTGCTACCAAAAAAACATGCTACCCTTTATTTCTTGTTTGTTCTCCTGACTGTGCTGATTGCAGATGCTTTACTTGAATATTACAACTAAGTGAACTTTTGGTATCAGTGTCAGTAAAGCCACTTGGCTCATTAGAAGCCTCCCTTTGAGGGCAGGTGCCCTCAAACCTTTGGGGGGGTGTCTTTTTGGTGGCAGAACTCCTGGGAGGTACAGGGGGGCTCCTCAGCTGCTGCTTTTCCTTACATGCCAATGACCTCACAAAAACCAGAACAGCTCCCTGGACTGGGACAGCAGCAAACACACGACTGAGTCTTGTGACATGCCACATCAGGATCAAAGTTCTTCCCAAACTCTTCTCACTGCTGTTATCTGCAGTGGACCTTGGAATCTTTTTCTTTTTTTCTTTCCCCTGACGCAATGAAGATGAAGCAATACTTCTCTTAAATCTTTCCTCTGGACTTGTTCCTTCTGCTGGGACCACAAGGAGCTGGTCAATAATTATAGTATCATCAAAACACCCTAATGGCTCCTGTGCAGGTGTCCAGGAAGGTGTGAATTTACACTGTTAATGACATACACTGATAGATTTTTTCAATTTCATCTTTCCATCTTGGTATTTATTCTGGCACAAGATTTTTATTATAATTGATGTTATATCAGAAAGCAGATTAGGATCATCTTCCCAAAGAGGTGCTTGCCTTTTGAAGCAGGAGGTGACAGAGAAGGAACCAGCAGTAAAACCTCAGAACCTCAGTGGTTTAATGACACTGCTCCCCTGTGCTCAGCTGTTGTTGGGAAGGAGTGGCTGTTCTGTGCTGGGTTCAGAAACACCAGGGAAAGCAGATGCACAATACAGAGGGCTGCAGTGAGACACACTTGGTCTCCTTGAAGCATTTCTGCTTCCATTTTCTTCTTTCCATGTACAAGAGAACCACACAGGCAGGAACTATCCTTGATTTACACAAGAGTGGAAAGTCATCCTGAACTGCACAAAACACCCACATGTTGTGTGTCCCACACACAAATAAGTGTGCAGTACTCTCCAATTAAATGAGAAAAGCTCCTCACCTGGTAGGCATGGGACAACTGCAGCTGTCTTTAATGTTTGCGTGGTTTGTGTAGCCCAAGTGAGCTCAGAGAGAGATGGCATCATGATTTCTGTCAGGTAACCCCAGTCAGAGAACTCTTATTAGAGCCCATAAATAAACATTTTTCTCCTTATTGCAACAAAGAACTGAGCCAGCTGGAATACCAGTGAATATTCAGGAGCTTCTAATCTCATGTTAGAAATAAATCATATCTGCCCCAGAACTTCTGTCTGGAGTTAGCTACTGACACAGGGCATAACCTTGCTGATAACTAATACTGTTATCATGACTTAACTGAAGTTTACTCTGGCTTTCTTTTGGTTCTAGTACATCAACAATTAGGGCTGTTCTGAACCAGCTCATTGCAGCAGGATTTGGGTGTGGAGTGGTGTTTATAAAACAAACTTGTCCTTGTGCAGAAGCCAGCACCCCACAGAAACACTGTCTGCCTTGCTCAGGTGGTTCTAATCTGAAATAATTACTTGAATAAACAGTTTCTGTCTGACACCTTTACCACATTTCCCATGGGATCTTACATAACCTCTGTCCTCTATAAGAATATTGGAATATCTAAGGAAAAGGTCATGGGATTCATCCATCTTATTTCTAAACTGCTCCAATGGGAGTCCTCATTTAGTACTGAAACAATAAGCCCCAGTCAATGTTTAGCAGTGTTACTCAGTTGTGATTCAACTAAAATGCCACATATGGATGTGGTAAATAAACAGCTTTCAAAGCATTCCAGAGAAGTAACACTCTTCTGTCTGAAGCTCCAGTTTTCTGTAGAACTTGCTTCTCTCCAAGGCAGTTTCAGACAATCACTGCACTCAGTGCTTTGGGCAGAGGCCACTCTGTCCCCTGGCTCCCAGGGCAGGTGGTCACTGGGCACCAGTTCACATCCTTCGCCCTCCCCTCACCTGTGGGCCAGCCAGGATGGCCTCAGGATGAAGCTCTTACTTAGCTCTGTGTAATTTACACCATGAGGTGAGAATCCAACCCATTAATTTGCGTGCTGTGTGACAGAGACTTTGGTATTTAAAGTACAGACTTTTCCAGGACAGCAGAATATGGGCTTTCCTTTGGAAATGAGAGGAGCACATTGGCTGAAATGCTCCTTCCTGCTTCCTCTCAGTAGTTCTTCTTGGTGACCGCTGCTTATAGAGGGCTGGGCAGTGACAGATCTTGCTGTGCCCCCACTGCATGGACAGGGCTCAGCCGAACCAGAGAGCACCCAGCTCAGCACCAGTTCCCTTCCAGACTGGGACAGAGACTTTGTTGTGCCCTCAAGTTGCCTTTTGCTTGTTTCCTTTAACTTTTTTTCCTTCTCCCCCTTGACAGCTGTTACTTAAGCCCAGATGGGAGGAAATTGGTATGAGCCTGGGACAGATCTAATTGCAGTCAAGCCCCAGTTCTCTCCTCCTGAGGAAGCTCCTTCCCTATGGCTTTAAAACTTTAACTCCTCCTTCCTAGCCTTCTTTGGAGAAAGGATTTCCTGGGGAATACTCAAATTTATGTCCTGCATGGTGCTGCTTCTCTGCTGCCTCAGTGCTGGTACCCAGTGGCTCCCTAGGCTGCCTGCCACAGCTCCTCTGCCTTTAAGTCATTTGGGAGTTTCTTGTTTCTGGAAATGTTACGATCAGTTTTAACACCTTCAGTCCTCAAAGTCTGTGCTGCTCAGAGATCCAGGTATGTCAGAATGTGCTGCTGTGAGCAAAAGGAAGGGATTCTGATAAATACTTATCAGAAAATGAGTCTTTTGCTGTTAGATTCCCAGAAGAGCACTAAGTCTCTCTCTGCAAAGTGTAACTGGCCCTTGAGGCTCGTGGTGCTATCAGGAACATGAGCACTGTGTGATCTGGGAAGTTATTTCTGATCTCTGGGAGAAGCTGCATGCCTGGCCTTGCTGAGGGGCCCAGGCACAAACTGTGGTCAGAACTGGGGACTCTTGGGGGATGTGAACCTCCCCTTGTGGTGTCCTACTGTGGCGGGAAGAGGCTTGTAAACATTCTACATTATTATAAATAGCCTCATTAATGAGGTAAGCTTGTGTACTTAGTCTAAAACTACCATTTGTCTCCTGGGAGAAAGGTTAGAACAAACAGAGTCCCTGCTGCAGGCTTAGCTGGGAGAAGCAGGCTGAGACTCCGTGGAGGTCGTTTCCTGTTGGAGTAGCTGGGAAACAGCATTTGGAGCTGGTGAAAGGTGGAAGCAGGGATATGGTTTTCTTCCTCCACTTCCATAAATCAGAGTTTTTGGTGAACACAGCCTGAGGGGACCTTTCAAGAAGCTTCTCCTGCAAGACCCCACATCGAAGTCATCCTTGCTAAGCCAGGGCTGGAACTGTAATCTTGCAGAAATGGCCCTTGGCGAGCCCAGCTTTGAGCTCAGCTCAAGGAGGTGCTCAAGCAAGCACACTTGCAGCTCACACGTGCTTATAACACTGTTGTGCCTTTTGTGAGAGCTCTGTAAGCACCTGTCTGGTCTCACCAGCTCAGCCTTGAAGGCTGTGCTGACAGAGGTGGCCCAAAGCACTGACTGCTGTGGGCAGAGGGGTGGGTAAATACAGAGTCAGCAGTAATTCAGCCTCTACCAGTGCAACACTTGGCTTATACAGAAAACAGGATGACAGTACTTCAGTTATTCTCTTGTTTGTGCTGTAGCAGCCAGAACAAGTCCTGGCTATAGACGAAGGTTCAATCTGACATGAGCACAGGGCAGAGAAGAAATTAAGGGACATACAGCCTGAAAAGTGAAGTGTTCCAAAATGGAAAAAAAATTCTCTAGAAGTTGGCAACATTTATGAAAGGAAATTTATTCTGGGTCATCTTGGACTCCTGATCACCCTAATTTCCCTGTAACTCTGCATAGCGCTCAGTATGACAGTGCCCATGCTGTGGAGGTGCCTTTGTGGTGTAAGCAGGGACACAGGAGCCAGATCTGTACTTGGCAACAGTTCAGGGTCTTTTCTTCATCTCAGGACACCCAGTCTGCCAATGCAGGGCTTGGGGTATAGATGTGATAGAACACAGCCAGGTGTCATGGTGATACTGAGGCTTTACCATGCTTGGGCACAGAGGAACGGAGCAGATCAGGAAATGCTCCAACAGTACCACATCCTGCCCTCATGGAAACACCTCATCTATAATGCTGATAGCATTAATGATCACTAACGTTGGAGTCCAAAACCCTTCTTCCTAATATCAGTGCATGGCCACAGAGTGAATGACCAAATTCCTCCCCAGTGAATTTGCAACTTCCATTCTTCATGTCTATTCTGTCTACCCCATCCATGGCTTTTGTGTGGTTAACATGCTTTCATTTTCAAAGAGCTTCTGACCCACTGAATTTTCAATTATTTATTTGCCTTTCGATCTCCCCTTGCTTTACATGCCTGCTCCTGTCAGGAAGTTTTGCAAGTTGTTGCTTCATCCCCTTTTCCTGCTAATTATCTCAGTGCCTGCCAGTGCCCGGTAACTGCAGCAGGTCAGGGTCGTGCAGGACCTGCGCTGCTTCCAGCACCCTCCACTCAGTTCTTGTCAGCTTTGCTGGCTGTAATATGACTGCAAAAGGATTTACGGACATTAGTTACACTCACCATAGAAATACTCACCACGCAGAGTGTTTTTAGCTGGCTGTGAACACATGTAAATCCAGTTCTGCTCAGCCCCAGCCAAACAGCACATCAACACAAACGTGCTCAGGTTCTGTTTTCTCTTTATGAGTTGTTTTTAACTAGGCCAGACTGGTCACACCATGGTGACAGCAACATGTACTTCAGTGTACTAATTACTCCCATCCACCTTCAGAGCATTCTGGGGGTGCATTTATTCCTTCACTCCTGACTGTACACTCAATGGCCACAGCACTTTTTCTGTGTGTTGTTCCAGGGTTGTAGAACAGGCAGAGATGTTTTCTTCCTAAGTTTAAGTGAAGTCTTCTCTTTATAAACTTCACAGCTGTCTGCATCAATCTGCTTACTCTTTGTTGATGCAGCAGTATTTGTAACCACTTGATTTTCAGTTTGGGGTCTGTGATGGGACAAACCCCCAGCACACAGTGCAGGAAGGAGCATATGGTGCTCCAGCAGATCCCAGGCACTGCATTAGAGGCAGCACCTGGTTATGAATTAGGAAGCTTCCCTGCACTTCTGTAGACCTTTTGCCACTGGCCCATACCATAGGCAGTAAATTCATGAGTAACTGTTCTCACCAGTCCTCTCCTGGTCTCCCCTCTCCTGCATGGAGTTCCTGGTATGCCCAAGGGGCTGGTCAGTGTGTGCAGTTTTACACCTGTGCCCACCACAGGTCTGTGCTGCAGGCACAGCTCTGCCTCCCACACTCTGCACCTGCAGGGGCAGGGCAACACTTCCATCACCTCCTGCTTCTGACCTCTGCCCATACAAAATGTCTGAAGATCTTGCTGTAGCTCCCCACAGCAAGTGTCACCACCAGTGGACTGTGGTCCTGAGAGCTCGAGTGCTGCAGGAGCAGACAGAACTGCTGCAGTGTTGATGAATCAGTCAACAGACACGATAACAGAAAGCTTTTATACAAGTTTTTAATAAAAAAATTCAACAAAAATATATATCATCAGGCATTTTATGCAATGCATACATTCTTTATATCTGCAGGTACAGATAAATAACAGAAGGCAAAACCAAGTATTTTGCTTATCTTTGGCCATTAACCAATAATCACTCCAAAGATATCTAACAGGGCTAAAGGATAATAAACTAACTCTGTAAATGTCTCTCATTACAGACACAGTATCAGGCAATAATACAGTAGTCAGATTTTCAGAAATGTAAGGAAATAGTTATTTAACACTGCCCAGTACTGAAATTTCACCTGGTTTGCTGCTGTTCTGGAGCATAAGGCCTTCAGCTGACACAGGCACGGTCCTGGGTTACATTAGATACCCTCCAGCCCTCACTAACCTCCTTCCCTGCTCTACAAAGCCAAGCTGTACCTCCTCACAAAGAAACCAGCACAAAGTCTGACCTTGGGCTCAGTTTCCTGAACCCCAACCAACACACAGAAAGAAGCTTAACTGCTCTGTAAGTCAATAGTTTTCCTACCTCAGCATCCCAGAATAACAGTTTTCCTTCCACTTAACAGCACAGATGCATCATGGCTCTACCAAAGCAATATATACATGAGACACATGAAACATCAGAGAAGCAACTTTTAAAGGTACAATGATAACATGTAGCAGCTTATATCTATATATGTACATGTTTTCACAGTTATGTTTTAGAAAATTGAGAAAACCAGGAATACTTCTACTGTGTTTTCTATAAATAGTAAAAAAATTACCTGTCAGGTATTTTGATAAAATAGTATTTAGGTTATCACTTTAAATAGCTCTTGAAACCTGTAGAGTTTTAAGTTTAAAGGCTGTACAGTTTGAGGATTCTGTAAAGTGTTTGTAGCCAGTTTCAGCAGCTGGGCCACGTGCCAGCTGGTATTTTTAATTTTTTTTTTCTTTTCAAAAAAATCAAAACTGGTAACAAAGGAACTCCACCACTTTGGATGGGATAGGCAAGTTCTTGACCTGGCTGGTGGGCATCACCCTTCGGATTGCCATGCGGCACAGGTGCTGAAGGCTGGACACTTGTCTGGGGGTCGCCCAGAAGTACAAGCTGCCATCCTGTGTCCTGCACAGAAAAACAACAAAAATCCCACCACAGTTATTCCACTTGAATCATCTCACCCTAGCACCAATTCTCACATACACTTCCAGGGGACTTGCTGTTCCTCAGTTCCAGCCTCATTTACACCAAATGCCAGTTCTTGTTTTAAGCTACAGCAGCACAATAAGCAACTTGTCTTTGCAACAGGCCTGAGCAGATCTCTCAGCAGCTACTGCAGTACCACCTGATGCAGAGCAGCTGCCCCAGGCTATCTCATGGCTTCTTCCAACCCACATGTTTTGAGTCTCTCTCATATTTATTTTCAAAGATAAGAAACGAGTTTATCAGCTTATTGATTTTACTGCTATTCCAGGTATGTTTAAACAAACAGTACCAATCAGAAGCACCAAGTTGCAAGTCACAACTGAAAATTATTACAACACTTAGCCACTGTTCTCAATCTTTTTTGTTACCTTAGTATTTTAGAAAGAAAAACAAAGTCTATACTTGCCCTGCAGCAAGAACACTGCCATCAGTGGAGAAAGTACAGCAGAGCCCATTGTTCAGAGGTGCAACTTGTACAGGGTATTCTTCATCAATTCTCCAGAACCTCACCATTCTGAGAGGGAAGGACAATGTAGGAAGTTACTGGAGCAGGCATTTAATTCTCTTTGATAATTTCTCTGATGCTGCACAAGAAACTAGTCTGAAGCACAGCTCAGGGAATTTTTATGAACCTTTTAATAGGCATACACAGTGTTTCAGGTCTGGCCTAAAATGGTCTGGGTTCTTTCCTGATAAATACTTTGTTCTGTATTTCATCAATTAAAATAAAAGATTGTCTTCAATAACAAAAAGCAATACCTGAACTATAGATTTAGACAATCTCTCAAGTGCCACATATACTAGGAATTCCTAACAATACTTAATAAAAAAACCCCAAACCTCCTGTAGATAGTTGAATACCTTTGCTGCCATCTTGAGAAAGCAGTTCACATTCTTCAAATACAAATCTTCAAGATACCACTCATGCTGTTCACAGAGTTGAATACAAACCACAGAATACTTTTCTCTTTGCTTTGGAATTTGCTTCTGTCCACAATATTTGTCCACATTAACAACTCAATTTACAATCCCCCTTTGTTGTTTTCAGCTATTACACACTTCAGTTGTTCAGATTATCTGCTCTGTACACAACTAATGATTTCTACATTCAGAATTAGTATTCACAGAGACAACTAGTCTGCTTGTACAAAGAGCATCGAAGCCATTTCTCAGTTAATAAACCCTAAATCTGATAGCATTTAGAGTTCCTGTCCTATGGGAAGAATCAGGTCTAACAAACCCTTCCTCATACTCACTTATCATCAGCCAGGCTGGCGATGTGCAGCCCATCGTGGCTGAAGGACACGGATCGGACCCAGCGGTCGTTGGCGCCTCCGGCAAATATCGGAGTTGGAGCCGGGAACAGGTGCCTGGGGACAGAGACACATTCAGCTAACAGCAGGTTTGGGAACTGGGGAAGGTCTCCTCAGCCATGATAGCAAAGCTGAGGAAGAGAAATGGATAGAACATTTAGCTACTAAAATAACTATGAATTCAGGAGCGAAGACCGAACTAGTGTGTCCTTCATCGTACTGAACACTTCAGCTTTGTTGAAGATGCCTGAATTAGAACCCATGAAAATATCAGTGCTGTGAATTCTCTCTTAGCTGGAAGAACAATCTCCAGTGTCAGCCACTTCAGGGTTTCCATCAGCCACTGCTCTTTCCGAAGTCCAATTATCAGTTATACACACAAATCTGTTGATTTTCATCTTCACTCTAGGTGAAAGATTCCAGATTTGACTGCTTTACTTACCCAAACTCCATAAGAATAACTCCAATATGTGGATCCCAGACATAGACTCGAGTATCATAAGATGCAGTAGCCAGTAATGCTCCATCAGGAGAGAACTCACAAGCTACAACATCATTGTGATGTCCTTCAAGTTTCCGTAGCATGGAGTATTTATCCATATCCCAGAGGAAAACCTGTAATTAAACAAGCTGATGTTATAGCTCTGCTCAGAGAGGCAATGAAGCATTTAATTTGTTTTTTAAGTATAGCTAGTCTTATTTAGGATTACATTAAAATCAGGCATTATGAATTACTAGAATTAAGAAATATGCTCAGTGTCATATTCAGATTAAAATCAAGGTTTCTTTTTTTAAATAATTAAAGCAGACATGCAAGTTCTAACTCAAGTTTGTTAAATGTTATTATCAAAATAAGCCAAAATATAAGATAAAGGCAACACAATTTAACCATGTAGCTTACTGAAATTCATGTATTACAAAACTATTTTATTAAAATATGCAGAAATAAATAGGGTTAAACTCTACAGTCCCCTCTTTTCAGTAACTACCAAAATTTTAAGAAATATACAGACAGAAAATGTAAGGTTAACACAGTGTTACTCCAGTGGCATCCCTTTGAGTTTAAGATCACTTGTTTACAATTGCTTGGATCACCAACGTCAGCCTAGGAAGAGAAACAGATACTGCAAGCAAAAAGAATTTTCACAGCCAAAAGTTATGTCTTTGGCAAAACAACAGGGAACTCTAACCACATTATTAGAAAGAATTTAGACATTTTTAATCAAGTAACAGTAACAAACAACATTAATATTACAATTTACCCGGCTATTTGCATGGTGTATTATAAAAATTGATAAAATTAATTACAGTATTCTGAGATTTAACATGCAATTGTACATTATATATAATCAGAAGAAAGACTGTGTAGAATTACTGAATAGGAACTATCCAAATACTGCAGCATGATTTTATAGGAATGTAAGTCTTTAGCAAAAGCTGTTACGTCCCTAAAAGAGCTCATTTTAGGGACCTTGGTTTTTTTCCCCCAAATAGTTTTACTGCACAGATTAAATTCTGACATCTTGGATAGATTTTATGTTTGACCAAAGCAAACACAGCCTTAGTACCTCCCAGACTTCCTAAAACTGAACCACTTTACAATGAGTTACAAACATGTTGACCAATTTTTCCAAGGAGACCCCAACATTCCATAACACCGGAAACTAAGTTTGAGGAGTCAGTGTGTTTCACTGCTGTGAAAATTATTAAAAAAAAGAAAAAAAAGGAAAAAAAAAGAAAAAAAAGAAAGCAAGCAAGCAGACAGTGGACATCGACCAGCACCTGCGTACGTACAGGACCCCTTGCAGCCGAGGGCAAGGTTACTTCGTCCTACGGTACAGCTCGCCCGGGCTGGCGGCCAGAGATGCCACTCTCTGCCCCGCTAACACCACTGTGCTCCTGAGTGGTGCCAGCTTAACTCAATCACACCAATATTGCTGCCACCACCTGTGACAGGGAAAGCAAGAAGCTTATGGAAAACACACAGCCTACAGACAGCAATGTACACACCCCCCTCTGCTCCAGCTACAGAGCCAAACCCCAGACCTCAGCTGTCCTCCAGAAAATCTGCACTGATAACTCAAGGGATGAAATGCAGCTGAGCACCCATCCAGAGAAGTGGTGTTCAATGACTGGATTGGGCTTTTCACTCCATTAAACTACCTACAGAGCCCCTGGAACCAGGCTGAATTCCCCTTTCTGGTCTGCCCTAATTCTTAAGTGCCAGAGTAGCTCATGGCATACCTGCACAGCTTTCAGTTCCATAGCAGGGCATTAGTATGGGATAGAAACAAAAACAGTTTGCTGCTCTTCCTTCTAACTCTTTTAGGCACCAGGGGTATTGGTATGGGAAAACATGGAGAAACAGTTTTGTTCAGCAGGAGATACCCTGTCTGGCTCAGACTTGGAAGTCCTTCTCACTGAGTAAGAAATAGAAAGGATAATTTCAAAACTAAAATACTTCTATCCATTAATCTAAGTATCTTTTAACCCTGGCAGCTTTAGTTGTCTTTGGCCTATGCCATTGCCCCATGCAGATGTGCAGACCTATTTCTCAAGGAACACTTACAGCCTCTTAAACTAAAAGCAGTGCAATTTTCATTCACAAATCAGGGTCTCAATGCACCATTTGCCAGTTTAATTTCATGCACTTTTACATCATCATCAAACATTAGAAGTTCATGACACCGAGCACAAGCTTAATGTTACTTAGATTTAAAATGATTATGCACACAATTCAGGAGATGTAAGGAACAAGAAACTCTGACACATACTGCTTTACTTGCTCCAACAGAACAGAGGATGGAGGAGTCTGGTGAGAACGCACAGCCATACACCCAGTTCTGATGGCCTCTCAACACCTTCATCATGTTTCCTAGAAAGAAAGACATTGCTGTAAGAGCTGGTTTAATGTTACAGAATTCAGATTGAAAAGCTTTTCCAAATTAGTTATTCCTCTGTAAAATTTTGTACTCTTTTTCCAAACATCTTGCAGAGTCATTGGACACAGAATTAAAAATCCTGTGATGCAGCCTCTAAACCCCATGTCCTGTTCAGAAAGTCACTTCATGCACTGCTAACTTAGCCCAGTACCCAATTCTCCCTTCAGGGTACACACAGATAAAAAATACCAAGAGAATGTAGAGAGAGTGACTAACAGCACAACACTCATTTTTTAAGCAATCCTGATCAAACTGAATTTATAGCAATAAAAGAGGCAAGTACACAGATATTTCTCCCAGGTTTTAGAGAAGATAAAACTCTGAGCACAAACCATCATCTTTCAGGTCCCACACTCGCAAGGTTTTGTCTCTGGATGCAGACACTAAAATCAGGCTGCCATCAGGGGCAAAGGTTAAATCTCTGACAACTTCTGTGTGGTCCATCAGGTTCAGGAGGAGTTTTCCTGTTACATGAGAACACCACAATTTAACATGAAGGACTGTACTTTTTCTCAGATCAAACGCTTTATGGATACAAATACTGAATATAAAATTACAGCACATAAAGAAATTTCATTGTAGAAATGCATCCTAGAGTGAGCAGCACATGGATCCGTTCACTCTCCTGGATCAAGAGGCAACTCCCTGAAAAGCCAGCAAATCTGTAACTAGAACCTCAGGAACAAGGCAAGACTTGGCCTTTGACAGACATCCCTGTTCTAAGTTTCAATTCACAAGATAACAACAAATTACTCAATAGTCATTATTTTTTTTAAAGCTGAGCTCTCCCCAGCCTAGCAGCTCTGCTGCCAGCAAAACTGAGTGCCCCTACATTCAGATTTAGTCTGAGTCGAACAATTATTAACTTTTCAAAAAAATAAAAGGTCCTCATCACTATAGAACAGTTACTTCATGCTTTGAAAGTTTCCTTTGAAAGTATGGTAAAACTAACAAGATTTTAGAGCAAACAAACAATGCATGTATGTAATTTGCACCTTCCATTACTCACATCTCAAAACACGAAGCACATCTCTTGTTCCTCTGGCAGGTTTTGATTACTTTTGTTTACAGGAGCTCATGCATTTTTAGGTTAATTTGTAGTCAATGTTCAGTTTCCAGTTACAATTCTGTAACCAATTCCTTCTCTGTATTAATGATGTTACTACTGCATGAAGTGTGCATTGGCACTTCAGTGTGACAAGGAGCATTTGGGAAAGGCTCTCAGGGACACGGTGGGATTGCCTGGGTGTCTGTGCCGGGCCAGGCAACGATCCTTGTGGGTCCCTTCCAGCTCAGGCTCCCCTGATTCCATGCCCTTCCCTCACACACCCACCTGTGTAGACATCCCAGATCTTGATGCGGCCATTGTTCAGGCCCGTGGCCAGGAGCAGCTGGTCCTGCCCGAATTTGAAGCGGTGCCACTCGATGTTGACGCAGCGGCTCTGCTTCTCCGGCACCGAGGAGCCGAAGGCCAAGCTCCACACGATGTCTCCACAGTCAATGATGTGCTCGCAGGGCTTGTTCTTCTGCCCACTCTCGCTGTTCTGCCTCGGAAGCCTCGTGCTGGCAGGGTTTGCACCATTCTTTGTGCCATGCAACAAACTGCAAAACAAATGTACATTTTTGAGCAAGGTATTGACCTAACCTGCTGTGAAAACTAACAGTTTTAAAGCATTTATAGAAAAATGAGTCACAAAAATTTCTAAGACTTTCTGTTAAATGAGCAAGAAGTTCCCTGCAATTCCCTTACATGTGTTAAACCATGGGAAGAGAGACTGAGTCCAGGACATGGAAAACAATTAACCACCCCAAAAAGGGGTTGAAAAAGGGTCAGGGAAATGTAACCAGCTACAAACTGCAATGGCTGGTTACCAACTTCACCAAAAAGCAACCTGCAAGTGCCAATAAAATGTAGTTTGAAACTTCACTTGCATTCTAATAAGGATGATAAAGAAACAGGTCTGTCTTTAAGTAAATTCCTAAAAGGTAACACCAGACAGCTTTGTCATAGGAAGTTGAAAGGGCCAGATCTGCCCAGGTTTTTAACTTCCCTTTTCATTCAAAGTTCCTCTTATGTTAGAGCATCTGAATCTATTAATAAATCCCTCCTCCACAGGCTTTGTGAGGTTGCAGTAGTTGATCCTCTTGCTCGCCACAGAGAAAGAGATGAAATAGTAGCTGTTACTTAAAGGAATTCGCTTTTCCCCAAGGTCTCAAAGCCTAAAAAACCAATATATGCAATTTAATCCGTTTAAACCTATCTCCTGTTTTTAAATTCTTATGTTTTTCAGATGCACCAGAAGCCATAGAGGTTTGTCTTACAAGGTACTTAGGCACTGTGCCCAGGGGACCAGCTTCACTATGCGGTGTCCCTGCGACCACGCCAGGTACGAGCCATCGGGAGCGAACGCGACCGTCCAGTTCTCCCGCCCACACTTCTTGTCGAAGGGAGACGTGGGGGCCAAGAGCTCTCCTACCGTGCGGGACCGTGCTGGGGGAACAAAGGGGAAACGCGCTGTTAAACAAGAGGTTACACGGGGACCGGGCAGTGCGTTCTTTGTTTCACGCCATTTAAAGTAACGGAGAGCGCGGTCTGATGTCACCGGGTACCGACCGCAGGGCAGGGCTGAGCCCCCGCTGCCAACGCGGACCAGCACGGGGTATGGACGTCCTGTTGGCACCGCCGCCGCCGTGTGCTCCCACCCGGGCCGGGGAGAGCGGCCGGGCCGGGAAAGGCTCCATGTGCCGGGATCACGCCCGTTCCCGGCCGGCAGCGCCCGCAGAGCCGTGAGCGCCCGCCCCGCCCGAGCCCGAGCCCCAGCCCGAGCCGAGCCGGGCCGAGCCGAGCGCGGCCGCGTTGCCCCCGCACACCCGCCCGCCCTTGCCCGGCTCACCGATGAGCTTCTCGTTGACACTCGGAGGAAAGCTGGCCATGGACGGGCGGCCTGCGG
>VWZD01003128.1:157311-169868 GCA_013396695.1 Sakesphorus luctuosus
CGGCTCTGCCCGGGCTGTGTCTGCCAGGGTCTGCCCGCACTGGGGCTGTCCGGGCTGTGTCTGTCTGCCCCGGCTCCGCCCTGGCTGTGTCTGCCCCGGCTCTGCTCGGGCTGTGTCTGCCCCGGCTCTGCCCGCCTCGGGGGGGTTGTGTTCAGAGGCTACAGAGTCCTCAAATCGCATAAGAATTTTTCTTATATTGCCTAAATGCCCGACCACCACCAGTGAATGTTCCTGCCACAGTCAGTTAGAGATTGTCTCCACTATCTTTTAAGCCAGGTTGTGACATCCTTGATATCTGTTAGACCATGGGACTGCAGGGCGACACCTAAACCAAAAAATATGTGAACGCTTATATGACTGCATTGTGGAATGTGTGTAGGACAGAGACGTGTGCACTTGATTTCATCTGCCCTAACCAGGGGCTGGAACAGCCTCAGGAATCATGTTTATAGTCCAGCATCTCCATCCAGCAAGATCTGGTTTATGATACAATTTTGAATTTGCACTTAATGTTGTCCACAAAAAACTTGGAGAAAGAGACCCTGAGGCCACCTCGTCTTCTGTGTAATTTGTATTAACATTTCTATACTCCGCTTTCTCCTTCCTTTTCTTTCTTCTTTTGCATATCTAAGTTCTGCCCCTCTTCTAGACCAAGTGACTCTTCCTTACTCTGTCTGGTCCTCAGAGAAGCACTGAGAAGGATAATTAACTGCAGATAATAACTGTGATTTCATTCCAAAGCAGTGGCCTCGCTGGCAGACACACTACAATAGCCGTCGGGATCATCTATTCAGCGACAGCCAGGAATTACCCCTGGCTGAGCAAGGCCAGCCAAGCTTTTTCTAACTTGTATGGGGATACAATGTCAAAGAAAGGAGCAGGAAGAAATTTTGAATATTTATGATGATCCAAACACTAGCACGGATTAACACTGGCTTGTATAAACTCCCTTAGCACATCGTAGCACTAATTTGACACAGCATAATCCTGTTCCTGCTCTATCCATCCTTTTCTGCCCGCAGTGGGAGGAGCCCTCGGCAGCTCTGAGCACCTAATCCCTCAGGAAGTCCTTGGAACAAGGCAGATTTGTAACCAGTGAATATTGTGAAATGCTGCTTGGTGTTGCTCCTGGGCTGTGAATGTTGAGCCAGGCCAGCCCCCGCCTGAGCTGACTCACGTAGGTTTCTCCCAAGGGTCTGAGCCTCCCACAGAGCCAGCACAAGGCTGGGTTCTGTTTGCTGACCTTGGGGCTGTTACAGCCAGGGAAGGAGAGCTCTGTGTTACCCAGCTTTGTAGGGGTGTCACCACCTCGCTGCCTTTCTCACTATTGTTTTTCAGGAAAAACTATTTTGCAATTTATTTCTTTACATCTCTGTATTTCTGTAAGTATTGCTCCAACAGTGTGTGTTTCTTCCTCACCGTGCATTCTGCTCATTAATGTAGTAGATTTGAAGCCAGAAGAGATGATTAAGTCATTTAGTCTGATCTTTCTACAACTGAGGAATAGAACTTAATCTAATTTCACACACTTTCAAGTAGTGAGGATTTCCAGCCAAGACAGGTGATCTGTGCAATAGTACCTGCATCTCAGAAGTCTGGCTGTAAATTAAAAATTAGGCTATTTTTAGTTTAAACTGTTAATAATTCACAAGCTCCTGTTTGTTTTGGGAACCTTACTGGGATGGAGAAAGTTCAGCCTGAGTTTGTGGAGGCAAAAGAGAAGGTGAAAAGAAAAAAGAGAATGTAAGAAAGAAAGAGAAGGCAAAAAACATTGAAGAGGAAAAGGGATTACAGTGAGGAGAATGATGAGCAGCAGAGAAATTGGGACAGTGCTGTTAGGAGTTGGACTTCAGTGATCTTTATGGGTCCCCTCCAGCTTAGGATATTCTGTTATTCTGTGATCCTGAGGAGGTCCAAATGACAGCACCCTCTGCCAAGCTGAAAGGTTAGAAAACCTTGACAAACAAATAAGGAACACCCCAGCCCTGCAAGGAACTGCTAAAGTGAATGAGGCCTTGGGTACTAGTCTTTGCCATTTCACAGGCTGTAAATGTGCTTTCAAGGCTCCAAGCAGTCTTTGCCCCTCCGTGTCTCCTGCCCCCCTTGCTACAGTTACTCCCTGCCAGGAGATGCTGCTGGAACTGGCACTGGCACTGGCACCATTTCAGCTGTTGCTTTGTCTCGTGTACCTGTTGTTATTTGCCTCTGACTCTGAGCAGCATTGGCCCCGTGCAGCCTCCAAGCATGGGGCATGAGGCCCTGGAGAGTCTGCAGTCTAAACAGACAAGACAAACAGCTCTTGGGAGGAGGAGCAGGGGGATGAGGTCACTTTCCCAGGGTCATGATGGAGCAGCCAGGAGCATAACTGTCTGATTTTCCTACAGGCCCCTCATGCACCAGACGAGGTTCCCTCCATTGCTGGAATTCTGGGCTGTCCTTTCTCTCTCCCCTTTTCCTTGTTGCTCTGTAACTTATTCACTGTTGCTTCTTGTGAAAATTTTTGGATGGTCATAAATTGATGTATGTACATCTGGCACCTAAGGAGTTAATTTGTGAAGGTCTGCTAAAAGAGTGTGCTGTGGAAAAGCTGCACAGATGGAATATCAGAGAGAGACTAAAGGAATTTTTTCTCTGCATTCTTTTTGTCTCATTGGGATTTTATAATTTTTGGAGCATGTTTTGGGGTATAATAAATAGAGCAGATGGCTCAATGTGTGTGGGGAATTCAGTACTTCCATGATGAGTAGCTGCACTGGAATAAGGCAGACAGAGGTTTGGGGTTATTCCTATTAGTTTCAAACCATTCTTTCTCTGTAAGTCAGCCATGGATGCCTTGTAAGGGAACTGCTTCCAGAAACATCTGTGCTAAATTTACCACTGAGGGTACAAGAGGTCTCAGATGGCTGAAGGTCACATTGAGAGCTTTGAGCTGTCCTAAACAATGGTGGTAGAGAAGGTTCCCTGTGTTACAGAGGAAGCAGGTCAGTGTCCCCTGAGCTCACTGCACCCACACCCTAATGTGTGGCAGCATAACCTCCAGTATCCACACAGCTATTTCACTTCTTCTTTTAAAAATCTTCCCTAAAACATACTGATTTTGTGTGTTCCTCTCCAGCCTGTGTTTCCTCTGAGCTCAGCTGCCAAGGAAGGTGTCCAGGCCCTGTGCCAGAGCAGCACAATGCCAGGCAGGCGCAGACATCGGCTCTGCTGTTCCCTGGGAGGGGAAGTGACTTTCTTTTCCACTGTGCAGTGAAAATGATACTGAGCTGTTTTGTGTTCCTTTGGCTTCAATTCCCAACCTCTGCTCTGTAATTATATCTGAATATTTACAATGGTGCAAAACCCCAAGTCTGTCATTATAACTAGAGGATGGATTGTGCGAACATGGGGAGAATCAATGACACAAAGGATGTACTTGTGAATGTCAATAAATCATCTATAAATTCAATTTATAGAAAATCAAGTGGAGTTTAATAGGAGAAATGAATGGGATAGACTCCCTATACTCTGAGCAGATCAATAAAATGATCAGAAGTCAACATGTTGGGGAATTACAGGGCTGTGTGTGACAGCTTCTGCCTAGAAACAGCCCAGCCTGCATTCCTGCTGCGGGGAGTTGGGAAAGAGCAGGTTGTTTATAGATAAAGAGTGTTTGCTCACAGATCAGAGATGGGCCTGAGCTGGTGTGGAACTGAGCTTGAAAATATTTGGGTGGCTTGTATCCAGGCCTGTTGCTGCAGGGAACATGTGCAGAGGGCTACAGAGTAAGTGAAGAACCTGAGAAATGGAGGTTCTTCGAAGGTGGAGGTTGGACAAGAAAATTTCTTAAGATCTGTCCTAGCCCCATTTCTGTTAGGTTGTAAGAATGTTGGAAATAGGTATAAGAGTGAGGGGAGAACTCAGGAACTCACTTTCTGTGTTACACTGAGAATGTGCAGCTGTGTTTGCCCAGTGTATGCAGAGCAAGGCTGGTGTAAAGGAGCTTCAGCAGCACAGCCCCTGCTGTGCCAACTGCCCAACATCACAGGCTTTGTTTCTTTACATCTGTTCCTAAACAGCCCAGGGTACAGAGGCACCAGAGCTGTGCCTGCTGTAATTGACCTCCTGCCTCACCTTTCTCTCCACCACAGCGTCATCTCTGGCTCTGATCAGCCGGCCGGGGTCACTCCAGTGAGTCTGAGTGCTCTTAAGGGAAGGCCCTGCCCTCTGCATTAACGTAATTGCAGGTTATTTGTGAGATTCCTTCCATGGCTTACTTCCTGAAGGTCTGGCACAGAAATCCGGTTTTGTAATTTGAGCCCTAACGAGTGGCTGGATGTAATTATGGGCTCCATTATCCCAGCAGCCTCTGTAGCATGGAAAGTAAAAGCTCAGTGTTGCCATCAGCCCTGAAAATACACCAGTTGGTATCTAATAACTCCCTTGTGCAAGCGCTGTGTGGGCACTGTGTACACAGGTAGAACTTCAGGGTCACTGCAGCCTGCTCTGTACTGTTTATAAATGTTTCCCGAAAGAGACTGATGAGATTTCTAGTTATACCCTCATTACAGCCCTCCTGAAGGTGCAGATTGCACACAAAATGAGTAACAAATAAGCCTTGACAGTGGCAGTTCCCAACTAAAGCAAAGCCAGATTGACTTTTCTGCCAGATGTCAGAAACGGAGAATGAGCTGGACATGCTCAGACCTACAGACAGATAGGTCAGCTGCAGGACAAAGGGAATGGTGGCTGAACATGGTGTCTCATGGCAGCTGCACACTGGGAATGGCTCGGGGAACACTCTGGTCACCAGAGTCCAAATGGAAAAGGCTGCTGGGACATAAAGGCGAAGACAGAGAATACATTCCTGGAGTATAAGCCAATATTCAGACATGAATAGGGAGTACATACCCTAATGCAGAACTACTCAGGATGTTAAAGATGTGTACTGTGGAATTTGGGCTATAAACCTTGCTGTGCCAGAGCTGCTGTGGCAGAGTCAGTGCTGGGTGTGATGCCCTGGCATCATCGGGGCTGTGCCTTGTCAGGCCCTGGCACAGCATCACCCACTATAAACACCTCATTGGCAGTGCCAGTGGAAGGCTGACTGCAGGTTTGTGAGGGTGCACGAGGCAGGGCTGCCAAGATGTGGCAATATAGAAGTAGATCTTAATGACAGTGGAACTTCTAGTAGTAGTAGTAGTAGTGAATAAAAAATGCTAAACGCTCTGTTTGTTGTTGTAATCTCCAAATTAGAAGCTACTTGTTAGTGTTTATTCTCACTTATGCTGCAAGGCTACAGCCTGCTAGAAATAATTCAGCTGCTGCTGGAGGATCTGGGGAAGGGACAGTTTCCCAGCAGGACAGGCCCTGATCTGGGAAAGGGCACGGGCTGTGGCCATGTTAGTGCCTGGCTGTGCCCAATACCAGGCACAGCACCAGTCCCTGCTGCCACTCACCCCCTGCACTTCTGCCTGTTTCCTCTTTAGGTTGCAGAGAAGGGGTTGCTTTTCCACCTGTGCGTGTACAGCGCTCATACAAAGGATCTGGGTTGCAGTGGGAGCCCTCACAAGTGCCTGCAATGCAAACAGCACACCGTGTAGTAAAGGCTGTTACACAACTCGGGTGGAAGGTGATAAAGCTGCCACGTGGAGGCCAGGCAGACTTACTCACACTGAATCCACATCTGTGCAGCTTCTAATCTTTAAACTGCAATCGAATCCCTTCCATGCTCCTGGGTTAAAGCCTCCAGCTCCCACATGGCTCAAATAATGCCCTTTTTGGGGCTGTCATTCCATGACAGTGTCAAGAAAGGGTGTAATTATATTTTATTTAAATTGAGATCCGGATATGGAAGTAAAAGATAAATTGACCACTTCAGTCCTGCCAGTCCAACAGAAGAAAATATTTTAAGTGCAATTCCATTACAGGATTAAGCTGCAGGAAGCTTATGTGCTTTACAGCTGTAACCTTTTCCTTCCTTACTGAGCCCAGAAGCGTTGCTCTCTTGCCTTCCTTCTGTTGGAGCTGGCTTTTCCTGTCATACTGCATACTCTGAGGCAGCTCGGCATTTTTCCCTGCCCTCTGCATCTCTGGAATGTTGCTGTTTCTCAATCCCTGTTAGGACTGTGAGTAAGGCAGAGGTGGTGTCTTTCTTGCGCCGCTGCTTTTAAGTCACATGACATATTTAGGCAATCTGTGGACCTGAAGAACTGCACAATTACACCCACAATGAAAAAGGAGTCCAAAAATGCAAAGCAGGTTAATGAGTGCCCAGGTCCTTAAAGGGTCAGGTTCAAGTTTAGGGCAAGGGGAGCTACTGGTGACCAGCAGTTTAATTCTCCAACATTGTTATTGCCCATGTGGCCAGATAATTTAAAAATTAATTAAACTGGAAAGGTTGGATCTGTGTTTGGATGCCAACTGAGAGCTCATCAGGAAAATGCAAGTGTGACCATGGTGAGGGAGGGTCACAGCTCCAGGGTCCTTCACAGCACTGGGGGTGCTGCTGTTTGAGGGTTAAGAGTAATGAGAGCCCACTGTTCTCAGGCACAGCAACCAGCCCTCACCATGCCCAGCACACCCTGCCTGCTGCCCAGTGTGGCTTTGTACAAAAGGAGAGCTGGGGAAGGTGATCCCATCGTCCCTGGTGATGCCTCCCAGAGTTTGTGTCAGACTTTGCTATGAGGTGGCAGGCAGGGAGTTAATTACTGCTCTAGACTGAGGTCCTGACACTGGTGCCACTCGGGTCACAGTTCATTGTCCATAAATGCACTGAGCAGTGCCAGGTACAACAATGCTGCACAGGCAGGCCCAGAAATAGAGCCCCTGGTTGCTGTCTGTCCATTCAGCAAGTTTTGTCCATCTGTGTGTCTGTCTGTCTATCTCTCACCCAGGCCAAGGATGGCACTCAAGTCTAATTAATTTCAATGGGGTTAAAATTTATCTTCCTTTGTTTCTCCTCGTGGAATTTCCAGCAGCAGTGCTGTTACCTTTCTGTCCTAGGTAAGCTTCATCCCCAGCTCCATCTGGCAGCAGCTCAAACACACATGGAGCTGAAGGCTCCACACTGCTCAGCATTATTTGGAGACCAGCAGCCCAGCACGTGTTTTATCCACAGCACACAGCCAGGTGCCATCCATTCAAACAGCTGGATGTCTACTGCAAATGAGCTTTTTGAGAACTTTATTTTAGAAAAGCTTGTGTGGGCTTAGGCAGCAGTTGCAGTTAAATTGGGCAGCATAAGCTAATGGCATGAGTCATGGGGAGGAAACAGAGAAGCAGTTGGGGAAAACTGTTCAGTAACAAAGAGTCTTTATATTCATAAATTCATACAGGCTGACACAAGGCTTAGAGAGGTTGTTTAAGAAGCAGAAAGCTCAGTTCTGTTCTTCACATTCTACCAGTTCTTAGACTCACATTTCCATCTGACACTTCCCTTTCCCTCCTCAGTCCCTTTCCTACCCCTGAGTTCTTGGGAAGACAGAGGCACAAAAAGAGGTGATCTGTGGTGCCCAGGCTGCTCTGGAGGCATTTCTGCCCTCTGCAAAGCAACTGTGCTCAAAGTAAGGTAAGAGAACAGTCCAGATGTACCACCCGTGAATGTTGCAGGTCTTTGCTAATGACTGACCCAATACCTGTTGCAGTAAATGCCATTTCTGCCCCTGCCTTTTGGTCAGTGCTGAACTAGCAGGGGGCAGGATGAATGCTGTGCTGTCAGCAGGGCTTAGGCCTTGGACACTGCAACAAAAGACATACTTGATGGGTGTGCTGATGGTACTGAACCCAAATCCAGGCTCTGTGACTATGTGGCTATAATCTAAACTCAGCTGATCTGAGAAATAATTCCACTGAAGCTGATGGGAACTGCACAGGGTTTTACACAGTGTCAGGGAAAAAAGTATCAGGCCCAGCACTGTACTGTGCAAGTTGTGACTGGTTTTAATTCCACAGGTCACCTGAGTGATGGGCATTCACTGGGACTTGCTGGGTGGGTCTGTTTGGGCATGAGCAGCCTTTGGGAGCTGATCATGAGGCACTGGAGACAAGCACTCAAACAAGTATAATGTGATTTTATGGAGAATCCTGCATTGCTTGCAGTGGAAGCACTGCAGGATGCAGGGGAGATGGGGACTGAGGGAAAGCTGAAAGCTCCTCTCGCTGACCCTTTGTGTGATAAATCAGCAAGGAAACAGAATGTCAGGGACAGGAAGTGATAACCTCCAATCATCCTTTGGGGCAATGTTCTAATCTAGGCTGAGCTGATTAGTCATCCAGAACAATTAAAATACTGCTTCATAATATCTAAGTAACTTAACCTCTGCAATGAGTGTAGCATGTGGAGAAAGCATTGCTCACTGGGGAGGGGAAAAGGAGATGTACAAAATTATGTCATTCCTCTGAAGTCTGTAGAACATAAACACACACTGGGAGTGATTGTGATCAAACAAACTTCAACTGGGACTTGACAAAAAGCTTGTTTATGGCTCCAAGGCAAACGGGCAGACACTGATAGGGCTGTGTCCCTCCCAGCGCATGGCATTATCCTGCACTTCTGAAAACACTCTGTTCCATTAAGTGCAATTAGAATATCTGAGCCCTTATGAGGCCTTGATAATGGACTATTTCTTTTATCAGATCAAGTATCAGGGATTAAACTCCTGATGTTTTGCATCCAAATGAGATTTCTACTGGAACAGAACTATTTGCATTTAGAATTGATGGTGTGAAACAACATGCTACAATTTGAATGATCCTCTGATGATTTGACTTTCTGGGATAGAAGTTCCAGTGTGAGTATTTTGTATAGACTCTGTAATTTCTCTGAAGTGTAATCCATCATTTTGTGATTACCATTAATCTCATCAGATCATTTGCTTGCTCTGTTCTGTTTAACAGCTCCTGTTGCAGCCAGGTAGGAACTGGGAAGCAGAGAACACAAAAGAGAATCTGTGGCTTACTGTTTAAGAGGAAGTTTCTTCATATTTGAAAGGCACCCAGCACATGCTGGGTAAGGCAGTGGGACATGTCACAGAAAGAACAGAAAGCCCCCACTCATTTATGGAACAAAAAGAAATACACGGGCTGTTTCCTCTAGTTGGTTCAAACATGAGGGATTTTAGCGGCCTCTAATGCCCTCTGATGGACAAATCCATGGAGCGGTGTCCTCGGAGCCCGTGCAAAAGAGGGGAAACACTCAGATCTCTCAGTGCAGAAAGCGCTGTAGCACTGCCAGGAGGCCCCGCAGCTTCCCTTGGGAACCTGCCCTCTCCCAGATTAAATTTAAGGGGTTTGTAGCTTAGAAGTATTAAGTCACCTCTTACCAAAAACTTGGCAGATCCTTTCCTTCCTTCCTCCTTTCCTTCCTCATTTATTTAAGTTTGTTTGTTTAGCTTCTCTTAAGAACAGTAGGAAACTACTTTTGACCTCAGTTCCTCCAGAGTGACACCCATCCATCAGGAATGGGGGCAAACCTGTGCCTTACAGAGAAATGCCTTCAGGAGGGATGGGAGGTTTCTGGACCAAGGCTGATAAATACAAATTCAAAAGTATCACTCAGCATATTTGAGTCACTGCTGGAGTGTCTGACAAATGCTGGTGAAATGAGAAAGTGGGATGGGAAGAATGGAGAGAAGAAATCAAGGAATGAGACAGAGGCTTTGGGAGTAGGAGTAAAATAAAAGACAGGTTAATAAGCAAATAATTTGAGTTGAAAACACAAAGTCGAAAAAAGCAGAAGATAAAGATGTGCAAGAGGATAAATCCATATTCTCTGTCAAGAAACCAAGGGAAGTGTCACCTTTGAGATCCTTCTGGATGCATTGTAGGTGATGTCCAGAAATTACCTGAATCTGAAAGGGTAAAATGCATCAGAAAGGAAGAAAATGCTTAAGGACTTCTACCTTTAAAGGAGACTTTATTGGAGGTGTTATTAAGAGATGGAGTTTGTGACACAGGACCAGCACCTTCACTCTGGAGTGAAGGATAAAGGGTGAGCTGAGAATTCCTGTGGGTTTCCTGCAGACCTGGCCAAGTCCTTTCCTCTGTGTGCCTTGACCTTTTCATCTGCTTCCTCATTGTCTTACTTGGGCAAAAAGCAGAAGCACCAGAATTACCTCCAAGGAAGTGATTCCAGGGGCGTTTTTGGCTTGACTACAAACATCAGTACATGGAAATTTCACATGGGGGTCTCTTCCCACATAGATAAATTTCCAGGTGACACTTCCATGGCTTGGCTGTTCAGGCTCTAAACCTCTGCAGAGAGGGAGCAGGGACATGGCTGGACTTCCCTCTGCCAGGTACTCCTACCACCAGTGCCACTTTGACAGCCACGGTGGGAAATGTTTAGCAAGGAAAAGCCATTGGCATTTACACCAAAGCCTGACACCGCTGTGGAGGCCTCAGGCTGTGATTGCTTATTTTAGTTTATGTAGAAGCTCGAGGAAGTGCATTAAGAAGCTCTTGCTAAAGTGTCTTTTAAAAATCCACCAAAATATCCAAGAAACATGAGATTATCGGGAGCTGCTAAAGAAATGGTGCCACAACTCCGAGTTATCTGGAGCCAGGGAACTTGGGATGGTTTATGTTCCACCCATACCTGGCAGTTCCTGTCCCATCTCTGCTGTGGGAGGGAAGAATCAGGAGGTTTCGTGTACCCACAGGCAGGGTCTGGCACAAAAATTAATAGTAGAGATATCGTGGGGTTTTGGGGACAGCAAATTGCTCCTGGAACATTATTGGGGCTCTGACCCAAATACTGGCTGGAATTTTCCAAAGAGTGTGGGGAAACACTATGAGAATTCCAACATCACCACTCAACCCCTGGAGTTTCCCCCCATCTAAAACCTCAGAATACCACAGCAAGTCATGTTTGCTCCCAGAGAATAGATTTGCTTTGGGGAAAACATCACCAGAAACAGGAAGAAGCACTGCTTGTTTTGTTTAGTAAATTCTGAAGGGAAGAAATAGCCTGTCCTTTTCTATCTCAGTCAGGAGTTCCCAGGATGCTTCTCTCTGATCTAATCTTATCCCTCTGATTTCTTTCTGGTGTTTTGGGGCATGTTTTTTATAACCATATCAGTCAACTAAAGCCCTTTCCTGCCCCTGCATGAATTATTATTGTTTAGATTTTGGCAGAACGTGGAGATCCCTGTGAAGGTTGTGACTGAATTGCCTCCATGGAGATTATTCCTGCTCGGTTTCTGTGGGATATTGATGGGTCAAATATACAAATAGTTGAGAAAGGAGATGTGACAAATCCACAGTGAGGGCCCAGTGGGGTCTGTATAACCAACACGGAGAAGGCTTTTCTAGAACACGAGGCAACATTGAGCTTTAAAACCCTTTTTGAAGCATTTTAGTGCTGGCCATTACAGTGCACTGGAAGGCAGAGGGATCAATAGCTGTGCAGCACAGCCTGGGGAGTGCCCACAGCAAATGGATGGGGCAGAGCACAGAGCACTTACCAGGCAGTGTTGGCCTCCCATCCGTGTCCATCAGGATGCTCTGCATTTCCTGCCAGACACAACCACAGCTTGTGCAGGCAGAGACTGCTATTTATTCATCAACCAGTTAATTGTTTGTGTTTTTTCTCTTAAATAAAATATTTGCAATTGATTTGCATCTTTTTATAAAACATCTGCACTTTGAACGCTTGCTGTGACCCAAGTTCCTGGATGCTTCTCCTGTAACTCCGAATTACAGGAATTTCATTGCTTGTCATTTGCAGGGGAAGTTAACTCAGAAGGTGTTTGATATGGCTATTGATGGTAATAACTTATATGTGCCACAGTAAGAGTATCCCAGTCACACTGAGGCAGCAGCTGAGTGGGGGAACAAAAAGTCCATTTTATCCTCCAGTTCCTCACTGTGCATTTGGCAATTTTAAATCCAGAGCCCTCACCTTGAGCTGCATCTTTATTTATACCATCAGAACGACTGTAGCAGGAAACAACATTATTTTGTGCTTCTGCCTACCCAGAAGGAAAACAAATTAACATTCCCAAGAAAGAAACTGGAAGTGGATGTTTATTTGTGTGTTATCCGTGTCTCCTACTTTTCTGAGTCACCGAGCAAAGCATTTGGTGGGAATGGCGTGACCAGGCTGGGACAAGGCCTGTGCCCCGCTCGGTCTGCAGTCACTGCCCCAGCCCCGCGGGGAAGCCTCGGGAAGGAACGGGAGCTGCTACACTGAAATAGGCTCGTTTACAGAAATAGCTTTTTTTATATACTAAAAAGGTAAAACACAGCCGTACATTGCAGTCTGTGGCACAGGAACTGTGGACAGTCTGCCAGGCACGGAGGTTCCAGGCGGCCACTGCAGGGGGAAAAAGGCCGTGCCGACGGTCGGGGGAGTCGAAGCGCAGGGCCGAGGTGGGTGTTGAAAGGTGGAACACTCGTGGGTCTCGGACAGAGGCCGGAAAGTGAGTGTGTAGAGGTCTGTTGAGTAACGGGGCCGTTTGGAACAGCCTTCCCAAGGCACGGGAGGAGCGGCCGCTGCAGCCGCGGGGGATCCGTCCTGCCCCTCACAGACCCCGCCCCGCAAACCACGCCCACACAAACCCCGCCCACCACAGACA
>VWZD01003128.1:173384-258897 GCA_013396695.1 Sakesphorus luctuosus
ATGTGTCCCCCGTGCTGTGCTCCTCAGGGATCAGGGCTGTGTCCCCCCGTGCTGTGCTCCCCAGGGCTGTGTCCCCCCGTGCTGTGCTCCTCAGGGATCAGGGCTGTGTCCCCCGTGCTGTGCTCCCCAGGGATGTGCCTGTGCTGGCAGGTGGGGCTGGGCTGGGCTCAGGGAGCAGCCTCTCTCAGCTGCTGTGATTCCCACAGGATTCCCACAGGAGCTGACCAGGCTGGAGCTGCCCTGGAGCTCAAGGTGTGCTGTTTCATCTCGCACTCCACATAAACCTGGAGCAGCTTTGATGTGATTGTTCCCAAACAGTGTGTGCAGGGTGTTTCAGGAGTGCTGCTCTGCACAGCTGGTGCCCAAAGAGCAGAGAGGGGAAGGGCCCAGTGCAACACTTGTTACCTGAGTGCAGGAATGAGCTGATTCAGTGGCCCTTCCTCATTTAACTCAGAGTTTGCATTGACAAGACAGGTAAATACATGTTTGGTCACAGTACCAGCTTCCAGTTAACCTTCTGAAAATGTTTTATTTTTAGAGCAACCTGTATGGGGTGTTTAGCCTGGAGAAGGGAGTGGAGCACAAGTCCTGTGGGGAGAGGCTGAGGGAGCTGGGGGTGTTTAGCCTGGAGAAGAGGAGGCTCAGAGGTGACCTCAGCACTGTCTGGAAGTGCCTGAAGGGAAGTTGTGGCCAGGTGGGGGTTGGTCTCTTTTCCCAGGCACTCAGCAACAGGACAAGGGGGCATGGGGGGCTCAAGGTCTGCCAGGGGAAATTGAAGTTGGAGAGCAGAAAAAACTTCTTTGCAGAGAGAGTGCTCAGGGATTGGAATGGGCTGCCCAGAGAGGGGGTGGATTCCCCATCCCTGGAGGTTTTTCAGCTGAGCTTGGCCGTGGCACTGAGTGCCATGATCTGGTAAAGGGACTGGAGTTGGCCCAAGGGTTGGACTTTTCCAACCCAATCCATTCTGTGATTCTATAAAAATTTTTCAGACTTCCATGTTCTTGGAAAGGCTGATCTGTGAGGTTCTTGTCCTGGGTGATATCTCTTTAGCAGGTGTGTTCATAGAGGGGAGGAAGATGCCTGTTCATTTTGAGGGATTTGTGTCTAGTGCTGATGCTGTGGGCGTTTTGTCACCAGTACATGTGTGTGTTTCAGTCTAATGAAGAAGTTCCAAGAAATTGTTTGGAAGGATGAACCTAAGTGGATTTCAGGGCTGTTAAGGACAGCACTTTCCAACAGCTTTGCATTTCTCTAGCAGCATTTACTGAAGCCTTTCAAAGCCAGATTTATAATCTGCCTTTAAAGGTCTTGTTAGGAGTGCCCAATAAATATCTTTTTTCTTTATTCGCTCTCAAAGGTTTAAATTCAGTACCTGGAAGGGTTCCAGACTTCATCTATTTTGTGTTTGCCCACTGCATGACATAAGGGCAATTTTAGACCAAAATGCCATTGTCCCCTGTCCTCTGTGGGTTGTTTGACACTGTAAGGAGACATCAGGCTGGATCAGTGAGGGGAAGGGTATGAGTAGTCCAGCTCAGAACCTTCCCCAGGGCAGGCACAGGGTTGGTGGCTGTTGCTTCCTATTTCAGTGTGAGAGACTTGGAGTTGTGACTGTCCCTTTGCTCGGAACGAGATGTGTGCTCAGAGTCTGAAGCTCCAGTTACATTCAAGCTTTGTCCTTTAATTTCTGTTTCTAATTCAGATGGCTCTACAGGAAACTGTTTGTCAGTATTTCTTTTCTTCTAAAATAAAATCAAAGGCAATGGAAGTAAAATTTCAACTTTTTGTTTTCCAGTGTTTAGATTAATGGGTATTTGTAGAGGAGTGAAGTGGCTTCTCTTTGGTCACTGAGCACTGGCACTGCATTCTGAGGGGAAATAAAATGCTCCAGCATGTCAGAGTGCACAAAGGAAATAGCTGAGAAATAAAAAAACCCAAAATAACAGTGCTAATATTTCCTTCTTTCCTCTTTTAAATGATAGTATAAAAAGCAGTGTTACTTCTAGATGACCTTGTTGTAGTGGCTGTTGTGGCAGGAAGCTCCAGAAGTGTGTAATGTGATGTTTCTCTGGCATGGGAGCACACAGAGCTAGATCTGTGACACAATTTCTTTGAGAGGCTCTTCTGAAGTGTTTTAGCACTCAGTGGTATTGAGCTCTGCTGCTGCTGTAAGCACAGAGACTTGAAAATTCAAATAAAAGGTACTAGTAACGGGGAAATTTTAAATTAAATGTATCTGTCATCCACCAGTGACTTCCGAAAATGTATTGTAAAATAACATCCGACAGTGAAAACAAGCCTTGAGTCATAAATGCTGTTTATTCTGCTTTTCCAGGGTTAAAATGAGCACAGTGAAGCACCTCGTGCTGCTGTCGAGCACTGCAGTGTGAGCACTGCCAGGGAGTCACAGATTGCAGGGGAAATTACCTGGATTGCCCCATGGAACCTGGTGCTGTGGGAGGTTGTGTGGGTGAAGAGTGTCAGACCTGTCCTGGAGGGCCATCCCTGGGGGTGTTGCCCGCAGGGCCATCCCTCATCCCTGGGGGTGTTGCCCGCAGGGCCATCCCTCATCCCTGGGGGTGTTGCCCGCAGGGCCATCCCTCATCCCTGGGGGTGTTGCCCGCAGGGCCATCCCTCATCCCTGGGGCTGTTCCCTGGGTGCAGCACTTGGAGCCCTGTCGATGTCCAGAGCCTGCATCCTCACAGTCCTTGCTGGTGCTCCGGGGCCTTTGGGCTCATCTGAGGGGCCAGTTCTGTCTTCCTTTTAATGAAGAGTCAGCCAATCTCTTAGGAAAACCCAGCCAATTTCCGTGGTGATCCCAGTCCATGGCACTACAAGAACTGAACTTAAACCCAAACAAGAGCACAACTTGCACAGAGAGGGATCAGCCCAGGGCATCAGAACTGCACAGTGTGTTGGACCCCTATTTCCCAGCCATGGGAGATGTCAGGGTGGTGCTCTCAAAGCTGTTGGACTAAAGTGTTCCAAGTTGGGGTTCTTTGATGCATCTTGCATTTTAAACATGGGCATTTCAGCTTTTCCCATCACAGCCAGGGCTGTCAGGTGGCTGCTGGTGGCAGAGGAGGGGTGCCCTCCCCAGCCTGGGAGGTGGCTCTTTAAGCACCTTCCAGCTGTAAAGCTGATACTAATTCCTTGGAATGCTTCTTTTACCCTCTCTTAAATTCCCTTTCTCTGATCATCTTTCCAATGCACAAATCCTGCACCATGGCATTTCCACTGAGCTATTGGTGTCTTTCAGAATACACATTTATCTACAGTTCTAGTCAAAATTGGTTAAAACTTGTAGCAATTCAAATTTCTATGGCTAGGGAATTCCAAGGTCACACTTTAAAATACAAATGGCACAAATGTTCCTGCATTTGTTTGCTCTTAAACAATATAAATCCTCAGTCAGATGTTTGTGTTTGGAAGAGTCGTGTCTCTGATGTTCCCGTGGCAGTTTGAGGGGGCAGGGGGGGTGGGTGTGTGCCTGGGAAGTGACTTGTTTGTGACCCCTGAAGAATTTGGGTACAGCAGCAAACAAAGTGCCCAGTGTTCTCCCAGCAGGAGGAACATCTCGGGTTTGTGCAGTCACTGAATCTTCTCCTTCCTGGCAAAGATGCATTTCAGGTCTAGTTATGTAGCGCTGGATGTTGGGCAGGGTCAGGTGACACGGGGCTTGCAGGTGTGTTTGAAGCTGAGATTTATCTCCTGGGAGTGACCCCAAAGTTCCCTTCGTCCTTGGGGGCTGCAGCGTCAGTGTGGGATCCCCCTGGGGCTCAGTGGGGCCTCTTGGCCAGTCCTGTCCTGTGCTGGAGCAGGACACACTCATGGAGCCACTGCTGGTGCCTTCCAGCTTACCAGCTCTGGGAGCTTCTGGGGTTTATCTCCTCTCAGGTCCCCACATGCTTCTTTTTTTTTTTCTTGCAGGTATTAGCCTTGGAGATTTTTGGTCTTCAACAAGCCAATTTTTGAAATAAAGAATCTTTTCTTAGAAGTCTGTCTTACGTTTTTCTGTTCCTTTTGATTGCTTTGACATTCAGTTTGTAGAAAATTTGTCACAAAATAGAGGTTTAGTTTCAGTTCAGAGAAAAGAACAGGTGAACTTGAGCATTTTGTTTTATAGATAACTATTGGAAAGATGAATGTAGAGAAAATAAAATATTACATTTGCAGTTGCCTGTTGTAGAATGTTTCTCAAGGTTGTCAGAAATTTTTAATCCATGTTTAAAGCTGTACATTTCAGTGTGAAAAAGCTTATAACAGTTATCCCTTGTAGCTTCCAATAAAGGTTTGCCAGCAGAATACCCACACCAAAGTCAGTACGGAGCACAACAAGGAATGTCTCATCAACATCTCCAAGTACAAGTTTTCCCTGGTCATCAGTGGTCTCACCAATATCTTAAAAAATGTTAATAACATGGTAAGTTTTCTAATTTTGCATTGTTTGGTGATTTTTTCAAATGGCTGGTATTTATTTGTGTTGCACAGTCTGCAGAGAATTACTTGAAATTTAGTCCAATTCTTGCTTGCCTTGTACACTTAATTTTTTTGTTCTGAAGTTCCCCAGCAGCATCCCTTGTAGCCACAGGAAAGCAGGGGGAGGTGGGGCAGAGGAATCCAAGGGCAGGTGATGGTTAAGGGGAATCCTCTGTTGGTTGTGGGGTGTGAGGGCACAGAAAGGTCCCTGACTCTGCCCTGGGCTCCGAGCACTGTTCAGACACCTGGAGAGGTGCAGGGCAGGAAAGGAGCCAGAGCTCACTGTGTCACTTCACTGCTTTGGTGCATTACAAGTCAGATTTCTGTGTCTCAGATGAATCCGTGTCCTTTCTACTTCTAGAGAATATTTGGAGAAACTGCTGAAAAGAATTTATATCTATCTCAGCTGATTATCTTGGATACACTGGAAAAATGTCTGGCAGGGGTGAGTAGGCTTGCATAAGGAATTGCTAAGTTGGAGTCAAATTCTTTGGAGAGTACAAGTCAAATGCTTGTGTGTCTGTTATTAAACTGATGCTAAAGTTAAAAATGAGGTCTATAGCAAAGTTGGATTAATGCCATTTAAAAATACTAAATCTTCCTATAAATACACATAATTGATATAATCATTATGTTAAGGATTTAGAGGGTGCTTTTTATTGCCTAAAATTAGTGATCTTTTTTCAGCTAAATAGATTCAAGTAAACTTTTAAATTTGCCCTTTCCACTACTCAACATATTTGTAGAGTCATAAATAATGGGTTTTGTTTAATAACTTGATAAAAGGAGTTGCAGACAACTGGGCAACTCTGGTCAGAGCCATGTGTGAGCCAGAGGAAGGGGAGGCACAAACCCAAACCAAGGGTTAGATGTGAAGCTTCATTAGATTTTTGTAAACTTTAAATGCTTGTGGTGTGTCCTGCTCGGTATTGTTTGAACAGATGCATCAAAACTTTTTCATCCCACCATGTAAACAGAAAAAGCAGATAATTCAGTACAGGAATTTCACTTTCATGCTGCTGAGTTCTCTGCACACATTGCTGAGTTTTCTTTACGTTTCTTGAAACTTTCATTTGTTGAAGTAATTTTCCATGTACTTCTGTGTGCAGCAGAGACTTTGCTGCCAGTGACAATGACTTTTGCAGGTGTTTCCTAGATTAGTTGGCCATGTCCAAAGGCCTGAGGTTTGCAGACAGAGCTGCTTGAGGCCCTTTGCTGTTCCCTTTGGGGTGGGAGCGCTCGTGGTTGGACAACTTACTGTGCTGAGCTGGAATTGCAAAGCCAAACTTCACTGGGAGCAAGACTTGCAGTGGTTTATTCCCTGAACAAGAAAGGGATTTTTTTTTAAAGCTGTATTCCTGGATGAATGTCACGAATTGTCTGAGCTCTTTGCTGTTACCCTGCAAGTTTTTGAAGGTTCTTTCTGTATAAGGTAATGACCTTATTATGGTTAGATCAATACACATTACAGTACTAAAACAGTCTGAATAGTTGTGGATTCTTCTAAAATCACAAAAGATCCAGGTAAATACATTTTCCAGAATAAATACGTTTTCCAGTGCCTCTTTTGGCACTTACAATCTTTGATGCAATGGATCAAACCCCCCTGTTTTAACTTCAGAAATTAATTATTTTTAAATATTTCTTGTATGCATATTGTTTGAACTTTAGTGGTTTTCCTGATAGTTGGTGATATTTAAACAGCCTGAAATTGTGGTGAATGTTTCTTGCTCTGTGAGTTCAAATGAGAGCAGTTTGAGGCAGAATATATTAAATAAGAGTGAGCCAAAGCTCTGTACAAAGTGTGTTGTGTTCTGTGGTATCTTCAGATGTATTTCTTGCTCAATGTTTCATCAAGTTCTCATGGCAACAGCACTCAGGTCAACTAAGTGGGAGTCTCTGAAACTTCCCAATTCCCTATGGAAAATTCATTGGTAGAATTTTAGAAAGCTTTAATGCTGACCCTTCTGTTAAAACTTGCTCTTAGTAGAGCAAAGTTTCACTTTGAATTCTTTTGTAAATAGTTTCCTTATGTCTCACACTGTGCAAACTGGCAAAAATTAGATTTTTATTTTGCAGGGAAGTGAAGCCATTTTTGACTCGTACAGAGAAATCCCCAGCAAGGGCAAGGGAGAAGCACCTCTTTTTTGGTTCATTTTTATCATAAAGTATTTGCTGTCAAAATATATTGACCAAGACCTTACCCAAAAGAGATGTGAGGGTGAGTCTTTGTGCTCTGCTGATCCTTGACACAGAGCAGCTCTCAGGGTGCCTTCATCAGAACAAAGTGTGTGTTACTTCAAAAACCATTTTGGTACTTTGCTTGATACTTGGTGAGATTGATCAGCCTTGTAGCCTGTTCTGGAGACTTCACTGACATTGTGGGATGGTTTGGATGCTCTCTGAAGTTGCTCAGATGGAGAGAAGCCTTTCTGTGCAGCCTCTCTGTGCTGTGGCAGATCGGAAGGTCACACCCAGGCCCCGCTCATGGCACATCCTCCAGTTTTTTGCCTCCAAACCTCCCAGCCAGGAAGAATTTAATGAAACACCTGTTTCTTTTTAGCAACCCAAGGACACCATGCGGCTGGACGAGACGATGCTGGTGAAGCAGCTGCTGCCAGAGATCTGCCACTTCATCCACACGTACCGGGAGGGGAACCAGCACGCGGCCGAGCTGCGCAGCTCCGCCTCGGGCGTGCTCTTCTCCCTCAGCTGCAACAACTTCAATGCCGTGTTCAGCCGCATCTCCACCAGGTGTGTGTGTGTGTGCAGCCCCTCCTGCACCTGCTGCCCCGAGCAGCTGGCAGGGCTGGGGGCTGCCTGCCCAGAAACTGCCTGAGCTCTGTTCAGCAGGATCCTTCCCAGGATCAGCCAGGCTGGAGAAGGGAGTGGAGCACAAGTGCTGTGGGGAGAGGCTGAGGGAGCTGGGGGTGTTTGTGCTGGAGAAGAGGAGGCTGAGAGGTGACCTCAGCACTGTCTGGAACTGCCTGAAGGGAAGTTCTGGCCAGGTGGGGGTTGGTCTCTTCTCCCAGGCACTCAGCAATAGGACAAGGGGGTACGGGGGGCTCAAGCTCTGCCAGGGGAAATTGAAGTTGGAGATCAGGAAAAAATCTTTTGCAGAGAGAGTGCTCAGGGATTGGAATGGGCTGCCCAGAGAGGGGGTGGATTCCCCATCCCTGGAGGTTTTTAAGGTGAGCTTGGCCGTGGCACTGAGTGCCATGATGTGGTAAAGGGACTGGAGTTGGCCCAAGGGTTGGACTTGATGATCTGGGAGGTCTTTTCCAACCCAATCCATTCTATGATTCCCAAGTGGAACTCCCTCAACCTTTCAACATTTTCAGTGAGTTTCAGGTTACAAAATGAACAGAATTTCATGCCTGTCCTGGGTTACTGCTGGCATGTTTCCTGCGAGCTGCTGCGTTTATTGCTTTTTTAATCTGCTTTCGAAAGTACAAGTGAAAATAATGAATGAAAATAATTCAGATGAACAGTTGTGTAAGTTCTTCTGGGTGCAAGGTGTCTTGGAAAAGAAAAGGATGCTGAAGTTAATGGATTGTATCCCTTTACTTACAAATTTAGAATGAAATTGGTGACTGTCCACAGCTCTTCTGGAGCCCTAAGGCTATTTTCCTTCCTAATTTTTCCTGCTAGGAGGCTTTTATGGTAAATCTGCCTTATGCCTGAAGGGGACAAACAGCTGTGTTGTTTGTTAGTTGTTGGAAAAGACCCGTTTGTCTTCCGACTGACTTGAGTTTCACAGCACAGTTAGTGTAAAAATGACTGTTTTTTCTGCTTTTCTAAGTGAGAAGGGAGACAGGCATAAATTTCCCATCTATTCTTCGCTCTTTTTGCCCTGTTCCAGATCCTTCTGATGCTTCAGCATTTGTCAGTCCACTACAGGAGTGTTAAGCTTTTTGTTACTGAAATACTTTGATGTTTCTTGAAAGGTGCTCAAAGTAGCTTAGCTGTTGTCACATGGTGTAACAGCTGACATCAGCCTTTATTAGGAGGGGAGCTTGGGGAGCCTTACATGGTCACACAGCAGTGAGTGAGCCATTCTGATTGAAAGGAAGATTTATATTTTTCTTATATATTTGTCTATTCCCTTGGAAAATATTTGCATTTTAGATATCAGTCTAAAATGATTGAGTAATTTTAATTTTTAAGTATTTTCAAAGTTTATACAGAGCCTTTAATAACTTTTATTTCAAGAACATAGACTTGGCAAGTAGCTTGGAGGATGTGGTTTTACTCAGTAAGTTGATTGTGTTTTGTTGCTTATGGAAATGGAAACAATTTCTTTTGCTCCTTTTACAGGAAGTATTTTTCAGTTAAAATTTTTTGAGCCTTTGAATCTAGTCCATGTATTTGTTTGTTCCCAAGCTCCAAAGCCCTCCTTACCCATCCCTTTGAGCCAGAACTGAGTGCTTTTTCCCTAACCTGTTTTTCCCTTCAGATGGTTTGTGCAGCAATAGTTAAATGTTTGACCAGTTGCTCTGGTCTCCACAGGGGTCAGCTCGCCTCCAGTCAGTACTGCTGAGCTCTGACCTGAGTTTCCTGTTTAGGCTTATTTCTAGCCCTTGCACAGCAGCTGGGGGATTTTTGGCATGAAAAGCACAGCAGTGGGGACCTTCCCATTCCCAGCGAGGGCTGTTAAGCTTCCCTGGCGTTGAAGAAATGAAGAACTGCTTTTGTGTCCAGTACTAGAAATCACATTCCGTGTCTGAAACACATCTGTGGCTTTGGAACGAGCTGTGGCTGTCCTGAGTTTGTGGGAGCATATGCTTTAGTTGTTAGTGGCTTGGTGTCTGTGAGATATTGAGTAAATTATCTGATATGTAAGTGTGAAAAGATGCCATTGTGTTTAAACTGTGTGATTAAACTTCATCCTGTTTGCCTGGGCTAGAGAACTGTGGAACAAGAATGGTCATAGCTCAGTCCAGTTGATACCAAGTGCAGTCAGTCACTGCTTTACTCTGAGAACTCAGCTGGGGCAGGACTTGCTGTTAAGGAGCTAAAGGTGTCATGATTCCATGAATTTAATGCTTATTTGAAAAGATGACAAGGTTACTGCCATAGTAGGGTGGATAACAGAAGGATTTAGGCAAATCTTGGGCACAAACCACCACTAGAAGGTATTGGCAGCTTGTAAGACTCATCACTGGTATTTCTAGCTCTATTTTCAGTATGAGGATGTAATAAGACTGTAATATTAACTATTAGTCATGCAAGATCCATCTTTTATTTCTAAACCTAGAAAAGTTTATCTGAGGAAATAGTAATTTATGAGGAGATCATAGAATACTCCCCTGCTGTTGAAATGTGTAGAATCATAGGTGTGTTCCTACCTGACTGACATGGTCTAATGGAGATGTTACTTGGCTTATTTTTAGGTTGCAGGAACTGACTGTTTGTTCAGAAGATAATGCTGATGTTCATGATATTGAACTTCTGCAGTACATCAGTGTGGATTGTTCCAAACTCAAGAGACTCTTGCAAGGTATGATTTGAGCCTTTGTTTTGAAATATTTCTGTTTGAATCTGCTTAGCCAGAGATGGTGCAGTGCAATTGGTATATCTTTTATGGCCATGTTTTACTCCAAAAGTCATCTATTTACCAAAATATTTTAGAATTGTTAAGTAGCACAAAAATTGGTTTTAAAATTGCTCTGTACTTCAACTGTCTTTTATAAACTGTGTTGCTTTTTAGAACCAAATTTCTTTTCTAAATGTAGAAATTTTTTATCTTTACAGAGACTGTATTCAAGTTTAAAGCCCTTAAGAAAGTAGCTCAGTTAGCTGTTATCAACAGTCTGGAAAAGGTAAGGGTTTCAAAGCTTCTGTTTCATTGCTTATTTGTAGACTTCCTCTAGTTTAGGAATAGTTGAAATTCAGTAATTTACTATAAAATAGAAGTTGGTGCCTCCCTTCAATGCAAGTATGTTTTGCAAGAAATTTTGCTTGATTAGAATTAAGAGTAAAATCTTGCTTCATTTAAATAAATAATTCAGGAAAACTGTTTTGAAGCTCTGGAATGTGAAGATGTTTTGTATTATCTGCAGGCATTTTGGAACTGGGTGGAAAACTATCCTGATGAATTCACAAAGCTGTACCAAACACCCCAGACTGACATGGCTGGTAAGGCATAACACATGGCACTGTTCAAAGGCAGGTTTCTCAGACATCCCCAAAATGCATTCACTTGCATTTTGTGCCCTTTTTGCTCCTTGTGCACCCTGCAAATAAACAAATTCCTGTCAGCCTTTGTCAGGGCAGGAAAGGTTATGTTTCCATCTCTCTGCTTTGCTGATTCCCCTGTTGGAGATTAATACTGAGCTTCACAACACAAAGAAAGAAACCTCAAAAGATGAAGACTCTTTGAATGTGTATTTTTCATCTTGATACAAGATAAAAACTTAGAGAACATCACCTGTCTTTTGTCTCTAGTGACAAAGAGAGGAAAATTTATATTTTCAGATAAACCATGTCTTTAACTGGGTTGAGACCATGTTATCCCCAGTAGCAAGCCAGTAACAGGCAAAACAAAGCCTTTCTTCTGTATAAGTGGAACTATCCCTCTGCTCTTCTATACCTGTTCTTTACCTCTTTGCAATTAAAACTGGTACTCAACTTGGGCTTATGTTTTATGCAGATTGTGCTGAGAAGTTGTTTGACTTGGTGGATGGCTTTGCTGAAAGCACAAAACGTAAAGCAGCAGTGTGGCCACTGCAGATCATCCTCCTGGTCCTGTGTCCAGAGATAATCCAAGATATAGCAATGGATGTGGTAGAGGAGACTAAAATGAACAAGGTAAGACAAGTATCTGAATTCTGGCTCTGGTTTCTACAGGGCACTTGGTTTTGCTGATTCTTATTTCAAGTATATTTAATTTTGTCTTTCCTGCCTGAAAAGCATGTTGCGATTCCATATGTAAATTTATGCACACCTTTTGAGTTCTCATGTCTGTTCTTCCACTGTCAGTAATTCACACAGTATGTCCCAAACAGTGTTATTTCAGAACTTTTCCATCTCCTTGGAGATCTGAATCTCCATGCTGTCATTTCCTCTGCCTCCACCAGCAGCAAACTGGGCATTGCTTCTCCTTGGCTGTACTGAGAATTTCTGGGTTCTGCAGAGTGTGCTTTGTGCTCTGTCACTACAGCACCTGTAGCAGGTGTTGAGTTTGATGTGGCTGCAAACATGGCTAAGAGTGAACAACCGTCTCTCTTTGTGCCAGTCTGATTGCCCCAGATCCATCCAAGAAAATGAATTTAATAAATAATTTCTCCACAGCACCACATCAAGTTGTTTTTTGCCATCCAAATGTCTGGTTATAACTGTTCTGGTTTGACTTCTGCAGAAGCTGTTTCTGGACAATCTCAGGAAGGCCCTTGCAGGCCACAGTGGGAGCAGGCAGCTGACTGAAAGTGCTGCTATTGCTTGTGTTAAACTGTGCAAAGCATCTACCTACATCAACTGGGAAGATAATTCTGTCATTTTCCTGCTAGTGCAGTCCATGGTACTAGATCTTAAGGTAATAATGTCTGTTTCCTAATTGCAGTGGAGAAATCTGAGTTTCCAAATACTGAAATAAACTTTAAATTTCTCCTTAATTAAATACCAGTGTTGAAAGTAGACAAGAGTAACCTTGGTATCCGATTTAAATATTTGTATTTTTCTGAAATACGTAGAACCTGCTGTTTAACCCAAGCAAACCTTTTTCAAGAGGCAATCAGAATGCAGATGTGGACCTGATGATTGACTGTTTGGTTTCCTGCTTCCGCATCAATCCTCACAATAACCAACACTTCAAGGTGAGAGCACCACTTACTGCTAAGCCATTCTCTACATGCAATTGACGACCTGTCAGTTATAAAAGCTGTGCTAACAGCAGCTGGAAGCTCATAAATGAGTTCAGCTGTATAAATATCCCTTAGCAATAAATCCCTGCATGTTATTATAAAACTTTTCTCAGCTTATTAGGCTTCCCTTGTTCAGATTTGACAGCTTTGTCAATTTAATGAAAAGGCTTCAAGATGTTATTTAATGTGATAAGAAAGATGGCAAAGACAAAGATTTCCTAAGTGGCTTTTATGTATTTTTATTGTAGATCTGCTTGGCACAGAATTCCCCATCAACATTTCATTATGTGCTGGTAAATTCACTCCACCGAATTATCACGAATGTAAGTTCTGGCAGTATTTCATCAGCCCAGTGATCTGGGGCTTCTCTTCAGATCAATATCTGCTTAGTAAATGCAGTTTGGATAGTAGACCAAATCTTATTGCTCATATCCATGCAGCAGGAGTTGCTTGCTAATAAGGAAGGACATGCAAATCTATTTGTGCTTCCTACCAGTGGATTCACAGTGAGAGAGCTCAGATTCCAGGGTAACATCTTCAACATTTCAGTATAGAGATGTACTGTATGTCCCTCTGATGTAGGATGACAAAAGAAACTCATGGTCCCCACTCTCAGGACATGCACAGTTGTACCATCTCTGCTGCTTGCAGTCTGTTGACCTGGGGTAGAGCTGGCCTCGTGGTTTAATTCAGGGATTTCAGTAGTAAAATGGGAGTAAGTGCTGAGACATGAAAATATTTTGAAAGTTTGTGCTGTTGTTCATTTTCAGTTTGTTACTGTACTTTTTCAGTAAAATATGATTTTAATTTTTGCACTGTTGAGAAATGTTTCATGATAAGTATGAAAATAGAATTAGCGAGTGTTGAACAACCACCTTACTTAGTGTCCATTTTTCTATCTAATTTATCCCAGCATTTTTATGAAAACACTGTAGTTAAGAAAATAAAAAGTATTATGGTAGAAAATGCTACTGTAGATGTGATGGTGTGTGTGGTGGGGTAATACAGGTTTTCAGATACTATCAAGCACTTAAAATACCAGTTTTCCATTGTTTAGTGTACCCTGCTGAACAGAGTGCACATTGTTTTGAAGTATTATTTCTAGCATCCAGTATCCTCAAATCTACCATGCCCTTCTGCACTCAGGGTTTCAGTTTGTTAAGGTAGAAGAGTGATGTGGAGAGCAGCCATGCTGGAATTGGTGCCTCTGTTGCAACTCGTTTAAATATTATGAGTTCTATCATGAGAACGTGAAATGAACATATGGATAATGCTGTGTCAAATGCTCAGATGTAAAGGCTTGGTTGTCCTGTAGCTTTTGTTTGTGAGTTGCTGCGGTGTGAGGTGGGTGTGGGTGCAGCAGCCACAGTGTAACTTGTGAGCGTGGCTGTCGTTGCAGTCGGCGCTGGACTGGTGGCCGCGGATCGACGCCGTGTATTGCCACTCGGTGGAGCTGCGCAGCATGTTCAGCGAGACCCTGCACAAAGCCATCCAGGGCTGCGGGGCACACCCCGCCATCCGCATGACCCCGGTAAGGCTGAGGGGGGCGGCCACAGCACACCCCTCCTCCCTGTCCTGTCTCCATCCCATTCCAGCTTCTTTATTCATTGACTTTAGACTGGAAACTAGAGGGGGGAAGAACACTGTGATGCACAAAGCAGCAGAGCCACACGTGCTCTGTGACCCTGCAGGTGTTGGGGGATTGACTATTTCTGGTTCAGTGTTTCTCCAGTTCCCTGCTGCTTTTAGACTGGCAATGGAGAAGTATTTCTTCTGTCCTTTGTGGCTAACTGTCCATTTTAAGCTTTCTGGCTATGTAAATAGCTGGGTAACATGTCCATCCTTGCTTAATCTGGAAAACAAAAGCATTCTGTATGTAAATATTAGACCCTGAGATTAGCTCAGTTGGTTAAAACTTGATTGTAATAATGCCAAGGTCATGGGTTCAATCCCCTATGTGGGCCATTGACTTAAGAGTTGGACTTGATGATCCTTGTGAGTCCCTTCCAACTCAGAATACTCTGTGATTCTGTAAAGATAACTGCTGAAAACTGCAATACTTTTACCACGATTGGCATCAGTAGGTCTTCGTTTGTCTTGCTTTCTGTTGAGCAAGTTGACTGTTTGGTCTTGGTGACAGCAACAAAGTAAAAGATTTTTCAAGCATTATGAAATAAAGTCAATATTCATGGCTGTCTTAGAAAAAGTCTTGAATAAAATGAGATTTGTAGTTCATCCAAATTCTTTTAGTAAGTCCACATGCAGCTGTGTTCCTGCATTCTTCATCCGAACATTCCGCGAGGACCCCTCTGCTGTGGCAAGTGGTCTTGGTTGGTTGGTTGGTTTAGAAAGCCTAAAATGAGACATGAAATTATTCCTACTGGGCTTCTCATATGAGAGCAAATGACCAAAATGCTTTTGGGTTGAAAGCTACACCGTGTTTAACGTGCTTTTCACCTGTATGTATTCATCTGTTGGAGAATAGTTGCCCTGACAATACCCCTGCTCTGACTGGTGGTGCTTTGTCTTCTGCTTCTCACTTTCCCTTCTGACTGGCCGCTGTCGCGCCGTGCTCAGACGCCCGCCAGTCCCTGCTTTGCATGGCACTGGGCCTCTGCTGCCGTAAGTATGACCCGTAACTACCGCAGAAAAGCCCTTCCTTGCGCTGACTTTTCTGTGCATAGTTACGCGCAGAGCCAGCGCGAGGGGCCGGAGGGGACCCCCCGCCCCGCCAGCGGAGCCCCTGCCCAGGAGCAAAGCCACGCTCTCGGTGCTGTGCCTTTCCCATCACGGTGCTCTTCAGAATCTCCCTGCTGTTAGGACAGTTTTCTAATTTCCAGCCTAAACTTATTTATGTTGAACTCCTCTGCACTTGTCCGTGTTCCGGTGCTGTGTGTCGGCGTCCAGACACTATCTGTACCCCCCAGAGGCACTTAGGGCCCTGTCTTTGGTTGCTGACAACCTTTAGTTTGGACTGTGTGAAGGCACTAAATTGCTTCACAGAAACAAGTCGGCTTTTGGCATGTGCCTCTTCTCAGAAATCCCTGACTGTAGCAAATGGAGTTTTAGCACAGAATTAGTTACATCTACCACTGTACTATTGATTTCCTGATCGGATGCTTTATGTGGTAGATTTTACTCCATGCATTTGCACAATAACTAATTAGTGAAATAGCACAAGGTTCTAATTTTTTGTGGAATTTAATTATGTGATGTTGTACCTCAGTGGCTACCCTGAGTATGATTTCAAGCTAGACCTTTTCTTCAAAACCTGTAAAATTAACAAAAATTAAAACCAGGTTCATGTTATTTTTGAGATATTTGCAAATAAACTAAACAAGACAGTTTGAAAAGCAGAGTTTCTGTCATGTGTTGAATATCCATAATTGCAGGGGGTTTTGTCCAAGTGACTGTATTGTAACTGCTGTGGAGCTGTAAGCAAAAATACTAATTTAATCTCTGCTTATTCAACATTAAAATTATTGAAAGTATAAATTACAAAAACTCACTGAATTATGGAAATCCTTTGTCTTTGAACATACTGGGGACCAGGTTCACGTTTGTTTTGTTACCTGTATTTCTGTATGTGTGTGTATTTTGGAGTCAAACCAGAATACCTCATGTCCCTCAGTATGTACCTTCGAAACTCCTCCAGGTCACAGAAGGAGATGGATGGGTACAGAAGTAGTTCACTGTTTTTTCGGGTGAGGGCAGATTATTTTTTTCTTTAAGCACTGCCCTGTGTGCCTTTTAAAAAGGAAAGGTTCATTTTCTGGAGGTTGTTGAGCTGAACACACAATCGTTGAGGCTGTGACCGTGGCAGAAGAATGTTTTGGCTTTGGAAAAAATTCCCTTCCCTCTCAGGTACTCAGGATGAGTTGGAAACATTTATTTTTGTTTCTGTCTCAGACCAGAGAAATTGCCTATCATTCTTTTTTTTTTAACTCTCTTCCACTATTCTTTTGCCACAGGTTCTTATGCAAAACCATTTGTTGTGTCCACATAGAGTTCACTGAAACAGTTCTTAAGGGAACTTTAAAGATACATGAAGTTTTTTGACTTATATATTTCATAATCTTTTATAATATATAATATTTCATAAGATGGTTGATTGTTACTCTTATGTTCTACTACTTTCCTGACAAGGACTGTGATTTTTTTTTCCCATCAGAGTCTTACATTTAAGGAGAAAATGACGAGCCTTAAATTTAAAGAAAAACCTACTGATTTGGAAACCAGAAGCTACAAGTTCTTACTGTTGTCCTTGGTAAAACTGATCCATGCAGATCCAAAGCTTTTGCTGTGTGTAAGTATATCCCACTATCACACTGTTCATTTGTAGTGGAGTTTACTTTTGAAGCTGCCAAGTGAATAAAGCTTAAAAACATACTCCTGGCATCCAGGACACTTCCTACTCATCCTTGTCTCTGGTTATGATGCTCCTGTGCTTTTAAAGGAAAAAGAACAATAAAGAAACTGTAATAGATTTTACAGAATCAGAGCAACACAGTGAGAAGGAGCATGAAGTTCTGTGACTCTGAAGGGGAATATGGGGGAACAAGAGGGGAATAGAAGAAAATTGTAATAAGAGGATTGGAAATTAGTCATCATTTCAGTGAGTAGAAAGATACAGTCTTAGATATTCCATTTTCTCAGGTCTCACACTGTTTAATTTAATAATGTTTCAGTTCTATTAGAGACATGGCATGCAAGGGTGTCTTGAGTATACATGGATTAAAAATAAAATGACACATACTCTTAAAGATCCCCAACTACAGGAATGTTGCTGTAGTGGTCAGTAATGTGGTCAGGCATTAAGAAGTTTTCCAGCTTATCCTTGGTTCTCCTGTTGCTGCTCAGAACCCCAGGAAGCAGGGCCCGGAGACCCAGGGGAGCACGGCAGAGCTGATCACAGGCCTTGTCCAGCTGGTGCCACAGTCCAGCATGCCAGACATAGCCCAGGAGGCCATGGAGGTGAGCACTGGGCTGTGCCCTTGGAGGTTCACAGCTGGACATAAATGTTAATGGTAAAGCCAAAACCTGTCTTTTAAAAATGTGTCTGTGTGTCTAGGATGGCTTTGTATGGAAATACAGGGGAGACCTCCAGGTTTGGAGTATGAATGTGGAATAAAGACTAAAATGAAATACTTCTGATGTGCACTAACTCTTGTTCTACACAATTTATCTATAGTGCTTTTTATATATTTTGTTATTTTTAAAACAATGCAATGAATATATGCTGCTGTTTCTCTATCTGTGCTTGTGCTTTCTTTAAATTGTCTTTAAGCAAGACTCTCTTTGGTTTGACTTTTTAGGCCTTGCTGGTTCTGCACCAGTTGGACAGCATTGACTTGTGGAATCCTGATGCTCCTATAGAAACATTCTGGGAAATCAGGTATGTAAATTAACTTTCATAAATGAGAGAAATAGCTGTTTTGATTTGTCTTCTCCTTCTAAATAGCTGTGAGTATTTTGGGAAAGCTTTGCAACAACAGCAGGAGTCTGCAGTCAGAATTGTTATATGCATTCATGGAGAAGTTTTATCTTCCTTATACCATACAAATTTAACAGAAATATAACAAGCATTTTGATGGCTCCCTTAATGACACTCTTCATCAGGTGTTAAGGTGTAGAAATGATTATTAATTTGAAAAGTTAAGAGATTTTCCCCCTCATTCAAATGTTTGCTACTTTTTAAATTCTGTTTCATTCTTTTGGGACTAGGAAGTGGGTAATGCTGAGCAATTCCTGAAGTGTGGATTTGCTAATCTTGACTCTGAAGCCCTCACCCAAAGAAGGGGATAGCTTGCCCTGACCTGCGATTTCCGTTGGTCTTTCCTGCATATTTATGAAGAAATTTAATTCATTAGAGTTGTCTTGTCTTCATAAGTTCACAGCAGCTGTTGTGGTTGATATCTTGGAGAATATTAAGGGAAATGAAGTTCCAAAACAGTCAAAATTACACAAAATGCTGAACCAAAAGATAGAAATCTGTAAACTCAGAATTCTAAGAATTTCATGAGCTAAATCATAAAAACAATAGTCTTTGATGCTTTACTGTGAGTTGGTGCTGATGTTTGGTGTAGGAGAAGGGCACAGCAGTGCAGGAGGAAGCCTGTTTCCAGCACCAGCAGGTTGGGCTCATGACTGCTGAGTGTGGCTCAGGCTCGTTTGGGGTCGGTTTGGGCTGAGCCCCCCTCGATGGGCAGGAACTGACACCCAGGGCTGTAATTTGTAGGAGTAGCAATGAGTCTGTGCTCTGCTTGGGCTGGGGGAAAAACCCATTACAATTGACACTAATTTGGACCCTTTGGCAGTTTTAACAGAGAGTGTGAGGCCTGAATGGATATGAAGAAGGAACATCCCTAGATGTGTTCCTTCCAGAGCAGAGTTGAGACGTTGTCAGAGCAGTGTAGGTAACCTCGTACTGCTGCTGTCTGTGCTGTATCTGTTTGGGGAGAGCTGCAGACTCCGACCCCACAGCCCCAGGTCCGGGCTGTGACAGGACCTGAATCGCTTCACTGCCTTCAGGGAGCTGAACAGGCCAGCTGGGGGTGGGAAGGGTCCCAGGGGAGCTTGGCATTTCAAGTGCACACTATAATCTCTCTGTTGTACATTCTAAAAGCCAATGTTAGTGTTGCATAGGGTGTTCATGCTAATTGCCTATTTCTGTGTAAAGCGTAGTATAGTATCTTCAAAAACAGTGTTACTAGATGGTAAGGCTAATGTTGAATTTCATTTTACTGCAGTTCACAAATGCTTTTTTATATCTGCAAGAAGCTCACTAGTCATCAGATGCTGAGCAGCACAGAAATCCTCAAGTGGCTGCGAGAGATTCTCATCTGTAGGAATAAATTTCTTCTAAAAAACAAAGTAAGTGAACGTTACCATCTCTGTTAGGATCATCAACGTGCATTGTTCTCTGCTTTGTCACTTCCTTTGTTTACCACATTATTTTTATGATTGGAAGAAATTTAATAGCTACACCTACACTTCTGTTCTCTAATTTCCTCCCTTGGTTAGAATTGGTAACCAAAGTTAGGTCTGGGATTTTTATTTTCTTTTTTTACTTTAGCGGCACAGGTTGTTTTACTTGCCTGGAAAATGTATGTTCCACAGAAACCTGTGCCTTATGCCTGTTTGCCTAATACAAAGGGAAATAGTCCCCAGGATGAGAAAAGGGGAAAGTAGTTACGGTAAAATATAGATCTACATTTTCTTTTGGATCTCATGTTCATCTGAGGCTCAGAATTCTCACTTACTTCTTTCTGACACTCTTAAAATATCAAATAGTGTATTTCTTAAGGGGAAATACCATTCTAACATGCCATTAATGTGGGTAACTTGATAAAGCCCTGAGGGCAGCAGTGGCAAAAGTACTATAGAAATGCTGAAGAGCTTTTTACCTTCCCCAAATCTCTCCTTTCTGCACTTTAAAAAAAATATGTTATTTTTCTTCCCTCTCTTCATAGCAATCAGATAGGAGTTCCTGCCACTTCCTCTTCCTTTATGATGTCTCTGGAAGTGGAACTAGTCAAATTTCTCTTGACCACGAGGAAATGATACGCTGTGCACCAGGAGCTACCCTCAGGAAAGGGAAAGGGAATTCTTCCATGGTAAGTAATACATAATCACAATTAATTTTAACATTTGGGGAAAAGCAACCCTGTGTGTAAGCTACTTATTTCTGAGGAGAAGACATCTGTATCCTAAATAATGTATGCATTTAATAAGCTAGTTAATAATGATATTTCAGATTTTACAAAGTCACACCTTTTCAGTTAAAATGTTGGTGAATATTTTGTTCTTAGGAATGCTCACAGCATCCCTTGTGGCAGGATATAAGAGCTCTATCCTGGTTAGGATTGCTTATTCTTACTGGGATAAAAGCAGTTTTAAAAACAGTTTGGCTAATGCTGAATTTTAATAAAATTGCCATATTCATCAGCAGTATTCCCAAATGGGGAATTCTCTGTTTCCCAAGGAAAGCACAGCAGGATGCAGCGGAACATCGATCTGTCGCCAAGCGCAAACCAAACTGGAAGTGGCCTTGTACATGTTTCTGTGGAGCCCAGACATCGAGGCAGTGCTGGTGGCAATGTCCTGCTTCCGCCACCTCTGCGAGGAGGCCGATATCAGGTGTGGGGTAGATGAAGTTTCAGTGCATAATTTTCTGCCAAACTACAACACTTTCATGGAGTTTGCATCTGTTAGCAACATGATGTCAACAGGTAAGGATCATGAATCAATTAAAATACCTTTCTACTTGGATAATAAGACTGTTCTTTGTGTTTGGGCTCTTCAGACAGGTGGAGATTCTTGATTTGGTGCTGTTCTGGCTGAAATATCTTAATTACTAGAATTGCTGGGAAGTGTAAGAAATTTGGGTGACTGAGTTCATGAAGCTTTTACAGTGTAACAAGAAGCTGCCTCTTCTAAACACTTTGAGGGGATATGCTCCTCTTAATTCAATAATTACTTTTAAAGACCACAAATGTGATGTAGGTGGGTTTTCAAAAAACTTGATTCGATATTCTATGTCCTTTGTAGGGAGAGCAGCTCTTCAGAAGAGAGTGATGGCGTTGCTGAGACGCATTGAACACCCAACTGCAGGCAACACAGAGGTAAACTTCCCTCTCAGCTTACATACTCTTTGCATGCATATTGCCACAACTAGTTTTGAAATTAAATCTTGATACATCTCCTTTCAGGCCTGGGAGGACACACATGCAAAGTGGGAACAAGCTACAAAACTCATCCTTAACTATCCAAAGACCAAAATGGAAGATGGGCAGGTGACTATGAATTTTCCAATAGTTTCTATCTTTAGAAATTCATAATGACTCTTTAAGCTTATTTATTTTAAGGAATTTAAATGTTAATCTGGAAAAAATAGTTTTGTAGGCAGACTTTAACTCTCTGAAAGTATTTCAGAATGGTAATCAGTTGTCTGCTTTGTTTGCTAAGAGACCAAGAAGTAATTTGACTTAAATTATGTAGGGGAGAATGAGAATTAAAAATAAATTGGAAAAAAGTGTAGGAGAAACTGTGGAATATTTCTGGAGAAACTCTGAAATCCCTTTAACTCATTTCACTCGAAGTTTTTAAACAAGCCACTGGTTACCATGATTTAAATGTGCTTCATCCTGGTGCAGAGCAAGGGATAGACTGGCAACCCCCTTCTCTCCAGCCTTGCTTCTCAGCCTTGGGCACTGCGTTTGTATAGATTTCTGTTCATACTGTCACAAAAAAGTAAACCCTGTAAAAGGTGAATTTTTGAGGCTGGAATTGTGAATGTCAGGATGTGTTACAGGACTCTTCTGATCTCTCTCCGTGAGTTGTGTGTAATTGCAGAGTCTTGACCATCAGCCCCTCTTTTCCAGGTCACTGAGAGTCTCCACAAGACGATTGTGAAGAGGCGAATGTCGCACGTCAGCGGGGGTGGCTCCATCGACCTGTCGGACACGGACTCGCTGCAGGAGTGGATCAACATGACGGGGTTCCTGTGTGCCCTGGGCGGGGTGTGCCTGCAGCACCGCAGCAACGCCGGGCTGGCCACCTACAGCCCCCCCATGGGCCCCGTCAGCGAGCGCAAGGGCTCCATGATCTCCATGGTGTCCACCGAGGGCAACGTGGAGACCCCCGTCAGCAAGTTCATCGATCGCCTGCTGACCCTCATGGTCTGCAACCACGAGAAGGTGGGACTGCAGATCCGGACTAACATCAAAGATCTGGTGGGCTTGGAGCTGAGCCCAGCACTGTATCCAATGCTCTTTAACAAACTGAAGAATACCATCAGCAAGTTCTTTGATTCTCAAGGACAGGTACAGTGGTGATACATTATTCATGTTTCTGTCAGTTGTGTCTTTCACCTCAGTAATTGAAATGGGTCCATTTTTGTGTTCTGTACAAACCCCATGTAAAGCAGTGTGATTGTCACAGAACACATTAGTGGTCATCATGTGTGTGAGTCTGGGCTGTATTTAACATCAAATAATTAAAAACATTTTTGAATTCTGAGTGGACTGTTGAGTACAGAGTCTGTGAGAATGTTGGTGGAATCCTTATGGCTGCCATATTGATACGTTGAATCTTGACATGTATTGGAATTCTTTTGGCTTGGTGATAACTAGGAAAGTGCTTGTCCATGAGATTTTTGAAATGCTCTGGTGTATTAAAACCCCTTTTTGGTTTTGTGTGTAAAGAATTAAGACTGGGAATTTTCTTCCCTGTAGGTTTTGTTAACTGACACCAACACACAATTTGTAGAGCAAACCATTGCTATAATGAAGAATTTGCTTGACAATCACACAGAAGGGAGCTCTGAGCATCTCGGACAAGCAAGCATTGAGACAATGATGCTAAATCTGGTTAGGTAAGGAATCCTCTTGACTTTCCTGTAACAGTAATTATGTTTAAGAAGTGAGTTCCAGCCTTCTGGTTTATATCTCTTCTCATTGCATGCATGGAGAAGCCGCAGCTGATTTTTCTGATCCTCCTTGTGGTTCTGGCAGCTTCAGTAATCATGGAGATCATTTGTGCAGCATAAAGAGTGACTTTTGCTGTTAAAGAACTGACCATTCCATAGCTGGGCCCTATTCCCATAAGCATTCCTGGTTTCTTTCCTGTACATTCATGTTAATGATTAAAAACCAGCTGAAGGGCAGATTCCTGTTCAGTTTTATACTGATAGAAAACTTATTTGGCCAGAAGAAATTTGCTCCTGGTCTTCAAATGATACAGGAGCAGGGTTAAAATATGAAGTAGCGTTAAGTATTTAAGTAATATTTCTGCTTTTTTCTCCAGGTATGTGCGTGTGCTTGGAAATTTGGTACATGCCATTCAAATAAAAACAAAGCTCTGTCAGTTAGTAGAAGTAATGATGGAAAGGAGAGATGACCTTTCATTTTGTCAAGAAATGAAATTTAGGTAAGGATGGCATTATGGGGTGGGGTACTGTGGGCAAGTGTAATTTTGTGTGGTTATATGGTTTAAAAAGGAACAAAAAGCTCTATCACACCAGCATTCCTGGTATAGGGATAGTTCCCTCATCCTTTGTCTTCAGAATAATTCAGAGGCTGGTGCTGCATTAAAATTTATTTTGATTGTGGTGATATTAAAGATGTGTAACAGTTTAGTGTGTGATACAGATTGGGGTATTGCTTTGTCTAACAAAGTTAGTTCAGTTCATCTTCAATGTGTGGTGCTTCAAATAGTTCTTACACTGAGTTTTTAGTAATTAAAAATGATGCCAGCAGTAGTGTGTTTAAAAAGAAAACACCCCAAAACTAAACAAAACCACAGTAAAAAAAGCCACCAAAGCTAAAGCAATGTATTTATATGTAACAGGAACAAAATGGTGGAATATTTGACAGACTGGGTTATGGGAACATCTAATCAAGCAACAGATGAGGATGTGAAATGCTTGACAAGGTAAGAAAACACTCTTCACCTGTTTGGGGAGCTGCTAACAGTGTTCCAGGTGGCATTTGATATCCATGGATGGGCTGACCCGTTGGGCTTCCTTTAGCAGGAGTAATGGTGACCAAAAGATAACAATTGAAACTGAAGTTTTGTTGAACAATAGGAGAATTACATTTAATGCTTAGTCTTAACTGACATGGCTCCTTTTAATGCTTTTTCTGATTTAGTATTAGGATTGACTATTTTATTATCTAGTGCTTTATCTTTATCTGGTGCGTTCTGAAGAGTAATATTTGGACTTTAATGTTTATTAATGACAAATTGCATTGTAGCTGTCCTTAGGAGATACAGTGCTTGAATCTGTAGCACAAAATGTAAGAGCTGTTTTCATGATGGATAGAACTTTCCTAAAATATCATTTTTCTATTAAAATGTCTCTTTTCCACCTGCAGTTAGATTTATAAGGAAAAGGGACTTTTCACTGTATTTTATTTTACAATGTTTTCTTTTTCAGAGATTTGGACCAGGCGAGTATGGAAGCAGTGGTCTCTCTTCTTGCTGGGCTTCCACTCCAGCCTGAAGAAGGAGATGGTGTTGAGTTGATGGAAGCAAAATCTCAGTTATTTCTTAAGTAAATAGTGACTTTTAACTACTTTTTGATACAATGACTCTAAATGGAAGCAGTTTATGACTTCTACTACAAACTGTATTTTTCTTCCAGTGGAAATAATTTTATTATCCTATCAGTAATTATCACTTCTGTGTCACATTTTGCATATCTCTGCATTTGAGGTTTATGGAAACATTTTCAGTGAGAAAATAATTAGAAAATGTGGCTTTGTTTCTGCTTAATGCAGATGTGTGCTTCATTCTTGGCAGGGATTAGCTGGCTTTGATGCTGTATTGCTATTAGTGAAACATAATCTCTTTTGAGACATCAGTTGGTAAAGGCACACCTGTGAAATTCTCTTGCTTGCTTGGAGAAAATGTGCACACCAAGTTTAGGGCAGTGCTGGTTGTTGCAGCACATTTGAAGTCTGGCCTGTGCTACGAGGGAGGTTGATTGGGGTGGAGATGAGAGTTTTCTGGGGAGGCTCGTTGTCTGTTTGCTGCTGAGCAGCTCCTTGCACACAGGTGGCTCTGCAGGCTGTGCTTGACTGCCCAGGCCTCTCCCCACAGGTATTTCACGCTATTCATGAACCTGCTCAATGACTGCAGCGAGGTGGAGGACGACGGGGCGCAGCCGGGCGGGAGGAAGCGCGGGATGTCGCGCAGACTGGCCTCGCTCCGGCACTGCACCGTCCTGGCCATGTCCAACCTGCTCAACGCCAACGTGGACAGCGGCCTCATGCATTCCATAGGTAAAGGAGGCAGGGATAACATGGCATAAATTAATGCCTGATTAAGACATTGGTATTTAATTTCTTTTTACATCTTCCTTAGTAGTTCTGGGTTCTTTTAATCAGGCTTGGGCTATCATAAAGACCTCCAAACAAGAGCTACGTTTATGGAAGTCCTCACCAAAATTCTGCAGCAGGGGACAGAATTTGATACGTTAGCAGAAACAGTGCTAGCAGATCGGTTTGAGAGATTGGTGGAGTTGGTTACAATGATGGGTGATCAGGGGGAGCTTCCTATTGCTATGGCTTTAGCCAATGTGGTGCCTTGTTCTCAGTGGGTAAGTTGATTCATGCATTTTATTTCCTACATTTTTTAAAATAGTAAGACTTGAAATAAAAACTAAGCAAACATTAAGGGTTTAAGAACAGCCTGGTACAGAGAGAGTAGAACTGCTACTGCTGATAGCCAGCCTTTCTTAGAGTGTTCTTAAAAATTGAACTGAGGCTAAATTCAGATATTGATGATAAACTTCATTTTTATTGTAAATTTCTAGTTAATGTCTAGGAATGTTTCTTTTATACAGTTTTTATAATAAATGGTGAGTGCTGTAATGCAGACACACAGAATTCTCTTTGCTCGTTTAGGTTTTAGCAAGATGAATTGGGCTTTGTTGCACAGCAGAGTAACTGCTTATCTGTCTGGATAACTGTTATGAATTGTATGACTGCATATGATTCTATGATTCTATATCATGGGGCAGATTTTTAGACAAGCAGTAGCACAGGGGAACATACAGGGACACTTTGCATGTGTTATTTGATATTTACCTGCCAGACCCCACAGGAAATATAAAGCATTAATGCAAACTGCTTGATGGTTTTTTCATAGTACTTTTTTTTCATACTTGCCTTGGTTCACTGTGAGTCAAATTAACACTTCCTTTTTCTTTTAAGGACGAGCTGGCTCGTGTCCTGGTCACACTCTTTGATTCCCGGCACTTGCTCTACCAGCTCCTCTGGAATATGTTCTCAAAGGAAGTTGAACTGGCAGATTCCATGCAGACACTATTCCGAGGAAACAGCTTAGCCAGTAAAATAATGACTTTTTGTTTTAAGGTACATTATCTCATCTTTCTACCTCCTACAGATCACTTTAATGACAGGCTGTGGGGTTAAGCACTGTGGTAACTGCATGAGGTGAAAACAGTAAAGAGTTGCCTTTGGATCTCTGTTAATTTCAGCTCTCACATCTGTTACCTTGAGGGAGCTTTGCTTTTTGTGTTTTAACATTTTGTGAACTGAATCTTGTAGATAAAATATGCTTAGTCCCAACTTAAAAAATAGACCTCCTCCTGGAACTAACCTTTTGCCTTTCTGACTAATTCAGTTATATGAGTGATTCTGGGCCAGTACAGCTGAAAGACTGTTCCTGGTGGTGGATTTGTAACAGGCAGTTTAGAAATGGCAGACAGAGTCTGAGGTCTTGTTTGTGCTCCCATTTCTGTTTAAAAAGCTGTGTACAAACAGAGAGGAAATGTGGAGTTCCTGGTCTAAAAAAGAATCCCTGCTGGTTATTGTGGTTGTTAGGGATCTATAGTTTTCTCCAAACTGTAGGTGAATTAAAATAGAAATTCGTAGAAATTGATCTTGGTTGTGTTCCAGAGGTGAAACAATAATATGCAAACCCCATTTTTTTAGGAATCTGGCTTATGCCAAAACAAATCAGTTGTTTCCATGCTCTTGTAACACTTACTGAACATTGCAGTATTCCTATGGATCGCTGTGTTGATCTGGCCTCCTATTCTTGTTTTTCTTGGACACAGGTTTATGGTGCTACATACTTACAGAAGCTTTTGGAACCTTTATTGAGGACTGTGATCACATCCCCGGAATGGCAGCACATTAGCTTTGAGGTGGATCCAACAAGGTTTGAGATTCAAGGGGAGGAGCAAATGTATTTGTCTGTAAACATGATTCCCTGGTGTTGTAGATCTAATAGGATTCCTTTTTCCTTGTTGCAAATGGGTTTCTCATACTTTGGTACTGTCCCACTCCTCACTTCTCCAGACACCTTGTTTGTCTCTGCAGCCCTCTTACCCAGGGTGGGTTGTGCAGAGGCTTTGCTGCATGTCCTCTGAGCCCTGAGAAAGCAAGGGAGAGAGAGAGCCCTTGCAGGACTTCTCCTACTTGCTGGTTCATGCTTTTATGGAGGCCACTAATATGGGGGTTTCCAGTAGAACCAGAAAGCACCTACAGGTCACTGACTGCAGAAGCAAGACAGAATGTGTGCATGGTGTGTTTGCTCTTTTTGCTTTAATTTCTCTTATCACTTCAAGACCTGGATTTAGTAGCTGTTGCTCTACTGCTTTGAATTACCACTAACTCTTAGAAGGATTATAAGTATTCATCTCTTAAGTAGCTTACCCAAGCAGAGGTCTTATTAATAGTTTAACCCTAAAATACCTGTGTCTACCTCCAAAGTTCCTTTCAGATAAACCATCATGAAACTGATAATGCATTTATCAGTTGGAATTGTGTGTGCATGTCGTTGTATGGAATGCTCTGAGAGAATCCCACCTACAGCTGTCTGTTCATTACTGAGTTTTATACAACTTTGTAACATAGGTGGTTTAAAATAGTAATGGAAACTTTTGTGTAAAAATTCACAAGTATTTCCATAAGCAAAATGAGGAAATGAGATTACTACCAAGCACATAAGTGCAGCTTGTGTCCTGTGTTTGATTGCTGGTCATACATGTGCGGGTCTGTTTCAGGCTGGAGCCCACAGAAAGCCTTGACGAGAACCAGCGGAGTCTCTTGCAAATGACAGACAAGTTTTTTCAGGCAATCATTAATTCCTCCTCGGAGTTCCCGCCCCAGCTGCGCAGTGTGTGCCATTGTTTATACCAGGTATGCCTGCAGTGGGTGCCTGCCCCTCGGCTTTGGGGTTGGTTTGTGAAATTCCAGCAGTTTGGAGCTTGGTGCAGTACAGAGTGGGCATCTCTTAAAGAGACTTCTCAGACATTTGATAAATAACACAAATCTAAATGTGGGGGCTGAATGGTGTTTTAAGACTTGTGTTGTCAGTGAGGAGGTGACTAAACATTGTTTTTAAGTAGCACATTCCCTCACCTCCATCCCCAACTCCTCTGCTCTGTCCTGTGTCTCTGCTTCTTGCAGAGCTCAGCGGGCAGCCGAGCCCAGTGTCCTGCTGGGTCTTTCTTGCTTTGTGTGCTTCTGATGGATTTAGCTGCTGCTAAAAATCTGAGTAGGGATCCCCTCAGGGCTCATTAGCAATAGTTTCCAGTCCTGTTGGAGGACTGTCATAGAAATCCTGTGCCTGGTAGAATACTGGAGCTCAACGAAGTGCTCTGGGATAGCTACTTTTGGCCTTTAGGCCATAGAGTGTATCTCAGGTCTAGAGCAAAGCAAATAGATTTTCTGACCTGTGTGAATTAACAATGAACTAATTCTGGGTTCATCAGGGCCACTGCTGTGATTCCCAGAGCTTGGGAGTGAAGAACAGCGAGTTTATGTTGTGACTGTTGTGGTCTGGGGTGTTCTGTGAGCTCCTGGAATGAATCAGGCTGCAAACACTGTGCTTGTGTCTGCCCTAACAGCTCTGAGTGGCTTCTAAAGCCACCACGTTCTCCCCCTGACAGTGGTTGTGTTTGGGTTGGTGGGGAAATGACTTTGGGGTTTTCTGGTGTGTTTCGTTGCCGAAATCAGGAAATGGGGCGGGTGGGTTGGTCTCTTCATGGCCACAGTCTCACAGACGGCACTGGGGGGAACAGTTGAGTGTTACTGAAAAAGCCACACAACAGCCTTGGGTGTTCCTCCTGTTACTGGATGTTACATTTTCCATCTGCTCCCAGGATTAGGTTTATGTGGTGGAGGTATCAGATTATTGCCATTTCAGTAGTACGTTGCTAGAAATTATTTCTATGCAGACCATTTGTGAAATGGAACTTCTAATAGAAGTGTTCACCAGTGGGCATTCCCAGAGATTTTCCTATGGAAGCCTTTCCAAGTGTGTTGGCTCTATTCTTGCCTTTACTGTGTTTGGTAATAAGGGTAGTTTGTTCCTGAAAGAGCTGATTTACTGGCAAATACACAAGTGATACACACTGATACTCGGCTTCAATGTTTAGCTGTTTTTAGTAACACCCATATATCTGTACAAGTGTTGGTTCATCACAAATAGTGTAGTAATTTATTCTGTACTTAAAATTCCTGGGAGTTTTGAACAGTCTGGCCTTTATCTGAAAGGAAGTACAGTCAGGATATGATTTGGAAATATTAATCCATTTTTGTCATGGGAACCAAGTAGGTGATTTGTATAAGATCACTTCTAATAAGGTGAATGCATTCCATGCCAAGCACTAGTGTGAGAGTAAATGCAACTGAATTTCATGGGGTTTTTTAATGCTTAAAGTAACTGTGTATGCAAAGAATTCTCACCAGGTGTGTTCTTTAAATGATTATTAGCTAATTTTAGTCAATGTAGCAACATCACAGAAACATGCCTTTAGTTGGGTATTGGTGTCTGTGCTGGCTGGTGTTTCTGTTTTGGGAACAGAGCCCAGTGTTTTCCTTTGGAAACATCAATAACTGGCTGCTGTGACAGATTCACCTGGTCCTTACAGGTAATGTGTGCTCAGGAGGTGGGTATGGTGAGGAACAAGCCTGATCAAAGTGACTCCTACAGAGAGTTGTTCTGGTTATTTCAGAAAATCCCCAAAAACATACATGATTTTTCTTACTAAAGAGGGATGGAAAATTTCCCTGTAACTGCAGTACCGTGATGAGTAGAGTGTGTGTATGATTCCTTCGAAAGCCACTCTGTGGAAATGACACAGGGAAGCTTGGCAGAGGCACCACTGCATCCTGCACAGCTCCCAGTTCAGCCTGGGGAGCAGAACAGCTTTTACTGCCTGGTTTGGTTTGAGGTTTTCGCTTTTTACTCTGTTACATTCCCAAGCTGTAGAAATTCTGTCCCAGTTCCAGCGTGACCCTGTAAAAGTGGTTTTGAAGGTCAGTGTGTGTTTGCTGTCAGATGCTGAGTGCTGCAGGCTGACTGTGCATCCAGCCCCAGGTGTGGCTGTGGAGCTTCCCAGGGATGCTCAGCCACCATTCCAGCTCCCAGGAATGCTGTAAGATGTAGCTCCAGGATGTACCTTTGGCCAGGGAGCTGTGCCTGAGGCTGAGCTGCTCTGGCTTTGCTCAAAGCCTGCTGAAAACAGGACAGAATTTGATACTTGGTGGATCCCTTTGCATCTCAATGAAATGCAGAAATAAGCACAATCAAGTCTGATCTCTTGATTTGGAAATCACTAATATTAACATAGACCTGCTGGCTTTTTTCTTCCTTTGTGCACAGAGTGTTTTATGGCACTGTTAGTTCTCCCAGTGGGAATAACCCTGATGGTTCACAGGTCTAACTAAATTGAAGGACACACAGAGAAACATTGGGAAGATTTAAAACTCTAAATTTAATTTTAAAAGTAATTTGTATTTCAAAGGTGTAACACTACTGTTTTTACTATTGAAATGATTTGGGGATGGTGAAATACATTTGAAAGCTAAATATACTATTTATGGCCTAATATTGTATATGAAGAGAACATTGATGTGGTTTGACTTTTAATCTAGCCAGAAATAGTAGAAATGATTGAAATTCAACATTTGCTTGTTTTGTACTTAGTGCTTTGTAAATAAGATGTAATAAAACTGTGAAATAAAAACTCCATCATCAGTCTTTAGTTTATATATTTCATTTTCTGTTGGTTATGTTTGTTACATTTTACTGTGTAATTTATGTACAAGTCAACATTGGTTTTTTGTTGCTGTATGTAGTTGGTGCTGTGACTTGTTTGTGCTCATCTCTGTTCTGTAGGCAACTTGCCACTCTCTACTGAATAAAGCTACCGTAAAAGAAAAAAAGGAAAACAAAAAATCAGTAAGTTTGGAGACCTTTTTATTAGCCATTTCTTTCAAAGCACAAAAGAAATCTTTTGCTGTTTGTTCAAAATATCTTCACTTCAGTCTATTTTGACCTCACTGTAAAATCATTCTACTAATTCTGGCACAAAATAGCTTTCATTTCAATTAACACTGGAATTAAGTTATATTTAAAATATTCTCTGTGTGCCTATTTGAGTAAACAAAAGACATTTTTAACATTACTGCTTAGTGTTTAATACTCTGACTCTTCTAGCTTTGCCACCATCTTCAAATTAAAAAAATGTAGAAGAAAATGTTTTCTTTGGTTTTGAGAAAAATCTGAGTCTGTTGAGCTGCTTTAACACTCTGGCAGATAACCTGAGCTTGCATCCTGGGCAAAGAACAAGTAATAATTGTGGGGTACTGAAAAGAGGATCATGGGACTTGTGTCTGAAGCATTTTCTTTGTTTGTAAAAAAAAAAATTAGCACTTTCTTTTATTTCCTGAGAAAATTTTAAGTAACTTGCTCTGTTAGAGTTTAGATCTGTGGGTTCTTCAAAGTGGTGTCATTAAAAGTTCAGATTTATCCTTTTCATTGTCAGTAACCTCAAAATATAAAGTATGAATAAGCCAGGCAGAATGGAAATTTAGAATTTTAATAAAAACTTTGTTATTTTTGCTGTAACTGAGCATAATAGTAATCATGTTTAAAATGCAAAATCTGTGGGCAAACCAGTATTTTATGAGAAAATATCAGTAATTGCATCCCAAGGTGACTGACTGGAGTTGCTATTGAACCAAAGCAATTCTTGGTGGATTTTGTACTAATGCCTTTGTCTGGTTTAAGCAGCATGATTTGAGATTGCACTAGTTATGTTTTGAAGTATTTTACTTAAATGGGTTTTGTTTGGTTTTTTATTTATTTTGAACTAAACCTCATAATACCAAGCTTGCTAATTTTAGTCTGTGAAAAGGTAGAATCTGACTTGTTTTGATTAACCATTGTTACTCATTAAAGATATACATACAGATACTGAGGCTTTATGGGACCACATGTTGCATTTGTAAGAACTTCATTTTTACAGGAAGCTTTGTCTTTAATTTTTCAAAGTCAAATGAAAGATACCTAGAGAATAACTTTCCTCTTAGTAATGCATAGTTGATGTCCTAAAAGCAAAGAGATTTCTTTGTTCTTGCCACATTTTCAGAGTTACTTTTTTCCCCTCAATAGCAAAGAACCATATTTTAAATATGTGGTAGTTCTAGCAAATTCCTGCTCTGTGGTTTTGGACAGTGTATGTGTAGGCAGAGAAGTGCACTGGCTGCTCAGCTCTGGCTCACTGTTCTCCTCTGGTGATAGTTCTGACAAATACCTCCTCCTGACAAATTTAAATTACTCCTGAAACTTTACAGCATGAGTCTTACTGCTGGAGAGGCTCTTATACTGAATTGTGCCATTGTAAATACACAGATAAAAGACCCACTAGTTCCAGGAGCGTTTTGTGTGTTGGATGGCAGGCTGTGCACACCCGAGAACCAACGCACAGCCCTTCCCTGCTCTGCTGTCTGTGGCAGGGCCCTGCAATGGGGGCCCAGCAGCTCTCAGATCCTGTGCAGTAGCTGTTGTAGCCACTTCCCCTGGCAAGGAAGCCTGTGCAGCCCTGAGGTGAAGCCAGATGGTGTGAGACCCCCCAGCCCCTCACTTCTTCCCCTCCATTCTGATCCTCTGCAATGCAACAGAGTCCCACTTACACATACCCAGCATGACTGGTGTGGAAAGAGTGCTTAGGCTTGGCTTACCCTGCAAGGCTTTTCTCGGCTGCCTTCCCTTCCCTTAATGCAGAACTGTTCTCTGTAACTCCACTCCGTAGGTGGTCAGTCAGCGCTTCCCCCAGAACAGCATCGGCGCGGTCGGCAGCGCGATGTTCCTGCGCTTCATCAATCCCGCCATCGTGTCCCCGTACGAGGCCGGGATCCTGGACAAGAAACCTCCGCCCAGGATCGAGCGCGGTTTGAAGCTCATGTCAAAGGTGAGGCCATACCTGGTTTTACTTTCCTGCATTTCGTGTTCTACCTGCTGTAGTTCTGTTCTTTGACTGGCATGAGAAAATGTAGGGAAGCTTCTCGTTTTGTGTGGCACCATCTTGTGTGTTGCAGGTGCAGTTTCCATGATGTGTAAAATATTGAGGCATTAATGTTAGAGCTCGCAGCAAGGTGAGGACAGGCAGTCTGTGTGGACAAAAACACTTTGCCAGAGTGATGGAGAAAAGAGTGGAATTCCAGCCCTTCGCTTGAACTTCTCATTTGAAAACAAACATGTGACCTGTGTTGCTGTGAGCACAGTGAGGGGATCAGCCAGCACCAATTAACTTCATACCACTGCTAAAGATGGGATTTTCACTGTTTTTAGTCTCATTTAGTCATACTTCTTGTGAAAATGAAAAAAAGGTTTAATGATGGCACACAAATTCTGTGGCCTGTGCATATTACCCATTTTAAATGTTGAGGAATTATATTTTCCTTAAAATAGGTATGTGCTGTTGTTTGACTTGGCTTTGGAATTTCCAGGTAAAAGAGTTAAGATTTAATAAGTGGCGGTTTGAAAGATGATTTATTTTCCTGATTTAATGAATGAAGTTCATAAATAACTGAAGGGGTTTTCTAGTATTTAAAAGTACAAGAAACAAAAGACTTTGGAATTGAATGTGTTTTAAATTAGTTGGCTTATTGACCTTCTTGTTGTCTTGAGGTTTTGTGACAAGGTAAAATAAATATTTCTTGCTATGACGTTAAACTGACAGAAACAGTTTAACTGTTACAGTAACAGTGATTAACAGTTAATACCTTGAACTTCTGTGTCTTTACCATATTTTTATTCTTTAGATACTTCAGAGTATTGCCAACCATGTCCTGTTTACAAAAGAAGAGCATATGCGACCTTTTAATGATTTTGTGAAAAGCAATTTTGATGCTGCACGAAGGTAAGGCCAGGGGACACTCGGAGTCTGTGGGGAGTGAAGAGGGAGATGAGAGTGCCCTGATAGCCCTTTAATTTACCTGGAGTCTCCTTGGGAGATTTCCCTCCCACTCTGATGGCTGTTCCTGGATTTGAATTCCAGGTTTTTCCTTGACATCGCATCCGATTGCCCAGCGAGTGACACCGTCAACCACAGCCTGTCCTTCATCAGCGACGGCAACGTCCTGGCTCTGCACCGGCTGCTGTGGAACAACCAGGAGAAAATCGGCCAGTACCTTTCCAGCAACAGGTGAGGCTTCAGAGGTGGGAAGAAGGGACTTGCTGATGGGAAGTGTATATGGAATCAAAGAATGGTTTGGGTTGGAAAGGACCTTAAAGCCCATCCCATTCCACCCCCTGCCATGGCAGGGACACCTTCCACTATCCCAGGTTGCTCCAAGCCCTGTCCAACCTGGCCTTGGACAATTCCAGGGATGGGGCAGCCACAGCTTCTCTGGGCACCCTGTGCCAGGGCCTGCTCACCCTCACTGGGAAGAAGTTATTCCTAATATCCAATCTAAATTTACCCTCCCTCAGCTTAAAGCTGTTAATGTTTGGAAATACTCTCCTGTGCTTCTGTTGCTATTACTGAGAGGAATATCCAGCCTGCTCCAGCCTGCTGGTGGTTGGTGGGCAAAAATAGTAGGAATTACTGAGTGAAGGACTTTTCTTACAAGGAATATGCTGTTTGTAGGGACCACAAGGCTGTTGGACGACGACCTTTTGACAAGATGGCGACTCTTCTTGCCTACCTGGGGCCTCCTGAGCACAAACCTGTGGCTGATACACATTGGTCCAGTTTAAATCTCACTAGTTCCAAATTTGAAGAGTTTATGACGAGGTAATGAAATTGTTGTGGTGGGGACACACAGTGTGGGTTTCTAGAGTTCACCGTGTGTGGAGCTGAAAGCAGTTACTGAGGCTCCTGCTGTTGTTTTGAAGGGGAGTTTAAAGTGCTGAGTCTGCATAAAGCTTTGAGACTTCTGAATAGGTTTTAAATAAGAAGATAAATTGGGAACCAGAGATGGTGGTAACATTTGGGATTTAACGAAGGCTAAAGCTAGGGTGAACTCAATATTTTTGTTAAAAGATGCAAATAAAGAGGGTTTGGGATTTTTTATTTTAATTTTATTTTTTTGAAAGGTAGTTATGAAAGTTGATGTCAATGTCTTGATTTTTAGGCATCAGGTACATGAAAAAGAGGAGTTCAAAGCACTGAAAACATTAAATATTTTCTACCAAGCTGGGACATCCAAAGTTGGCAATCCTGTTTTCTACTACATCGCTCGGCGGTAAGAAACCTTTCACCTTCCCAATCTGAAATAAACCTGTAAATGAAAAGTGCCAATTATATATGAGAGATCCCCACTTTGGAACAAACAAGAATCTGAAAACAGCTTATTTGTTAAAATTTGCTGACATTATTTTTGAGTTGTTTCCTAAACCAAAACTGTCACAGTTTTTCATCCCAGGAGTATGTGAATGCCTGTGGAAAAACACCTGATATTTTAAATGCACTTTATTAATCTTCCCTGTCTCAAGTAAACTACATCTACACCACATTGCTGTTAACCTTTTATCAGTGACTATAATTTTCATTTTCTAAAGTATTAAATGAGTAACAAGCTAAAACATGGGATAAAGTTTCTCAGAGTGGTCCCTCTCTCTCATTTTAAGGAGTAAGGCCAGTATTTAGAAGTTTCTCACACAGGCGTGGCTGTGATATTGCCTCAGTTCCATCATCATGGTCTCAGTGATAATAAAGACCAAGTTTTGGAAGTGATTGGGATCTGTGGAAACAGCACAAAAGTAATAAGAGAAGCAGGTGTTGATGTGTGATCTTTGCAAAACAGCATGTTTTTCCCGTAATTTTGAGAGTTTTTGTCTTCCCTACCTTGGAAGATAGTGATTTATGGCAAAAAGTAGCATGTCCTTCAGTGTTCAAGAATTTGGGAGGAAAGTCCCAAGGTCAGTATTAGGCAGGTTATGATCAACTGAGTCACGATTCTCTCTTAAAACAAAGCCCTAAATGAACTAGTTTTGTTTGAATTTATATTTGCAGTCGTAAAGCTGCAACTAAGAGTAAGACTGTAACTGAAATTGGTGTTTCAGTGTGTTATTGAGTACCTGCACTATCAAATCCCAGGAGAACAGCTGTGGACAGCAGCTTCCGTAGCAATTACACTGTGATTAGGAGTCTTTCTTAGTGTTTTTAAGACAGGGGAGATCCTTGTGCTCACTCCCAGGTGTGGTCAGAGGCAGCTCTGTGGAGATGGACGAGCTGCTGTCCCTGCTCTCCGTGCTGCCTTTGGTGTGGGTGATGCTGCTGGGGGTGTGTGTGCTGGCACCATGGGATGGCTGGGTTTGGTGCAGTGTGGTCGAGGGAGTTCTCAGCAGTCCTGGTGTCACTGTGGCACTTTGGGGTGCTGGCAGAGCCCATGTGGGTGTTCTGGCCTGGTTGTTACTGATGCATTTTGTGCCAGTGGGACTCATCATTTGCTTCCGCTCTTGTCGCTGTGGTCACTGCTGGTGGCAGCTGAGTTCATGCTGGTGGAGCTGCCCATGGGCACCAGAGATGGGAGAGTTCCTGTGATTGCTTTGGCTCTTCCTGGTGCCCCCATTGCTGGTTGTGATGCCAGCAGGGTGCTGGCTGTGGTGCTTAGCTGTGCCATGACAGGAGTGGCTGTGGTCCATGGGGACTCATGTTTGAGCTGCCTGTTGGGGTGAGGCTGGAAGAGCTTTGGATGGTGGTGCCAATGTTGCTCCATAGGGTGCTCCTTGCTGGCTGTGGCACTGCTGCTCGTGGTGCCAGTGGTACTGATTGTGCCACTTCCAGTATTGTCATGAGGGGATGTCATCAGTGGTGAACCTTCTGCAGAGCCTTTGAGTTCCTGTGAAAACGTGGAAAGAACTAGAGGAAGCCACTTCCTTAGCAGCATCTTCTGTTTCTATCCAGCAGTTTAAATAAATAGTCAGCATACACTTGTGAGCAAGTTAATCTTCAAATTACATGTTTCTAGTGAAAATAATGTTCAACAGGCATGTAAGATTTTTTCAGTTAGTTAAAATTGTAGATCCTTTATTAAATTTTTCTCTGTTTTCAGTAGTGCTTTTCAGTCTGTAGGTTGAGTTACAAATCTCCTTTGACTGAGGAAATTGCCTTCATTTAACTGTTCAGCATTTTCAACACCCTTGACTCTTTGGATGGAGTGAAAGAACACAGGATGAGTAGCATCACTTATCTTCTGTCCTGATTTCTGTCTTTAAAAGCCACACAACAGTCCATGAACCTGCATGTGGGCTGACAGAAGGGCCTTCCCCAAGAGAAGCCTGAATGCATTTCCCCCCCTGTTAATTTTTTTCTTTTTTTTAGCATGATCCCTAATGTTTAAGCTCTTTCCACACAGAGAAGTGAAGTCTTTTGAATTCTCTTTTAAAAATTCTCTGTTTGCTTGCCACATTTTTCTTCTCCATTTTGTTCCATTAGACACTGTCTTGCTTCATGTCGAGTAAAACAGAATGCCTACATTGTTATCCTGTCCTGTTCAGACAAGAAATTAGGCATATAAATGTGGAGAATAGTGATAACCCATCTTAAAAAATGACTGACTGGCACTGATCCAAGGCATCCTTATGTATTCTGTGCAGACCTGGCATATGCAGAGTTTTGTCTTCATTTGCAGAGCAAGAAATGGTTATTTCATCTGCTAAGAAAGAATTTCTGGAAGTAAATCAATACAAAAGTTTGCAGCACATGTTTGCCAGGCCCAGCTCACTTACCTGCCTCTTCTGTAAAAGCAGAAAAGTGGAATTATCCACAGCTGGCTCTTGGGCAAAGCCCCTGTGCTCCTGGTGCAGTGGGCCCTGTGCTCCTGCCTTCAGAGGGGGCTGAAGGAGCAGGTTTCTGGAGGTTTTACGCAGGTACAGGATACTTAGTGAAAATATGGTTGTACTTGGACACAGGCCTTGCTCCTGGGTGGAATATTGCCTTTCTCCTGAGCAGCTGCACCTTATTGTCCTGGCAAGGCTGCATCCCAGCAGGACAGGTTTTGCTCTGGAATGATGCTCTGGGATCTTCTCTTCTCACAGGGATATGGCTAAGTGGGGCTTATTTGGGGTGTTTGTCTTCTGGTTCTGAGCCAAATGTTGTGTTTTTAAGGTGTGAAATGTGGAAAAATTTTAGGTGGGAGCTGCCAGTACGATTGAGGGCTTGCAGCAGGCTGGGGTTTTTGGGGTTGTTTTTTTCCTTTTTTTTTGGGTTTGTGATCTGGTTGCTAGGGCATTGTTGAGTCATTTTACTGATATATCTGGATCAGATTATGTCGTTCTTATGCTGTGAAATTTAATTCCTTCTGTCATCCATCTTCACATTTTGTTTCCTGGGCAACAACCCAGCTCCTGGAGCCAGTGCTCTTCTGTTTTTAAGCCCTAGCCTTTTACTAAAATGATCCATAAATCAATAAATATTGATCCTGAACTACTGCCATTAGGTTTTAAAGCTGCTCCCAAACTAATTAATAGGAATCCAAACCTCTGAGTTATTGCTGCAGACCAAGCAATCCCACAGCGATTTTACCCTTTCGAGAGCGGGCACAGAACTATTAAAGGTGTGCCAGAGCTTTTTTGGGTATTTTGAGTATTGCCCTGAAATGCTATATGGTTGTTTTGGAAGACAATTTCGCTTGAGAACAGGTTATTTGATATTTCTGGTGCTCTGGGTGAGCAGCATGTTTACAAGTGCAGGCCCTGGGGTTTAGCTCAGTGTGACTGTGCAGTTGCCCAGCAACAAGTGCTCGGCTGCCGCACTCCTGCCTCCTCCTGCTTCCTTATCGACTCATTCGTATTCCAGAAAAATACAGGCCAGCCTAAATTCCAGCCTGCTTTATTGAAAGCAGGCTGAGTAAGAAGCCCTGGTGCTTGCCCCAGGCAGGGTTTGGGCAGCAAACACAGCCCTGGAGCGTGGCAGGGCTGGCGCACTCCGTACCCAGCCCCAGGATTTGTATCCCAACTTCCCCATCCTGTGCATGCATTTGGAAAACTGTCCAACCCCACTTCCACTTCTGTGTTTTTATTAGCATGCTGGAGACACTGAGGTTTGGGTAGCAAGCCCTTCAGGGTGAGGGCTTGCAATTTGCCCCAAATGACTTCTGGAAAACGATGTTTTCCTGCTGCTCTTCACTGAATGGTCTCATTGTGGGTGAAGCATTAAAGTCAATTCCGTGTAGGTTTTTTTAATGCAGTAGAATTTGGCATCCTGTGTTGATTCTGCAGCAAAGAAACGTGTAGTATTTCATGTAATTTCCTGAAATCAGGCAGTTCAGTCACAGCACCTCGTTTTGTGATCAGTCCTGCCTGGCAAGCCAAGCTGCTCCCACTGTGTGGGATGGAGCCATATGAATGAGGTAGTTCTGGGAATCCTGAGTTCTGAGCATGGTAAGTAGGTTGGTGCTGTGTTACAGTCAGTCAGCAGTTAGCAGGCACATGGACTGCCCAAAGAGAGGGGCAGGCGGCGGGGAGGGTGGGAAGGAGAAGGATAGTCCCCATGTTACCATCTCATCAGCTTATTACTAAACATTAGGGATACATCAGTATCAAAATAATGTATTTTAATTTAACTATAATTTCCCCAGTAAGACATGAAGATGGAGCCAAATGTCTGCTTGAAACAGGTTTTAAAATATTAACTGTTCCTCTGCTTATTTGAAAAGAAGCACTGACATCATTCAGTTCAGTACAAACATAACTTTATTTAAATGCCAATGAAATAACTGTACAAATCCATTGTGTAACATTTACTGTTAGAAATTAAAACACGTTTCCGGTTATAGAAATACTGTTCACAATTGGAAAGTTGTGATTTCTCTGATACCAGTGGTTGTAAATGGTTTACAGCCCCCATTGACACCTTAGGAGAAACAGGTAGAGGACTCCAGTTTCAGTTGTGAGGTTTTCTGGGTTTTGCAGCACCTTCATGCTACAATAACTGGAAATTAAATGGCCTGGAATGAATGGAAAACATTGTATAAGATCTGTAATATTAAGTGAGTAATACTTTTTCAATTAACTTGTTCTTCAGTTTTCATTTCATGCTGTTTGCAAAACTTCATCTGTAGTATATCAAGTACCTTTGCCATAATTTAAATAATTTTCCTAGAGTGGACAGAACGTGCAACTATTTCTACGCGCTGATGGTGCAGATGTCAAGGAGAATCCATGCTGGCCCTTAGAAAGCTGGGATTGGGCATGTTCAATGCCATGGACTGATTAATTCTCTTCGAAGCCACAAGATTCAGGATTGTTTCAATGACAGCTCACTAACTAATTGCTTAATTGATTTGTTTCATGACTTGTGTGAGAAATTGGCTGATATTTCATTTTACTGTTAGTAGTTTGCTACATTCTGGCTGATCTGAGATATTCTTTTAAGCAGAATACATTAACATTTCAGGATGTGACTTGACATAAAGTTAAGGAGTTCCATGTCATTAATTTGGGTAGATAACTCCCTGGTGTTGGAGAGGGTCATGGCATTGAACATCTGGCGTTTGCCTCTACTTTTATCTTTGCTTTTTTTTTTTCCCCTTTTTTTTTTAACTATGGAGAGAGCAATAACTTGCCTGCAGTCTCTAAGTGGAGACAGAACAGAAGGATACTGGCCCCTACCACTTTCCCATGCTGAAGCTGGACCATGTTGCCTCCTCAGTTTACACCCTCTTAGCAGAGATCATGGCATTGTCATATTTAATTCCTAAATTCAAGGCTGTTGTTCTTCATATTTAAAATATCCTAATACATATGAAGCAAACATAGATACACATGCTAGCAGTTTTGCTCAGGAATAACTTCTTAGTAGTGAAACAGCTCAGTTTAGTTCCTTTATTTTTTTCCCTTCCTTTTGCATGTTGTCATAACTTACAGAGCATCTGTGCTGCTATATTACAGGAATTGCTCACTGGCAAGTCAAGCAAGACAATGCAGATATGATACAGGCCTTCTGGGTTTTTTTTTTCCAGTTGTTCAATGACAAAATCATACATAAAATCAGTACTTAAAATTCTGATGTGTTTATTCTGTGCAAGTAAAATGAAAAATTTAAATACAAAATAAGCACATTTTTAAAAACAAAATAATAGATTAGTTGTACTCAATTAAGACATATGAAAATAAGTAGCAGCTTAGTATCAAGACATTAGTGTGCACGTCTTTAAGAACTGTTATTTTCTTTAGACCAGAGTCAGAACTCTGAATTTCTTGTATTTTGATTCATTTTTTTCAACTGGATGTCTTAACTCCAGCGATGTATCACAGGAATACACTCAGTAATTTCCCCAAGGTACAAGCCCTTAGTCAACAAACACAGCCACAGCGTGGAGCACAACAAGACAAACCAGAGACATCTCCCAGGTACTTGCTCGGGAGGGCACACGAGTGTTGGGAACGCTGGTCGTGGGCTCCTCTTTCCTTAAGGTAGTGGTTGTGCTTTGAGGCAACTTGGAGTAGTTTGTTGGCATTCCACTGGTGATGCTTAAAGTCATGGGAGTGGTGGATGATCCCGTGGAGTGGGTCAGGCTGGAGTTGCCCTCGGTTGGATCCCTGATGTGGACTGTGTGCGTGGCTGCTGCTTCCTGGTGGCCGCCGTTCCTCGAGGTCAGGCCGTCGGGGTGGCGGAGCAGGGGCCAGTCCGTCCCAGGGAACAGACCCGGGTGGCTTTGGGTCGCCAAGGGAGTGACTTCCTTGGCTTTAAATTGTTTATGCGTTTTGGTTGTTTCAGTGGGTTCAGCCGCTTCGGGAGGTGTTGCTCTGTCTGGTGCCTTCATTCCTTTGATCATGGGGCTGGAGTCCATGGCCGTGGGCACATCCGAGGCTGGCGCAGCGCTCGCCTCGAGCCCGGCCTGGTGGGCACAGGGAACCCCAAGGACACGGGCAGCTGTGCCCTGCACCCACTGCAGCAAGTAAAGGATGTTTTGTTTATCGCTGCAGGACCAGGGGTTGTTATACAGAGTTACTACCTGCAGCTGAAGGAGCTGGTCAAAGGCTTTGTCAGGAATGTACGAGAACTTGTTGTTGTGCAGGTAGAGGCTTGTGAGGTGCTGGAGTCTCACCAGTGTTCCTGGGAGTATCTGGGACAAGAAGTTATTGGATAGATCCACCGTCTCTATATTGTAGGGCATATTGGTTGGAACTGTCCAAAGTTTGTTGCTGCTGAGATTGAGAAACTTGAGACTGCTCAGTGTGTTGTTGATCAGGACAGCTCTTTCCACCATATTCCTGGAAACATCGAGCACTCGAAGATTCCACTGGTAAGCTGTATCAAGTTTCTGAAGAACTTTGATGTTGTTGTTTGTGGCATATAATTCCCATAAGGACTTGGGCAGATGAGCAGGAACATTCTTGAGCCAATTATTTGAAATATCAAGGGTCCTCAGATTGGTGAACCTCGTTAGCTGATGATCAAGATCTACAAACTGGTTAAAGGACAGATTTAAATATGTAAGGTTGTCTTGAAGTCCCTGGGGCAGTACAGTTAAGTTTCTGCCTGAACAGTCCACATTCCTGTCGTTTCCTGAGCATGTACAGCTAGAAGGACAGATACCCAAACTAGTGGGTGTGAAAACCAGAAGGACCAGCAGACAGGTAGATGTATTCAATATCTGGTATTCCATTGTTGCCTGGAAATAAATATACCAAAATGACACCCTTTAAATCCATATAATACATTTTAACTCTGTATAAGGGTTGTCTGGGCAATGGCCACTTGCAGGAGAAATTAAGTAAAAATATCAATAACCCCCTTTGTGGCACGGTCCTTTTTAGAATTGTTCAAGAGAGACTTCACAAAGCATCCCTTCAGCCTGTCATGTTGTCTGGCAGAATGAGACTTGTTTTTTCATCTCCCTTTCCCCCTCCAGCTCAAATGAGGGCTTTCTTCGGAAAATGCAAGTCTCTTCCAAACGCTGTACAATGTCTGCTTCTTGTTTTTAGTGATTTCAAGCCTATATTATGTTTGGAATAATGTGTTCTTTTATAGAGGATGAAAAAAATGGCTGTCAACTGGATCTGCTTCACAAATCTCTGCAGTAATGTAGCAGTCCCCCCCATCCAGGGATGCTGTTTGCTTAAGTAAATTAGTTAAAATACATCTTAGGGATTTAGTTTGAAACGCAAATTCCATGTTCATGCTAACATGCACGTTAGTATTTTCCCCTCCTTACAGCGTTAATTACATTCTCAAAGCTGGTAACACATGTTTGGAGCCCGAATTACTGTTAGTAAGAAATCCCCGACACTGCAGCAAATTTCTGGTGCAAGCATCTGTCAGCAACTCCTAATTCCGCTCCTATTTCCGTCTCTGATTCCGTGGTAGGTTTTTGTGATTAAGAACAAAAAACCACAAACTTACCGTGGTCTCCTGCAGTATCAGCACATCGTTTCTGTGATGGATTGGAGCTTAGAGGTCGCCTTGTTCTGGAGAGCAGCTCCAGAGGCTGCCGGGGGCTGTGCTTGTCTCCTCAGCTGCATCGTGTTCCTGCGCGGGGCTCCGCAACCACCTGATCTGATCCGCGGCACTGCAGAGCGTGGGGCTGGTGCACAGCACAGCACAGCCAGGAACCTCCCTGGGCTTGGGGATCAGTCAGGGAGCTGCTCCACAGCCACACTGCGTGCTGTGCCAATGCTCCCAGCAGAACGAGCCACAGTGCCTGCAAAAACAGCACCGAGGGAAGTGTGTGGAGGAGCTGGCCCTGTGATTCCTTTTAGTGTTTCTGTTTGAAAAGTCACGTTATGTTCTTTTTTACCTTCCATTAACCTCTCCTCCTGTAATAGAGGTTAATGTTAATTTAGTCTTCCTATCTTAAGCTTTTTTAAGCTACTCTGCCAGAATATAGTTTCATAATTTTGAAATAATTTTCCACTCCTCCGATCAGGCTGTCACTGTCTTGTCAGGTATAATGTAGCTCAGCTCATAGAGATTTCCTGTAGAATCTGTAAAATTCTATCTGAATTTCTTAAAACAATATGGTAAAAGTGTTTGTAGTTTATAATGCTGTAAATTTTAACAGGTTCTTAAAAGAATCTTTGTATGATTGTAATGCTGTTCTTTAGGCATAGCCAATCATACAACTTAGGTAAATTGTAAGAAAAAATTAGAAATATATTTCTGTATGGCCATTATATGTACAGCAGGCTCAAATTGCACATGAATAACTTACTGCTCTTTCTGTTAGTGGTAGTTTAAAGATTTTGAAGTTTATTGTGTGTAAACCTGTGCCCTGTGCTACGTCCACAAATCTATTCCTTACTCAAGCAGAGTCAAAACTCCAAACTCTGTGCCATTTTGCAGAGCTGTCATGCAAAGTTAAGTTCAGCATCTAGCAGCTTCTTGCTATAAATATTCAACACTGGTTACAAAAAAAGTAAAAATTAATTTACTTCTGAGACCACCTTGCTGCTTCCTGCCCAAAACTTAGCTTAGGAAGGGCTGGTGTTAGGGAGGTGAGCTTTGCTGGTGCTCAGGGCCCAGAGGGGAGCATATAAAAGACTTGGACACCTCGAGTTCAAAGGAATCTGGTATTCATGAACATTAAATGAATTTTTTAAAATCTGTATTAGTAGTTGAGAGTGTTCAGAGAAAGAAATCAGTGAATGTGCACAACTAGTTCTGCTGATCATCTGCCTGAGTGTGCTGCAAACTTTACAGTTCATGCCCAGCAGTCCAAGTCTCTTGGTACAAGAAAGTGTTTTTGTAATTGTTCTTCAGGTGTTTGGGGCCATTTGAGCTTTTTAGTGACCATGATATTAACTATTCACTCAGACTATTCTCTGTTTTCCCAGACTGTTGTGTGAAGGGACTGGAGATTTTACACCAGTCAACTCTTTGGTCATATTTGACCTAAAGGAAATCTCATTCCTAGTAGTAAAGAACAACCTCTGACCGTTGGGAGGATTTGGTTGGTACCTGTAATCCACTGGTACCAGGTTGTTACCCTGTCACAGGCAGAAAATCATAGAATTCCAGAATGGTTTGGGTTGGAAGGGACCTTAGAGCTCATCTTGTTCCACCCCCTGCCATGGACAGGGATATCTTCCACTCGTCCACGTTGCTCTAAGCCCCATCCAACCTGGCCTTGGACACTTCCAGGGATGACAGATGGTTTAGACCTTGTTTTGAATTCAAAGTTTTGTATTTAAACAGATACTCAGTTGGGTTTTAAGTGATCGAAACATCTGTGAATTAGAAAGCTTTATTAAAATTAGCTGGAATTCATGGCATTCACTCACAGCCCAGTGGAGCAGACACTGCTTAGAAACCCTGAGTCCCTCTGAAGCTGGGCTGTCTCTGAGAGCTGCATCTTCGTGTGTGTTATGTGTATCTGTCTGTGCTGGCACACAGCAGTGTGTACTCTGGCTTCTGTAGTCCTCCACCTCTGGAATCTTTAGTTACACATGACTTGCAATTTGTATTGTATTTGTAAATTATTTGCTTCAGGCAGAAGCAGGTGGTTCCCTCTTGTAGAAGCTGAAGTTGGGAAACACCAGGGAAATGCCTGTGCTGTGGCCTCACTATTGTGTGGTGACATTAAGTAGTTCTTCTTCACTTATTTGAAAAATACTTGATTTAAGAAGAGTGTGGAGTATCCTGTAAATTAATTTTGGCAGTCTCAGGAGGGTGTTCTGGCTGGGGCAGTGGTTCATGAAGCTCCTGAGTAAGGAGCTCGGGTGGTGGGAGCGGTGGTTCCTCTGCTTCCAAGTGAAATGCTGAGTGCTTGCTGGGATCTGAGCCGGAATCCTCAGGGGGTTCCCTGAGCCAGTCAGGTGGAGGTGGCAGGTCTTGGGACTCAGGTGGAGTGTCTGGATGAGGACAGGAGTCACCTGCCCCATTCACTGTTTCTGAGGAGGGAGCTGGAGGTAGGTCTGTGCTGTGAGCTGCTGTTGTGGCTCCAGAGCCGCCTCCATCCGGGGGAGGCAGCTGCCCATTCTCATTACTGGTAGTGTGGTGGGATGGGTTCTCTGATCCACTGGGATCCTGCTGTAAGTTTCGGCCTTGTTTCAGTTTCCAAGGCAACATGAATAAAACTGATGACCGTTTGTTGTCCTGGTCAGAGTCCATGAAGAGATCTGGTGTGTCCCCATCAGCAAAGGGAGACCGACCTGCCCAGTGGGAACTGGCCAGAGCAGACCCAGACCTCATGCAGCATTTCCACAGGAGAATTACAACAATTGCCAATATCATACCAACCAAAATGTTACCAATTATCAGTGCTGCTACCCAGCTGCCATCACCAGCTTCTTGCTCTCCTATAGGCACTTGAGGTGTTGTAACAGCCAGTGCTGGGCCAGGTTGGTATAAACTGGGTCCAGTTGTTTGCAGCTGATGGAGAGTTTTGTCTGCCATTGGACTCCTGACACCAGTGTATGAATTGCTTTCTGTCACAGAAACGTGTTGAGGTTCTGCTGCAGAAGGGGATTGCCAGATTTCTCCCCAGAAGAGAACCAGTATGACCTGGTTTCTGGCTGTTTCCCTCCAGCCTCTTTAAATGTGTCCTCTCCTATGGCAGGGAAGAAATAGAACATGGTAACTTGAAAACTGCATTTGTTGTATGGTTACACTTTACTGCCTCCAGACAGTTTTATATTAATATCATTGTAGTAAAATAACACTTGACCCAAAGTTTCAGATGTCAAACCTGTTCCCATCTGTATGATCAGCAGATTTGTCACTGACTTTACAAATAACAGCAGATTTTCAACATTAGTGATCATTCTAATTTAGTGACTTCTAAAAAGATAATGTCTTGATTATTATTAACTTTTTTCACCTTATCAGAAAAAAGCATCAGCAGAGCTGTCCTGACATGATTTCAAAATAACCTTTTAATCATGTCATGGATCTGGAACACACTCTGGAGCACTGGCGGCAGGATGGACACACAGGGTTGTCAGGAGTGAAGAAATGGCTTGCTGTGTTGGATGTAAACTGAGACCAAAGTAAAAGGCTCTTCAGAGTTCTCAGACTTTTATTTCCTGTTCTCACCTCTCTTCAGCAGAGCAAAATATTTAAGTTTTCCAAGTACTGATGGTGTAATGGAACGACATTCTAATGGCAAACTGTCTTATAAATAAATTCCTGCACGGAGCAATGGAGGAGATTGTGCAAATGTTGAGTTGTTGGCATGAAACAGATTTTTTTCCTGTAGTGATTAGAGTTCAGATCTCTGAACATCTCCTTATGAAGCAAATGCTCTGAAATCTGCCCCGTACACAGAATTTCTCCTTCTGAAGTTACTTTCATGCAATTTGAGCTAATTTATTAGTTGCTACAGTGCTAGTCCTGTGAATCTATTCCTGGGAAATTAATATTCATAAGTCTTTATGGGTTTACAAATAAGCAGAATTAAATTTCAGATGCAACAGTTGAAACACACGAGTAGTGAATTAATGCATTTTGAGAACATCAGGATCTGAACTCTGTCAGGTTGTAACAGGTTAAAATGATTCAATTGAATTTTTATTCTGCTCACCTCTTTTTAAAATAGTCATATAACACTTAGATGTAGAGTTCATGATAATTCATAATAACATCCCCAAACAACATATTTGTTCCATTTCAACCCAAATAATACAAATACTGAGCTTTTCCATGTTGAAGTTGATCCCTACCTGGACATTTATCTTCTCTCAAACAAGCACCGTCTTACTTTGTTGTTTGAAGCCTCAGGAAGACAGACTGTGTGCTCAGAGTTGAGCAGCTTAAAATGGCTCTTTTCATGCTAAAGCTTGTGCAGCTTAAGAGGAAGTTGACCAACATCTGCTGCAGGAAGTGTTGAGAGTGGGGCACTCACAGCCTTATCGCAGAGATCGCATGAGCAACAAACTGCTCTGCTCTGCTCTGCTCTCAGGATTGGACTTTTGTAAAATGTGGTGGTGGCTTTTGGCATGAGAGACACATACATGGAAATTCAAAAATAACTTGTTTGCGTGTCTTGGTAGAAAATAGTTAGAATTTCTTCTGTATGAGTCAAAACCTATGCAAATCTGGGCTGGATTGGAATCGCTGATGTAATTTCGGTGGTGGGTTTGGTGCTCTCAGGATTATCAGTGGAAAGCCAGCCTTGGGCAGTGAGTCATGGAAAGCTGTCTGATCATGGGGTGGCTCTTACGCATCTGCAGTTGGGTAGTGGCATTATGAGACAGAGAAACTGAGGTTTTACCCTCGGCCTGTCCCCCACTGTTACTTCTCTGTCTGGACCACATTGGTACCTGTTGCCATCACTGATGGGGGCTGTGCTCTGAGCAGCTGCTTCCCACTCTCTGTGGTTCATACCCTGTGGTGTAACTCAAACTACTTTCTTTTGTCTCCTTGACCATTTTTGCCTGGAAAGGCTGCCTGGCAAAAAGGAGCCCACACCAAATATGTCCTCATGGCATTTTGCAAGTGTGTTCTTCCAGTGGCTGCTGACAGATTGCTCCACAGCTTCTTCATCTCCTCCTGCCTTTCCTGTTGTGCCTTCTGGTTGCACTGCTTCTCTTTTTGATACTCTCTCTGCTTCTGCAGCAATCACACATCCTGATCCCTTACTTGCACTGTAACTCAGTATTTCTTGTCTGATTACTTTGTCTCATCCCCATTCTCTTCAATCCCCAGTCTCCCCCTGTCCTTTGGCACAGTTCCCACCTCACTGGCAGTTGTTCTTCCTTCCTTCCACCAATATGATCATGGTTCTTTCCCTTTTTTCCTGTTTTTTTCATGACTGCCGGTTTATTCCTTTGCTCCCTGCCCACTGACACTGCTGTTCCTGTGCAGTCTGGCTGTCTCGTACAGATCTACTCTCCTGGGTCAGTTCGGTTCCTTCCTGGCTGAGAGCAGTTTTACTCCAGGGTAGATTCTCACATTGTCTGTCTCAGGCTTTTTTTAGCCCTTGCACAGCCTCTGCTGTAGCTGCCTGTCATTTCGGGGAAGGAGAAGGTGATGCAGAGCAGCATCCCCAGCCCTGCCCTTTAGCTCTTTGTCACCCCTGGGAGATGTTCTCTTTGTCTCGTCTGCGACCTGGGTTGTCACCACTGATACGTTACAGTGTCCCCTTTTCTTCTCTTGGTCTTTCTGCTCATGTTTTGGAGGTGCCTGACATAATCCTGTACCCTCCCATTGCACTTGTGTTCTGGACTCTTCTCTTGGAGCTCTTGGGTCTGAGTTTGTGGTCTATGGGAGATTTACAGGAATTCGCCTTCCATATCCAATCAACTCATTTTCTAATGACTCCCTGTTCTAGGATAAGCATGTGAACTCTTCCAGCTTTGTTTTCCTTACTTCACAACCCACTTTTGAGCCAGGCAGTTGCATCCTTCGAGCTCTGTCTCTCCTGGCTGCCACAGTGCTGTGGTCCTGCCCCTCTGCTGCTCCTGTACCTGCCCTTTCAGCCTGGGTACTGGGTGATCTGATGGACTGGATTTGGGGGTTCAGTCATGTCCTGATTCTTTCAAATTCATACAACCATCTTAAATATCAAAGCTGTTTGTTACAGCTGTCCAGGATGTTTGGAGCTTTGACACTCACAGTCTCGGCACTTGTAACTTGGTGCAACAGATCGTCTTCAACCCAAGAAGTATCTTGTGAAAAGCTTCTCATGTTTCCTTGAAACAGCAAAGCTCTGCTGCAGGGAAACCAGACAGAGGCATTTCCCTGGAATTAGGGGGGAATCAGATCTCTCTGAGAATAAAGAAACTAAAAGTTGTCGCGGTTTTAAGAAATATTTCACATGTTCTAATTGGTGTTAGGAGAAAGTGGAGTGTGTTTCTGGGATGCAAAAAATCACAGCAAGTCATCAGAGACCTTTACTGAGCTCAGCTAATGCAACAGGAATATAACATTCCAAAATGCCTGGTGTCCTATCTTTTCTAGTATTTTGACTTAGAGAAATAGTATCACGTAAGTTACTTAGAAATGGATGTTGCAAGTTTATTGGTGATAACAAATTGAAACAGTTCTCATGTTCTAACAAGTAACACAAACTTCATCAATTCATACACAACAGTGAAAGACAATAAACATGGTTCAAATCTCAGTCTGGTTCCAAAGAAATTAAGCTGGTTTAAAAGGTCTTGATGGAAAAAACTGAAAGGGCGTTTTGAGAGGGACTACATCCTGCTTCAGTGATTGAATTGAAGTCATGATTGATGGATGTTTTTCTTAAAAAAGCAACTTGGTTATACCTGTGCAGCGCCTCGTGCTTTGGTGCATTTATCAGACTAACAGTCTGTTCCCTTGTTCCCTCTCATGGTCTTTGAGCATGGGTAGATTCTGTCCCTTTGTTCTGTCCTATTCAGCTCCTGTCACAGTGATTTCTGGTCAAGGGAGTAAAAGCAGCCTTGACACTCCTTACAGAAAGCTGTTAAACACAATCTTACTCCCTTCCAAACCCACACATGGCTGTAGCATTCCCACTGGCATAAATGGTGAATCTCTGAAATCTGAATTTGGCTTTCCTAGGGGAAAATTCATGTTGTTACATAAAAGCTGAGTTATTGCCTTGCATTAATGACATAAAAATGGGAAAAGATGAATTTTTACCTGAGTGTGAATTAAATCTCAACTACAAAATTGGCTAAAGTGGGTTTGTGTGACTGGGATGGTTCTTTGTTCTCCTGTTCATTATCTGTTGCTTTAGTGAGTTTCTCAGTAGTTTCATCTTCCGTTTTCCTTTGGTTCTGAGCATCCCTCCCTGACATCAGGTCCTGCATTATCAACTCAGTTCCAGCTGCCTCCTTGGGCATCCTCTGCCACGTTCCTGCTGCCATTGGCCATAAGCTGTTGGTGGCCACAATGTCACCGTTGCTCCTGGGCCTGCGTTTCCCCTGCTGAGTGTTTTTGAGATAAGACAATTTATTTGCCATTACAACTGTCGACAGAAATAGGAGGGTGCAGATAAGCACAAGTACTGCAATGATAATGAAGCAAATCAGTATGAGAGACCTATTGTCTTCACATGTTTCCTTGGTTGTTGAACTCTTGGGTTTGCTGCTATTCCCAGGTCTTGCAGTGGCAGAAACTGCACTTGTGGCAGAGAAAGATGTTTGATTTGGGGCCATTGTGGAGGAGAGGGATTGCCTGGTACTTTGCATTTCAGAAGTAGTAATTTTGCTGCCGAAGTCAATGCTCAGAGGAGAATTTGTACTGGCTTCTGTTCTGTTCTGGCTCCAGCTGAGGTTTTGCCTGATGGGATTCCAGGTTTCATCTCCCACCTGAGGGTAACTGGTGTGGTTTGCACTTGTTTGCAAACACAGGGCAAAGATGATCATGGCAGGGAAGGCCAAGAATGCCTTGCTGCTTCTTTTTGTCTTCATGTTCCTAGTTAGGACCCTGTAAAACTACAAATGGTGGTATTAGTGTAGCAAATGCTGGTTCTTAGAGGTTTAGACTGGACTTCTCAGGGAATAGCAGGCAGCAGCCTTTTTTTTGGAAAATGTATGTAAGTTGGCCTCATTTTTGGATGGAGGAGGACGAGTCCAAGCACTCGCTACTGTGAAACAACAAGTTGTCTGGAACTTTTGACAGTTGGAGGTTTATAGGAAATATATGACTATTAAAAAAGAACATGGGGCAAAGAGAGAGAGGAAAGTGGTGCCAACTGCCTGCCCAGTGGTGTTGAGGCAAACTCTGACCATGTTACACTCTTAGATCATCACTGCTGCTCCTGCACAGGTGGCAGAACCCATGTCAAGCTCACAGGTCACTGCTTCCCCCCTCCCCAAATTCCCCTGAGTGTGGGCAAGGGGAAATCTTTCACCCAAAATGTTCCTGTGACAGCTGTAACTTTTGTGAATTGTTTGTTTCCTAGCACAGCTGTTAGGAGTACTTTAAAATGGCGAGGAAAATGTTGGTTCTCCAATTTTTCTGCCTTTTTGTACAAAAAGCTATCAACCACAAATGCACTTCTTGTATTTTTCTTCCAAACATGCTACAGATTGAGACATTTTCTTTAAAACGCCTGAGATAATTATGCAAATGAGACTAACCATTAGTGTGTTCTGTTTCACATTTGTGTGGGATTCAGATGTGTACCTGTTGAATTTGTCTGCAGGGCAGGAAACAGATATTTCTGATACTGATAGGTCTGATACCGAGATAAAAACTTCAAAATAGCAGTGAGGAATCAGCCAAGCTGTGACCCACCCCCTGGGGCAGCTGCACCTGTGAGCCCTGCTGAAGTTAAGGCTGATGTCCCATCCTGTCCCTCTTTCACCCATCTCTAGTAACAGCTCAAAGTGTTTCCTTTGTATGTTATAGACTCTCTTTGGTTCAGATATAAGTACTACAGAGAATGACCAAAAGGAACAGTGTTAATTTTATAAGTGTGTTTGTTCTTGAACAAATGTGTTTATTACCTGTCAAGGTAACAAAGTGTATCTTGCTGCATTTAAAATTAGGTAATTCTGAAATACTCCAGGCAGTGTTTGCTTTTCTCATAGTGAAAAGCTTGTGTGCCTCCCAATGAGTGGGATCTGTTCTCTCCTAGAAACCAGAGGGGGGAATTTGCCTGTCTTGCAAAATCCAAATGGAATGGCTGAGGGACTCTGGGAGGATGAGAGGAGTGATGTCCCTGGTGTGTGCCCAGGTGAAGGGCAAGCAGTGACACACCTGTGTGAGGGGGTCCCTCCTTACAGGACAAAGGAGCAGCAAAAGATCTGTGTCTTTAACTTTGCAGTTCACCCATAACATAAAATCATTGTCCATGCTGAGCTGAATCCTGATCGTTTAGTTTGAAGTAGAAACCATGTTGGTAATCAACTTCAGCTCAGTAGGGATTTTATCTGGTAGAAATCACCTGGAGGATGGCTTGTAGGACACTTTAAAAAGGGGGAGACAAAGCCAAGCCTGTTTTTGAGCACAGAGCGAGCTCAGGCTCAGCCGCCCCCGGGACAGGCACACTCAGCACACTCAGCATTCCCACAGAGCCCCGGGAGCTGCTCCCTCCGGCTGCCCCAGCACACTGAGGCCACTGTGCATTGGGGTGTGCCACACCAGATGGGCTTTTCTTAAAAATCAGCAGACTGATGGCATGACGGGCTTCACTTAAAATCACAAGAGCAAAGGAACTGATCTTTAAAGAGCTGGGTTTCTTTTTAGTTCAACCCCTTGTGTCTGGGTGTTGACAGAGTCTCAGTGCCCAGTGAGATCTGCAGTGCAGGAACAACAGAGCTAAGTAGTGACTGTCACTGCTAATTCCTTGGTGTCTGATTGTGAATAACCTTTAACATGACTCAAAATACAGTTTATCAGCTTCCTTGATTCAGTTGGAGATAATATTTCTATTACTATTTTTCAGTTACTTGAACTTCTTTAAAAATACTTTTGCATATAATTTTCTACAAAATGTAAGGAACTTTGAAGTACAACTTAAAATAGGAGAAGGAAAATGGGTACTTACCTTGCCAAGATGTAATCAACAGAAAATGGGTGTTTCAGATATTTAGTCCTTTAACAATAAAATTTCTTTGTGCTTGTATTTGGCCTTAGGATGCAAACAACCACCAGTGTACAGCGAGGAGGTTTGGGCAATGCTGGTATTTTTTAGGCAAATCTGTAACTGAAATTACATGTCTAAGTGGGCAACTAAAACGACAGTGATGACACATTTCCTTTTGGTAACAGCCATACCATGACACGCTAGAGGGGGAAAAACACCAACTTGCCCAACTTAGCTCTCAGAGCAACAGGAAGCACAACAGGGGAAGAAAAGCCTCTTGGGCAGGCAAATGTTTTGTGTTCATGAAATCTGTCTCCTCGAGTGTCCTGCACTCAGGTGTTACCATGAGAGGGGCCCCAATACCCTTAAAGCTACATCTGTGCCTACAGCATTTATTATTAGCTCTTCCCATAGCCTGTTGTTTGCCTTGAAAGAGTTGAGTTAATGACAGCTTGCAACAGTGTCAGGTATTTAAAAGTACCTTTAATTTTCATGAGCTACTGAGGAATTTATTTTAATTAATTCTTCCCAGTAGAATTCTGTCTGCTGTGTGAACTCTGGAGATGTGGTTTAGGCAGATGTGTTGCCCAGTCTCAAAATTCTCTTTAAATGAGTAAAATGATACTTAATTATGTGAATGTTTTTCTAGAAAGAGTTTTTTTGCAGACAAGTCCTCTGTAGTCCTCAGAGGACTGACCATTCTTAGAAACACTTCCCCAAGTACTGGAGTGCTGCGGGATATGGCAAATGGAATGGGTCTGATTCAAAAAAGTTGGTGTGTGAATGTTTATTTATTCTTAATTAAAACTCTTGAGATAACTATATTGTTCCCACATACAAAAATAGATATAATTTGAATCTCCAACATGGTAACAAACTTAGAGGCACTTACACTTTTATTTTTAAAGAAATTCTCAAGCTCTTTCCATGCAATCCAGTTTTGATCCAGTTGATGTGCTGCTGCTCCAGCATGGATTTGATTTTTCGTTTTGTTGAACAAACCTCCTGGAGGTCACTTGGCTGTGGGAGGTTGTGGGGCACTTCAAGATGAAGTTAAATCCCAAGTCCAGCTCCAGCACACTGGGCACTGAATGGCTCCAGGGGGTCTCACAGGGCTGTGTGAGGGATCAGCCTGGCCCATGTCCATGTCCATGGTGTGGGAGCTGCTCCTGCACCTGGAAACCCCCCAGCTGTTTGTGCTCTGGCTCCCAAATGTAACCCAGCAATGTCTGTTCTGTCTTGCAGATTCAAGACTGGTCAGATCAATGGTGATCTGCTGATCTACCACGTGCTGCTGACCCTGAAGCCATACTATGCAAAGCCATACGAAATCGTGGTGGACCTCACACACGCTGGCCCCAGTAATCGCTTTAAAACAGACTTTCTTTCTAAATGGTTTGTAGTTTTTCCAGGCTTTGCTTATGAAAATGTCGCAGCAGTTTTTATTTATAACTGTAACTCTTGGGTCAGAGAATACACCAAATACCATGAAAGGCTCTTGACAGGTTTGAAAGGAAGCAAAAGGCTTGTTTTCATAGACTCTCCAGGGAAGCTGGCAGAGCACATCGAGCACGACCAGCAGAAGCTCCCAGCAGCTACCTTGGCTTTGGAGGAGGACTTGAAAGTGTTTCACAATGCTCTCAAACTGGCTCATAAAGACACCAAAGTTTCTATTAAAGTAAGTGCATTTAATGTATTCCCAGAGATTTTTTATGTTTTTATAAGGGTTGATTTTTCTGTCTCTTAGTTCTCCCTTCTATGTTTTGAGGAGAAATCACAGCTTTCTAGTATGCTCCTTTAGGAAGTATAAAATTTCATACATTTATCTCTTATAAAATTAGAAGTGTCAGACTTTTTGTATGATTGACAAGAGGTGCTGAACCAATTTTCCATTCTCTTTGTCAGGTTGGGTCGACAGCTGTGCAGGTGACTTCGGCAGAACGAACACGAGTGCTGGGCCAGACAGTGTTTTTAAATGACATTTACTACGCCTCAGAAATTGAGGAAATATGTCTTGTTGATGAGAACCAGTTTACCCTGACCATTGCCAACCAAGGCACTCCCCTCACCTTCATGCACCAGGAGTGTGAAGCCATCGTGAGGTCCATCATTCACATCCGGACACGGTGGGAGCTGTCCCAGCCGGACTCCATCCCTCAGCACACCAAAATCCGTCCCAAGGATGTCCCTGGAACCCTGCTGAACATAGCACTGCTCAACCTGGGGAGCTCAGACCCCAGTCTGAGGTACAGAGCTTTGAAATCAATACCAGCTTTGGTTAAATGTGTGAATTCTTTCCGAAGTTTCCTTTGTGTTAGAAAATCTGTCTTGAACAAAACTGCTTTTCTGCCACCACAGCTCCATAAAAAATTATTTTTAGGGAAGTAAGACTGGGTTTCTATAGGCAAAGAAAGGCATACAGTGAGAGGAACTGAAGTCATGTAGGAAGCTTTATTTTTCTTTATAAGGAGAAATACTTCTGCTTTGCACTGTATGTTTATGAGGTACATTTGATTTCTATGGTGTTGAACTTGTTGTTTGGTGATTTGGGAGCTGTACTCCTCAGAGAGGGCTCATGATTCATGTCAGAATGGGCTCCTCCAGGCCAGGGGCACCTGTGGGCCCTGAGCAGACTCTCCAGCAGCTCAGGTGCACCTGGAATGATTTAGGATTTCCTGGAACTACAAGCCATTCTAAGAAGTCCAGTACAAAGCTCTTCACACTCTGTAACCTCAGCACAAATTGTTCAGGGCAAGTGCAAGAATAATTTCTTCTATTTCTCCAAGGCGAGTGTGTTTGTCTCTGAGTTGTAAGTGGTGCAGGGAAAAAGTTCAGGGTTTAGATGTAATTGCTGTAGCAGCATGGATTTGGTTTTTAAAATGTCAATACTGCTCCTGTGATGAATAATGTGTGTGTTTTCAAATGTACAGGGAAACTCCTACAAATCACATCGTTTGCTTTTTGTTACAGGTCTGCTGCCTATAATCTCCTATGTGCCTTAACCTGTACCTTTAATTTAAAGATTGAGGGCCAGTTACTGGAAACTTCAGGTCTGTGTATTCCTGCCAACAACACACTATTTATTGTATCTATCAGCAAGACTCTTGCAGCAAACGAGCCACACCTCACCTTGGAGTTCTTGGAGGAGTGTATTTCAGGATTTAGCAAATCAAGTGAGTAACTCTGGTGTTTCTTAATGCTCACCATGAATTTGAAAAGCTTTAGGTTGGTAGCTGTCTGGCTTTGTCAGTTAAGCTTACTGAGTCACAACAAGTTTAAATTGCAAATTCCTCTTGGAGCTGGTTTTCAGATGATCCATCTCTATCTGTCTTTGTAGCTGAGCAGTGTAACACCCCTCAGGGCAGGCAGTTTCCCAAACTGGATGGCAGCTCTGGGAACAAAACTTTTCACATTTGAATGTACCCTTTCCTCTCTCCTGAAGCAGATTAAAAGGCAGCTGCCTTTTTTTTAAAAAAACTTTGAAATTAATTGTAAAGCAAGTTTTAATGGACATTTAGAGGGTTCAGCTCATTCAGAGAGACCATGATACAAGTTATTCCTTTCATATCCCTGTGATAGTTTGTACAGTGATTACTTTGCATAGATTTGTGTCAGGCTGTTATTAATCTACCAGAAGTAGAGAATATTCCAGAACAAAAACCTAAATTTGAGGTTCATGATATACATGGAATATACATCCATGGAGAATTACAGTGTTCTTTAATCATGTCAGAACTAACCTTTTCAGAGGATCCTCTCTCTCATTTGTACCTCTGGGCCTGTTGCTCTCCTTTTGCCATCTGTTTTTTTCAGGCATAACACAGCTCTGACTTTACTGTTGGGAGCTGTTCAGAATGTTTTCTAGAATGTTTTCTAAAGATGAAAAAAAAAACATTAAGTAGTTCTGCCTAACACTGAACGTGCACATTTTTGTGTCACATCTCATAAGATGTTAAAATGTCACCATCTCCTTGCCAGATGCCTACACGTGTTTCTTGGCTATCATTATTTGAGTGTGTTTCTTTTTGAAGCTTCTCTGTTCCCTCAGTATTCTTTGCTATACCAATATTTTAGATTTTAGTAATTATTTTAATCCATCAAACTGAACAGAAAAGTGCTGACAAAAATGATTTATAAATAGAGGCCAGTGCTGGTTCTGTGTTACAAGGTGCATTTTTCTTTCAGGTATTGAACTGAAACACCTGTGTCTGGAGTACATGACTCCCTGGCTGTCCAACCTGGTCAGGTTCTGCAAGCACAACGACGATGCCAAGCGCCAGCGAGTCACTGCTATTCTGGATAAGCTCATAACAATGACAATAAATGAAAAACAGATGTATCCTTCCATTCAGGCTAAGATATGGGGAAGTCTTGGACAGGTACAAATTCTGCATCGTTTCTAAACAGATTTATAGAGTTTTTAACCACTTAAGTGTTAATGGAGAAGAACAAAATGGCTGTTAACATAGCCCAGGTATGTGAGCATGTGGAGAGTGGTGTGCAAGTTCTTCTGAAGTTCCCACTCTGCAAAGTACTTGATAAAATCATTACTGAACTCTGGCCTCTAGGGGTGTGTTCCTGGCTCTTAACTGAAAGTTGTTGGTATTGTAGTAATTATTAGATCAGAGCCCTGTGATGGAGGGCACTGGATGGAAAGAGCAAAGCACTGACACTGACGGGTATGAGGCACTTGGCACTGTAAAAACACATTTTTTTTTCTGTTGTACTTTTGAAACAGAAGCATTTCAATTCCAGTCCTGTTCATGATTAGCTTAACACTGAGCCAAGTTCTGTCCTCACCCTCCCTCCAAAGTAAAGACCATGAAAAAGCAAAGCTGACATGGTATGTGCCATTCAAGGAGGAGCTGTCTGGGGAAATGAGACCAGCTTTGCTTCCTATGGTCAGGCTCACTCATGAGCTTTGCATCAACTTCCCTGTCACACTGTTTTTAGTGATTTTTTTTTAACTGTCATCCGGACTGCTGCAGCCCAGCATCAAAGAGCTGCTCCTGTGGAATGTAGGAGACCTAAGAAATGGGTGCATGAGTGTGTTTTCTTGCTTGTTCAATTGGCAAAAAAACCCCAACAAAACACCTCAAAGCAAAACAAAACAAAAAACCCCAACCTATTTTGACAGCTTCAGTCACACTGAGAGCAGTGTGACTGTTATGTCCAATATCAGAGTCAGTTAGCAGGTAAATATGGAGAACATAAAAGATTAAATGTTTCACAGCAGTCAGTGAAGGTTTTATCATTGACTGAGTTCACCTGGCCATAATTGCAACCAATTTTCATAAAGCAGTGAGAGCTGAGTTTGAACCAGTACTGAAATAGCATCAGTCCTGGCCTGGCATGTTCCCTCTGCAGTCTGAGGGCTCTCTGTGCTCTTGGGCAGATCACATTCTTACCTGCATATATATTAAATGTCTTTTTTAGCATGAGAAGAAAGTTGTTTTATTGGCAACCATATTCACGCCCGACTGTGCTCTAAGCAAGATCTTTGGCAGATGAGATCTTGCTTATTTTCTTGGAAGTGCCTTTTTTTTCCACTTCAAATCCAGTTCCTCCTTACCATGTTCTGCATTTTATAAATAGTTATGCTTTTAAAGTGGAAAATAAAATAAAAATAGTGCAAAATAAGTTATAGTTTCTCCACAGTACTGAAGCATTTTGAGTAAAACCTGATGGAATTCACCTTTATGGTTCTAAAATTTACATGAGGCTTTTTGCCAAAAGAATAACAAGTCACTGAAACTGATGTTTCAGTTTGTGATAGTTGTGCATCTTCAGCTAAAGGAATGCACAATTGCTGATTTCAGTGGTGCTTGGCTGTGGAAAACTTAAGTTAATCTGACTGGTAAGAGAGGATTTTTTTTTCTCTCTCTCAGATAACAGATCTCCTGGATGTAGTGCTGGACAGTTTCATCAAAACCAGTGCCACGGGGGGCTTGGGCTCCATCAAGGCAGAGGTGATGGCAGACACGGCTGTGGCCTTGGCTTCCGGCAACGTCAAACTCGTGTCCAGCAAAGTGAGTTCCCTCTGTGCCCCAGTCTCCTTTTATATAATAATTTCAATTTATCTACTAATGTGACACAGAGCTTCTTTCTGATCTCAGTACAGCCAACAATGCAAAAATCATGATAAAAAAGGTTCCAAGCAATAGAACAATTCCAGTGTTGAACTATGATGTTTTTTACTGAAATTTTGAGCTGTGCTCCTCATTTGAGTTCAACAGAATGGCTGCTCTCTTTCCAGGTGATTGGGAGGATGTGTAAAATCATTGACAAGACTTGTCTGTCTCCCACTCCCACGCTGGAGCAGCACCTGATGTGGGATGACATTGCTATCCTGGCACGCTACATGCTGATGCTCTCCTTCAACAACTCCCTGGATGTGGCTGCACATCTCCCCTACCTCTTCCATGTGGTTACTCTGCTGGTCGCCACGGGCCCCCTTTCCCTCAGAGCTTCCACCCATGGTCTCGTCATCAACATCATTCACTCTCTTTGCACTTGTTCACAGCTTCACTTCAGTGGTGAGTTTGTTTGGATTTTCAGTGAAGCTGATTGCGCTTTAATTTGTTTAATAAATATTTGAGTTGTCCTTCTCTTTGCAAACTGTTCTGAAAGTTTGAAAATAGTAGCTTGTAGTTCAGCCTGAATACAAATCAGAATGAAGATGTGATCAAAAATAAATGAGTATGGAAGTAAAAAATATCTCATTTAGAGCAGGTGTGTAATGTAAATTGTTTGTATAATGGGCTTTAGAAAAAGAGAAGAAAGTACCAGTGATTTTCTGGCAAGGCAAAGGAGAAAATGCAATCAGTGCTGAAACTGGCTGATGTGCATCTTGTGAGAGGTTGCATAATGTGGTGACAAAAATATCACTTACATAAGGAATTGGGAAGCTATAGTGTTACAACAGGTATTTTATCTACTGTTGTATTTCAGCAGCCCTAAAATAACAGGTATTAGCAATCAGCCACTTCTTACCCCAGAAGCACTGTAAAACCATGCTGGATTTTGTGCAGAAAATAATTCTAAGTTTCTGTAATATTTTTTTAAGTATCTGAAAGCTCATTTTATGTGTGTGTATATCAACAGGGTGAGTGGGTGCGCACACACACACACACACACACAAGAGAGGCTGTGCTTTGGCACAGGGGGTTTGAACTGCACTGAAATACACTGCAGGTGCAGAACTGTTAAAATACTCAGTGCTGGTATCAGGGCCATTGTTTGCCTCTGCTTTAGGTGGCTTTCTTCATGTTAGTGCCAGGGCCAAAAGCAGAGTTTGCTGCTTGAACCTTCAGTCCTGTTGGTATTTCAGGAACGCTCCTGGTTTCCATTTCCTGGGTCAGTGTGAGGAGAAGTCACAGAACCACATCTTTAAAAAAGTTGCTTTGCACCTGTTTGTAGAATCCCTCTTCCTTGTGCCTGGTTTCTACAATCAGTGCAAGAGAGCACGGCTGTTGTGGCAAAGGGAACAGTGTTGGAATGTGCAGTGACCTGTAGGCTGTTTATTTGTGCTCCTGGGAGGGTGAACACCTCAGAGTGTTAAAATGTGGATTGGAATTTCCATGGTGTAAATCTAATCTGTAAAACTTTATTCAACAGAGGAGACCAAGCAAGTTTTAAGGCTGAGCTTGACTGAGTTCTCTCTGCCCAAATTTTATTTGCTGTTTGGAATCAGCAAAGTGAAATCAGCCGCTGTCATCGCGTTCCGCTCCAGCTATCGCGACAGGTCCTTCTCGCCCGGCTCCTACGAGAGGGAGACCTTTGCACTGACCTCGCTGGAAACTGTCACTGAGGCTCTCCTGGAGATCATGGAGGTGAGTGGGGCCAAAGGGAAGCAACCCTAAGGGGCACTGACCAGTTCTGCAGGCTGGCACTGCAGGGAGATGTGTCTCCTGTGGTGGTTATAAACAGTTAAGAGCTGACTTCTGAGAGTAAACTATTGCATGTTCTCTGAATTTTAAAAATACTTCTTCTCAATGTTACATTTATTGAAACAGTCTAATTCTTTTCAGGCTTGTATGAGGGATATTCCAACGTGCAAGTGGCTGGACCAGTGGACTGAACTAGCTCAAAAGTATGTTGTAGATTGCACACCATGAACCCTCCCTGCCTGTTGTTGTGCACCCAGAACTCTCAGCTCTTTGTTAATAATATGTGTTGTTTAATACAGTGTTCTCTGCTTCTTCACAGGTTTGCATTCCAGTATAACCCCTCCCTGCAGCCAAGAGCATTAGTTGTCTTTGGCTGTATAAGTAAACGAGTGTCTCATGGACAAATAAAACAAATAATCCGAATTCTCAGCAAGGTATATGGGTCTGCCTGTTTCCCTTTGTGACTCATAAAGTAGCTGTTTTTAGCTCTGTCTTCCCATCAAATACAGAACTCGGCATAATTTGAGGATAAATATGTTTTTCAAGCATGTTTTCGTATAGAACTGATTGGAAGTAGACTTTCTGTAGGCCAAGCCTTTTATTTGGAATTGATTTGGTGGCAGTAAGTTCCATCACTGTGACTTGCAGAGTAACAGTTGGTCTAAATATTGAGTTTAAAATTTGAGACAGAGTCAGTATTGAAATAAATGAGAAATTTTCTGGTAAGGCATTTTCCTGCATACACGTGATTCACAACTTGTAAAGAAAGTGCATAACCTCATGTGTTGTAAAAAAATATAGTAAAGAGCAGGACATTTATATCAGAAAAAATTGAAACAGGCTGCCTGGATTGACAGTGATGTTCCATTTTTCTGAAGAAGGTTGTGTTCCATAGCAAGGGAACAGAGTGCTGAATGTGTGTCCTTTAAGCATTTTATTAGAGTTTTATGGACATAAACTTTAATTGAATGGCATCTAAATGATAAAAGATCTTTTGTCCAGCTCTTACACCCTGCCCTGCAGCCTGACTGTTGTGGTGCACATTGTGCAGCTGCTTCAGCAGTACACATATCACTGCTGTGTAAATCTCCATTTGGAAAAGTTCTTGAGAATTAGTTTACAATGAGCTCAGGCTTTGTAAATAATTGAGAGCTACAATTGCTGTATAGAGCTTTGATGTTCTTTTTACAAAGCAAAATGTAATTATGGTTGTATTTTTAATTACTCTCTTTTTTTCTTACAAAAAGGGACTTGAGAGCTGTTTGAAAGGTCCTGATAATTACAACAGCCAAGTTCTAATAGAAGCCACAGTTATAGCCCTCACCAAGCTGCAGCCTCTTCTTAACAAGGTAAATAACTGGTTTTTTAGAGTAAACAGAGAAGGTTTTTATAAATTAAGGTTACAATTGTGGGTATAATCCCAGAAGTATAAGTAGGTGTTGGGGTCTCTGCAGTTCCTAACTGACTGCAGTGACTCATGTTTGGAAGTGCCACATATGGGACATGAGGCAGATTGTCTGTGGGACCTGTGCAAGGGCTTTGGAAATGCTGCAGAATGTTCTGTTCTGCTACCCCAAACTGGGCCATGGCCATGTGGGCAAAGGCTGTTCCCAGACATCCTTTCCATGAGATTTCCAGTCCTGGCTTTCAGATGTCTGGTTGCTGATATGTCCCTTCCATATCAGGGCTGTAAGAAGTGGCAAGGCCTGTCTGGTTTGCTGTGATTTCTCCCAGCTGATGTTACTGTCAAGTTTCCTGTTTGAGCAGCAAACCAACAGGTATGACTGGAATGAAGAGCCTCATGGATCTACTGTTAGTGAATAAAACTTGTTCTAGGAGAATCTCTGCTTTAGAGACCCAGTTCCTGCTGTGTGCTGTTCTGATCTTCAGCAGCAGCTGCCTGGGCAGGGCAGTGCAGAGCTGCACCCATGGCCAACGTGTGCTGGTGACAACAGACCCCTGTCTGGTCAGTCTGGCACAGGCCAGTGTGTGTCTGACATTTTGTGAGCAAGAGGAGGAGTGTAAGAGAGAAGGAATGGCTTGGGGGGCAGAAAAGATGCTTGAAGTTCATTGACTTTATACTATTCACCTGTGAAGTGTTTTAGCAGGTCCATGGGAGCATCTCTTTCCTTGGACTGGATGTGGCTGAGGATAAAACCTGCTACAAGAAGGACAAACCCACCCATCAGTCCTGGTTGTCTTTCATCTACGGGAACTGACTTGAAAGTGCAGTTGTGGCTCTTTCTCTCCCTTCAGGACTCTCCTATGCACAAGGCTCTGTTCTGGGTGGCCATGGCAGTGCTGCAGCTGGATGAGGTGAACTTGTACTCGGCGGGAACGGCACTGCTGGAGCAGAACCTGCACACCCTGGACAGCCTGCGCGTGTTCAACGACAAGGTGGGTGGGCAGCACTCGGCTCTGGTGACCCTGCAGTGCTGTCAGCAGTTAGAGTTGTCAAAGAAGGAAAAAACACCAACTTTGTCCTTGTGGACACTCCTTAAGCAACTAAACCTGAAATTTGCATTAGAAATTGTTTCACTTGAGTGATGTCAACAGCAAAACTAAGATGTGGAGATGAAGCTCTTATTACTTTGTTTGAAACTGCAACACTAATGTCCAGATGTGATCTGTGACAAAGTGTTTGGTGTTCTCCTGTGACCTCTTGAAAGAACTGCTTTGTCACGTAATAAAACAACAAACTTGAGATGCGATGAGTAACTTTCAGTGAGGTACTCTTTTATTTTATTTCTTGTGGGTCAGAGCCCAGAAGAGGTGTTCATGGAGATCAGAAGACCACTTGAATGGCACTGCAAGCAGATGGATCATTTTGTTGGGCTAAATTTCAACTCCAACTTTAACTTTGCACTAGTGGGACATCTCCTGAAAGGTAAGGAAGAGTTATAGTGCTGTTTGTTTGAGATGAATGCTCTTAATCCAGAAATAAAAACAAGTCTGAACGTAAAGGGCACAAAATGGGTGGTGGATTTTAAGAAACTTGGATTACAGAGTAGATGTAGAATTAAATGTTCTTTGACTGAAGGACTTTGCCTGGTTTCTTCTATACATGTCCTACAAAGGTCTTTAATGCTGTGAATTCTGAACTCTCATGGGATGTGGGGCTTCGTTTGCTGCACTTTTTACTTCTTTCTCCAATGTCTCTCTCTGTGTTTGCCTGTGCTCAGGCTCATTGTTCCTTTTAGAAGACTGATTTGTGGGGTAATAGATATAATGTATGCACAGATATTTGAAATTATGTGGGTTTGGGGGGTGGGACAGAATGAACTAGTCTTGAATGTGCAATTTCTGTCAGCACTGTGGTTCCTTTCCCTTGAGATGGAGCATCCTGGGAACATGCTGGAAAATATTAATAAATATTTTCAAAATATTAACACTTTAGAAATACAGATTCAAAAATGAAATAAAATATTTTATTTCTTAGGGTACAGGCATCCTTCTCCTACCACTGTAGCAAGGACAGTGAGGATTTTGCACACACTCCTCGCTCTGGTTAACAAACACAGGAACTGTGACAAGTTCGAGGTGAACACCCAGAGCGTGGCTTACCTGGCAGGTACAATGAGCCAAACTTCCTTTTAAATCTATGCTGATGGAGAAGGAGTGGATTATTTGGGGATTCCTTTGGGTCTGGGTTGTTAAAATTGTACCAGCATGAAGGAAACTTGTAACTGGAGGTGGCCAGGAGTGTGGGCAGGGTGGGTACATCAGGGAAAACTTTCGGGGGACTGAGGGCTTTGCCAGCACAGCACCTGCTCTGCAGCTTTGGAAATGCTTCAGGGAGGCTGAAGGTTTCTTGGTGTAAATACTGAAGTGTTTGTCTTAGAGCATTCCAATTTCCAGTGGTCTAGAAATAAAAATTGTGACATATGAGGACAATGGTGTAAATCTTGTCATTGTAACTGGATGAGGAATATAATTCTTTTTAAATTACTTGCTTTTAATTTGTGTGTTTCGTAAGATGTAATTGCAGCTCAGTGGTCTTCTGAGTAAAAACTGTAAATTGATGGAATATTGTTTATATTGTTCAATGCATTTCCAGCTCTGCTGACAGTCTCTGAGGAGGTTCGGAGCCGCTGCAGCCTAAAGCATAGGAAGTCTCTGTTGTTGACAGACGTTTCAATGGAAAATGTTCCTATGGATACATATCCCATACATCACAGTGACACTAGCTATAGGTTGGTTGTCTGACTTTTAGATAAGTTATCCAAATGGCAATATCTCTTTCCTTTAGGAAGTGTCCTAAAGATAACCTAAAGATAACCTGTTTAAAGTTGAGGACTGAACCGCCACTGACAGTGCCGAGTTCCTGGGCTGTAACTGGTTCCTGACCCGTTTGCTGCTTCCACTGTGATCAGGAGTCAAAGAGAAATTTGGGCCTGGAATTCATATAGATTTAATTTTCAGATCCATAAAACTATTTCAGAGCCTAACTGCTCTGGAGGCTGTTAAACTTTTTAGCTAACATCTTTCTACCAGACCTGATTTCATCTCATTTATATTTTAGAAGAAAATTTTGGTTGTCCTTTTAAGAACTCCAAGGCATGTACTTGTCTGTGCCACTGGAAAACCCTGACACCTTATTACAGCCTGTCTGTGTGCAGCCAGAATGATCAGGCAAGGAATAACCTGGAAGTGCCATGGAGAGCCTGTGTCTCTCAACAGGGAACACTTTGATCAAGATCTCTCTTTTTAGCATTGAATGTGGAGTAGCTGAGTATTAAATGTTTCATCCTGCCCCATAGGCTGATTTGCTTGTGTTCTTTTCATTACTTTATTTTTTATCTCCTCAGCATTACATTCACATCAGTTTATTTGTTTTCACTAGCTCAGACATTTTTGCAAGCAAAGTAATTACTATCTCTTTATAAGTGTTTTGGGGAGATTAACCTGGTAGGAAAGATGGGTTTAATAGTTTGGCAGCTTGAAAAACTTACACCTAAATGTGCACAGTTTTAAAGATTTTCCTAATTTAATTTCTTTGCACTTGCAGGACACTAAAGGAAAACCAGCCCTGGTCATCCCCCAAGGGGTCAGACAGACACCTGGCTGCCAGTTACCCGACAGTGGGACAGATCAGCCCTCGCACACGGAAATCCATGAGCCTGGATATGGGGCAGCCTTCACAAGCCAACACTAAAAAGCTTCTAGGTTATTTAAGATAACTAAATTAATGATTTTTCTACAGAATACCCTGGGAAGCATTACTGGAGAAAAATTGTTCTTGTGTTGGTTCTGACTTTAAGGGCTTAGTCCTGATTCAGAGGAATATGTGCAGTTCCTGCAAAATGCAAATTGCAGGACACTGGACAGTTAAAAGGACTCAGTTCTTTTGGTCATGAAGTGAGGAAGTGAGAGTGCCACTCAAAATGTGCATGTGGAGTGGAAAAGGGAGAAAAGGAAGAAAAAAAGTACATTCCAGACACTAAAGATTCCTAATGACAATTTTCTGCTCCCAGCCCTATCCAGCAAACCCAAGAAGTGAATACGTAGCTCAGCTACTGTGTTGAATGCTCTGGTTTGTGCTAGAGATGGTCCCAGAACATTGGAGATGTTTTACAAGCAATCTGATTTGTGTTCATGGCTTCTCAGGGCATCATGTTTACAAACAAAGTCTTTTATCAGAGGAATAAAATTAGTTGCTTTGCAGAACTTGTGCGAGCCCTTTGGCCTTACACAGGTGGAAGGAGAGGGGCCTTTCCTTCCTTCCAGCCCTGTTACCGCTTCCTTTTCAGTAACCACGTTCTGGCATGTGTGTTCAGTGTGGTGTGGTGCCCGGGGGTCCATGGCATGCCCACGTGACTAACTGCATGTTTTCCTCATGTGTGTTGTGAAGCACTTTGGAAACTGTGATGGAGAGCGGCATGGTGTGACCGTCCTGTCTGTCCCATCCCTGAGAACGGGGAAACGTCCCCAGATTCCTGTCAGTACATGGTAGAGAGGGGAGTGGCTTGGCCAGAAAATCAGAAGAAATTAGAAAATGGATTTAGGTTTAATGTTTTTAATTGCCTGATAAATTGTTTTTAGGTACAAGGAAAAGTTTTGACCATTTGATATCGGACACAAAGGCTCCTAAAAGGCAAGACATGGAATCTGGAATCACAACGCCTCCCAAAATGAGGAGAGTAGCCGAAAATGATTATGAAATGGGTGAGAAACAGGACTAACATTTTAAGAATAATACTAATTACAAACGCTATTCAGAGGATTATTTCTAAATTCAGTGTTCATTTACCAAGGTTACTCCAAGGTAAGGGAGAAGCACCTTTCTTGGCAATGCTTCTGCAGGGTGCAGCCTTCATAGCACTGGAGCTGAGGGTGCAGTTGGAGCTGCTCAGTTTACAGGTGCAGGATCAGGGGCAGCTCTAAAGTCCTGCATACAGGAGTGCAAGGAAATAACATTTGGCTTGTTATAAGTTAATAAGCCCCAGCTGCAAATTCCTGCAGGAGATGGAACGTGACCTGATGCCTGGAATGCCTCTCTTCATCTTCTCCCCCATCTGCTTCCTGTGCCCCCACCCCCAATTGCAATGCAAGACCAGGGTTCTTTTCTTGTATCTGCCTGACCCTGAATTTGGTACTTACACCCCTGGGCCTGTATTTCACTGAAGAGGAAATTGGGGTTTTTGTTTTCCATTTGATACCACATCCCATGTACTGGTCCAGTACTGCTGAACTCCAGCACAGCTGGTAAACTCTGAGGTTTGCACATGACTGAATCTGTTGTGCAGGAGCTGATCCTGTCTGGCTTTGGGTTTCTTGTGCTCTGGATGAGTTGCTCTTTTTTATCTGGCAGAAACCCAGCGAATATCACCGCAGCAACACCCGCATCTCCGGAAAGTTTCCGTGTCCGAGTCAAACGTCCTCCTGGATGAAGAAGTTCTGACTGACCCAAAAATTCAAGCACTGCTGCTTACAGTTCTTGTAAGCTTTCTTCTGTGTGTTGCCTGCTGTTTTCTGATGTCCTTTAAACTCCCAGTGAAGCAAACGTGGTCCTTGGAGTGTTTCCTGCTGTGTTTTATTACAGACTAATTTTATTTATTTATTTATTTTTAAAGTTGTTTATGTATTATTGTTAAAAAGAAGTGAAAATTGTTGGTATCTCAGCATAATTCAGTTTAAAGTCATTAACTAGTAATATGGGTGCAGTCTGATAGTACTTTTTTCAGCTGTACCAATGCAGTTCCCACACCAGGTACAATTCAGAAAGACTTGGTTGGACACACATCTAAAACCAACTAGATGAATTTATTGCCAAAACAGAAGCTGTTACCAACTGTTTTTGTTGTTTCCCAAGACAAACATAAATTAATCTTTAGTAGTGCTGCTTTCTGCTAGTCAGAAATGCCAAACCCTTTAACTACTGCAGCAATCAAGGCTGTAACTCCCCAAAGGAACTGATGGAATCCTTTCCCTGTCCAGGCCACGCTGGTGAAATACACTACGGACGAGTTTGACCAGCGCATTCTCTACGAGTATTTGGCAGAAGCCAGTGTTGTCTTCCCAAAGGTCTTTCCTGTTGTGTAAGTACCTAAAATTCTGGTTAGAATAATTCTGTACCTGGCTCTTCCTTTAAAGGTCTCTGGCCCAGGACAAGCACCCACAAGGCACTTGCTCATATGCAGGTTACAGTGCACTCTGTCCATGGCTGGTTGTTCTTAATTTGTACCCCAGGTGTGTTTCAAACCTGACTTAGAGCCTTTTGTAGGTACTCTGAGTGTATTTGTTTAGATGGATTCACCATCCCTGGAGGTTTTTAACCTGAGCTTGGCCGTGGCACTGAGTGCCATGATCTGGTAAAGGGACTGGAGTTGGACCAAGGGTTGGACTTGATGATCTCGGAGGTCTTTTCCAACCCAATCCATTCTGTGATTCTGTATCTGTTGTAGTTTTGCTGGAGCAAATATGTGTAAAGGAAGCCCAGCTGTCAGACATGAAGATGAGCAGATGTTTAAAATTTGAGCACAATTTAAAGGATTGTTGCCTTGTTCTGGCTTTATAAAGTCATGATCAAAGCACACACAAGTTCTGTGAGTTGCTGCGACCACGATTGTCAGTAACTGGCATTTGTATTAAAGCCTCAATGTGCCCAAGGGCTGCAGGGGAGCTCAGTGGGCTGGGCTGCACACCTTTAAAAAGCTGCTTTGAAACTGCAGCTCTGACAGGAACACAAATCCAGTGAAGAATTTTTGCTTCAAAATAATTAAAATACTTGCAATTTAAAGTGCTGGAGAAAGGCTTTAATGGGTTATATTGTTATGTTGAAAGTGCTGCCCATTGTTAGAGTCTTCATGGAACACGGATGGGAATTGTGATCTGAAATCACTGAGGATGTGACAATCCCACCTGAACTGCTGGTTGCTAAAGTCAGTTGGGAAATGCAGATTTATTTTACTTAATGACCAAAAAATAAGCCAATTCTCTTTTCCTCAGGCATAATTTATTGGATTCCAAGATCAATACCCTTTTATCGCTGTGCCAGGATCCAAACTTGTTGAATCCAATCCATGGAATTGTGCAGAGTGTTGTCTACCATGAGGAGTCTCCACCCCAATACCAAACATCTTATCTGCAGAGTAAATATTTTCCTCTTTTTTCAAAACTGCTGTGTTTGGGTTAGATTTACTACTGAAAATGTTTCCAAATTGCAGCCCTCCTGGACTAGTCAGTCAGGCTGGTGTGGCACCTCTCCTGCTTCAGATATCCTAGGAAAAATAAGAGTTTTCAGATTAAAAATACTCCTGACATGAATATTAAAACTGCTGCAGTTGTGCATCAAATATTAAAAGTATTTCACCATCTATGTGAGTAAAAGAATTTGAATCTCAGGATTCTGTTTCCTCCAAGCAACTTAAAGAAATACAGAATGTGAATGGTGGTGATTATGAACTTTGTTATCCTCATTAATTAGGAGTTGATTAAGTCCTGGTAAATTCCTTAGGGTAATGTTTGGTTTTCAGTGCCCAAGCTCACTTGAACTGCAACACTTAACACCTAAATATGTTTCTATGGTCCTTAATCAAAACCTTTCCAGAAAGAGCCATAAGAAGCAGGTGACAGTTGAGAAAAACTTTAAAACTGACACAATTTTGAAACTGAAGTGTGGAATCACATGGTCAATTCACCTTTTAAAATATCATCAGGAATTGCTTATGTGATAGTTCTGAGATTTTGAGGTTTTTGAACTTGAGGGTTTCATATACAAATTAAAATTCCTTAATTTTGTTATATGTGGTTTGGACAAAATTAAGTGTTGCATTTTCAAATCAGAATTTCTGTGGCTCAGCCCATCCCACCACTGGGACCACCCCTGGTGGTTCTGTGCCAGGTGAGAGCTGGAGGCTGTTGGTGACACTCCCTTTGTTGTTGCAGGTTTTGGATTCAATGGGCTGTGGAGGTTTGCTGGCCCCTTCTCCAAGGTAAGAGCTCCGTGTGCCCAGGAGTGCTGGGCCTTTCCAGGCATGTTGGTGCTGCAGGAAAGGTGCAAATAAACAACAAGGCACAGAATTTCTCTGAACAAGCAGAAAGTTTTCAGGCTCACTTCCTGTGCTAAACCCAGCTCAGCCTGCAGCAGGGGCTTTGATAGACTCAGATAAATTACCAAAGTTGGGTGAATCAGTCAGGTGTGTAAATGCACCTTTTCCTGCTCCCATGGTCACTTTTCTATGTGTGTCTTACAGGGTAAGTGGTTAATTTGCTAAGAATGATGATTCCATAAGGTTAAATTTTGTGGAGCACTGCCCATCTGTCCAACCATCCCAGGGACAAGTGAACAGGAGGTGGCCCAGGGGTGAGGCCGAGGCAGGGGCAGCTCCCAGGGCTGTGTCAGGGGGCTCTGCAGCTCAGCCCCCCCCTCCTGCCCCCTCACACACTGAAGTTACACCTGCGAGTGGTCTTTAATGTGCACATTTACAGTGATCTGGAAAAGACCACAAATCAGTCTTTCAAGCCAGTTTTTACAGATACATCAAATGCTTTTCAAAATTTCCAGGCAAGCCAGTGGGATTTTAGAGTCAGCTCTGGAGCAAAGCTCAGACTGACAGGAAAATATAAAGAAAAGAACAATTTAATTATTTTTCCCCCCCTCTCCTACAGCAAACCCAAATCCCAGACTATGCTGAGCTCATAGTGAAGTTCCTTGATGCCTTGATTGACACATATTTGCCTGGAATTGATGAGGAAGCCAGTGAGGAATCTCTGCTGACCCCGACATCTCCGTACCCTCCGGCGGTGCAGAGCCAGCTCAGCATCACTGCAAACCTCAACCTCTCCAACTCCATGACCTCACTTGCCACTTCCCAGCACTCCCCAGGTCAGTGGCTGTTCTGGTGCCAGCTGGGTGAGGGAAACGTGGGAATTTCAGGTTTGGAAGCCAAACACTCTTGTTGGTCCTTTGGATGTGGTTATGCACTGAACATCAGTGCCCTCCAGAGTCACATTAATATTAAAGTGTTCTGAGCTCTTGCCCCAGTTCAGATGCTGGATTTTATCCAGCACCAAAGCTGCCTCCCAGGGCACTCGACGTGAAGGGAAGAGCATTAAGGGTGTCAGAACAGACAACAGCTCCATCTTCATGTGGAACATGTGCAGCAGTGAGGGCTTGAAAAGGAATAAATATAAACATTTAATAATGTAATTTGCAAGGAGAAAACGCTGATCTGGGCACTGTAAGGTAGCACATGTTGGGAAGAATAATCCCTAATTGTGCCATCCAGAGCGTGCCTGGGCTCCAGTTCACTGTGTGATCCAAGGAGGGGTTGGACTCTGCCTTCAAGGAAGAACGAGTTTATGTCAATATTGAGGAAATCTTTTCTTTGGCATAAAAATTATATTGTGGAATGTTTCTTAAGTGATGAATTAGTTATTGCAGTTCTAAACACTCGTTTCAACTTTTTATTTCTGCTTCATTTTTAAGCCCAGTGAAGGCAAAAAAGCCTTTTCAGTCTCTTGCTCCCTGGTTTCTGCTCCCTGCACTGACCCCTGCTGGGCTGACCTGGGCTGGGCTTGGCTCTGTGCAAGAATCTGCCCTGCCAGGGGATCTGCTGGCTCTGGATGCTGGGATGGTTTGTGTTCAGGGTGCAGAGATGCAGCAGGGGTAAGACAGGGCTCTTTCTGAATGATTTGGGAATGGAGATTCCTTTGGGAACAGACCTTGCTGTCACTGTGGAAGGACATTCTGGGCAGCATCAGTGGCAGCTCCAGCAGTTCATTCCCAAGGATCAGGTGATAGTGCAGGATTGGGGGCTCTGCAACAGAAAGAAGCATTTTGCTCTGTAAATATCCTCCTTCCTTCTGCCCCACTTTCTATTCCCTATTCCTTTGCAAGCTGAGAGGAAGGAATTAATCCAGCCTGTCAAACGTTCTTTCCAAGTGCTGTGCAAACAGATGGCTTTTATCAAAGGCTGGTTAAGAGTCTCCATGAGCAGAGTTGGGAACTAGGGAGCTTGTTCAGGTTAACAGTGAGTCTGAAATGACACACTGATGACACACAGTGCACTGTTTGCTTGAAAATTAAATCTAAAACACCAGTGGGAAGGCCACGTGTTCAGCAGCGTTGAGTTCCCTCACCACACTGAGTCAAAGAAACAGTTTTTGATTATGGTTACAAATAAGTTGCAAATACATGAAAAATTCATTTTTTGCATCTGGAAACAACTAGGCAAGATCATTGTTTATAAATGTTTTGTCTGTCACCATCTCTGCTCCTTTCCCTCCCCCTCCCTGTCTCATGGACATTATTCACTTACATTTATTTCTTTCATTCTGTGTCTGTGAAGCTTCTCTGCCTTGCTCTAAGTCTGCAGTTTTCATGCAGCTGCCTCATCCAGGTACTCTCTTCTTTCATCATATTTGCACGAAATGCTTGAGCTGCGTCAGGGTCGGGCTGTGGCATGAGGAGCAGTTACTGACACGGGAATGGCTTCGGCAAGTGCTGAGCTGGTGCATTTCTTGGGGGATGCCAAAATATCCGTTGGTAGAGCAGACAAAGAGCCAGTCAGAGCGTTGAGAATAAATCTGGCAACAGAGAAGTGGATGCTTGGTATGGGAAATCACTGCTGCACGTGTGAAGCTAAACTGAAGCACTGTTTGGTGTGAGCTCTGTAGGTTCACCAGGAGCCAGCTCTGACCTCAGTGACACAACACACCAGCAAACAGGCACGAGTTCTTTGCACTAAACTGCAGCAGGCAAAGGTGCAGCAAATGAGGAGCTCCACACACCACTGCGTTTCTGCTTTGTATGGAGAAGTCAGAGGAGGCTGCAGAGGAGGGTTTTTTGCTCACACCTGTGGGTTGTTCCTGTCCTCAACATAGTTTGGGGGTTTTGTGCTGCTGCCCACACAAGGAGAGAAAGGTGCAGCCTGCAGCAGCCTCTGCTGGAGCCTTCACAGGGTCTCTGTGCCAAGTGTGGAGGGTGTTCTTTGTTCTCATTAATGCCAGTGACAATCACCTTCTTGTACATAACTGAAGATGTCACTCACAGTAACAAGGTTCTGTTCTAACTTTTGTATTCACTATGAGACAGCCTAATTTTTGCTGCTGATTGTACTTGTAGCCTCTTGCTTTAACCCCCCCTTCCTGCTCTTCACTCCTGTGCTGCACCTGCTGCGGGTGTGAGGGTGTTAAACACTCATCAAACAGTCACACTGTGACAGCTACACTGAGGCCCTGCTGCAGGGGTGATTAACTCATAGCAGTGTCAGCATAAAAAGTAGCAATTGATCAGGGGCACTTCTGCCCTGAACACAGTTCTTGGCTTTTGATCATGGAGTGCTGGTCCCCGAAGCCGTCAGTGATGGCTCTGACAGAAGGTTTGGGGTGTTGTTCTCATGTCAGCACCAAGTTTACACTAAAGTTCATTTTTGAGGGTTTTTTGATGTGAGACTTTTAGCAAAATGTGGTATCATTACCTTGTCCTGCAGAGAACATCCGAAGCTTCTCAGAAAGGTGTAAGTACATGGACACAAACCTTCTGGTGCCATCCTTGGCCTGGCCCCCACGAGCCTCTTCCTGCCACTAGTGGGACTCAACTTGGGCAATAGCAGTTCTTGTGAGGAGTCCCAGTCTCACCTGCTCTGTGCCCGTTTTCTGTTAATAACCCGCCTTAGAAAACTGTTTCTTTACTTGTTAAACGTCAGTTTGATGGTTGGGTTTGATGATCTTAAAGGTCTTTTCCAACTGTAATGATTCTGTGAGTTTATGAATTGTTGATCCTGTTTTTACTGACAGTTTGCCAGGGTTGAATCATTGCAGTTGGTGTCTGCACTTGACACTCAACTCTTCAGGGGAACCTCTGCATGGGTTCTGTTCCTGCTGTGTGCAGCACGAGCAGCTGAGCCCTTCACTGCCCCTGGCAGTGAGACAGAGTCCTCCAAACCTGCCTTTACTGATCTTGTTTGTGAGCCAAGATTCAGTGTAGAGGGGAAGGGTAGGTACCTGAATGCACAGGAATCTTCTCTGGTAGCAAGAATCAGCCTCTGCCACTGCAGCAGAACCCTGTGGGTTCAGAAATGAACTTTCCTCTCCCTGCTCTGCCTCTGTTCTACAGCAGGCATGGATTTTTGGCTGGAAGAATCCCATAGATATTGATTGTTAGTTTGTCCTCCTGGAGGGTGCAAAAGCAAGACTTGAGTCAAAGCCACCCCCTCAGTGTTGTCAAACGCTGCTGTCCCACCAGTCTGCCCGCGGGGTGCAGAGTGGTGCCTTCACATCACTGGTTTGTTCTGCCTCTTCCTCCTTCCCTCCCTTAACCAGGCTTTTTGTTTTCATCAGACACATAAGTTTTCTTGCTTTTCCTCTCCTTTCCCCCTCTGCCGGCCCCAAGGGCTGGAGCCAGGGAGCAGCTCTGCAGCCCTTAAACACACCCTGGCGGTGCCGGGCGGGTGGAGCTCAGCAGGGCCGGACCCTGCAGGGGACGCGCCTTGTCCGAGGCGTTGTCTTCTCCGCCGGCAGGTCTTCCCCTGGCCCCGGCCCGGCTCAGGACTCACCACAGGCCTTGTGTTTCCGCAGGGATCGACAAGGAGAACGTGGAGCTCTCGCCCACCGCCGGTCATGCCAACAGCGGGAGGATGCGCCACGGCTCCGCCAGCCAAGTGCAGAAGCAGCGAAGCGCCGGCAGCTTCAAGCGTCACAGCATCAAAAAGATCGTGTGATTGTTGCTTTTTAATTTTATTTTCTATTTTTGGACCTGACTGACACGCGCGGCCCCTGCGAAAGGCCCTCCACCGGGTGTGATGCTGCACTTGATCTGTACAGTTCCCATCCCGTCAGCCGCGCCGCCGGATGATCAACTCCTGACCCATTGCCTGACGTTAACGCCTTCATTCCTCCCTTCTGTTTAAGTGTTCCAGAACCGCGCGTAGATCCCGAGGGACGGCGGAGCCAGGGGAAGTCTGGAGTCTGTGATGCTGCAGAGCCGCGTCTTGTCCAAATCCAAAGCCATTTCCCAAAACAGCCCTGCTGTGCACCTGCTCTGGCCTCGGGTGTTCCTGCTCTAAAGGGAAGCGTTGATCCTTAACCCGGTTTGCACACCTCAAGGTAGCAGCTTCCTGAGCCAGGGAAGTTTCTCTAATCCTGGTTTTAATTCCAAACGTGTAAGATTTTAGCTGTGGACTTTTTTTTACCATACTGAAAAGAAACTCATGATAGCAGCAGTATGACAAGCTTGACAGAAGTGGTGGATTAGGTTAAATTTCAGGAAATTAGCAATAAATGGGAGAGGAAAAGGAGGCTGCAGGAGTCCCTCATTCCCCAGATTAAGCTTCACGCACTTGGACTGTACATGGACCAGACTGGACAAACTGGCTTTTTCCCCCAAGCTTTGCTTTTTTCTTTTTTTTGCTGTACATTACCTGCCCTGGGGAAGGTGGTACAGGGGGAATCCCCAGGAACTGACACCCCCCCCTCCAGCTGTTGTAGCACTGGGCAAAGTTTATCAGAAAGTTTTATTGTCTCTTCCTTCCATTTAGCAGGTGCTTTATTCCTTTAGTTCTGCCTATCCAAAAGCGCACCTTTGGGAGCTCCTGGCAGAATATCCAGTGGGAAATGGAGGGGAAATGGGATGGATTCACTCCTGGCTCTGGGGATGGTGTGTGGCAAAGCTGCCCCTGTGCTGCCCAGGCAGGGACAGGAACAGGAACAGCCACATCTGCTCAAGGTACATGAACTTAAATTAACTGACACTGTCGGGTCCCAGGGACGTCCTGGTGGTCCCATGGCAGGGCTGGGGCTGCTGCCACTGTCCAGTGGTACCCCCGGGGCGTGTTCCGAGTCCTGCAGGGGTTACACAGAACTGAAGCCGCTGCCACGGTCACTGTCAGGGCTGTGGGTGTCACCTGGGCTCTGGTGACAGCACTGGGGACGTGCTGCTGTGCTGGTGAGGAGGTGGCAGGAGTTGGGGAAGGGGCTGTGTCCCTTGGGGCTCACACAGCTCCTGCTCAGGAACAATTCTGCTTCCCAGTTTCAGATCCCTGTGCTGTGGTAGAAATCAATAACCCTTTGGTGGCTTTAAAGGAAAAAAAAAGTATATCCACATTAGATAAAAGCCAATCCTCTAGTGCAATCATTAGTGGCTTTCAGTAAATCAAACTCCACAGCTAAATTATTAGAGAATGGTACAATTAAAGGTTCCGATTTTATTGCTATAGCACATAATTCCCATGTATCCACACAGTAACAATGTAACATTTATGTAAATAAAAATACCTTTATTGTATTGATACATAAAATAACAATTTCTTTAATTTGTTTACAGTCCTGGAAAAGCTATGAACACAAACTTCATATGCAAATAGTTTGCCAAAACAAAAGGAAAACTTAGGATTAGCAGTCTTGGAATAAACACATCAGAAATACAAACTGGTGCAATTAACCAAATCCCTTTACTCGGGGTGGTGCAGGTGCTGTGGCAACAACGTGGTCACTGGGGACACGGAGCAGGGTGTGAGTGGGGCCATGAGACTGAGCTGGGCTCAGGGACAGAGCAGGGACTCAAGCCGTGCCCTGAGCAAAGTGGGGAGAGGTTTTGGGTCCCCAAGATAGAAACCATTGTCATCTCACATCTCAGATTGTGAGGAGCCACCCCTGGTGTCACTGTGGTGCGTACTGGGTTGTGCCCGGTTGAGCTGGTTCCAGCTCTTGCCATTTTGCTGAAGAAAGGAATTGTAAAAGCCTGAGGATTTGTAGGTAGGAGGAAAACAAGAATCTCTTGTAAAGGTGATTTGCTGTTTTCAGTTGTTTCTTCTATGAGCAGGTTTCCTGTAAAGAGGAATAGTAATTCCAGAGGAACTGCCCAACCAGTTTTGTTTGGGCAGAGGAAGCCCTTCACTCTTCTGCATTGCCCACATCAAAAGTGTCCCTGCATCAAAACTGCTGCGTTCTCTGCAGCACAGAGTATGTGAGAGCAGAGGGGCCAGTGGTGAAAATCACCTTCCCTGAAAGAACTCCAGGCTCTCAGGCCCAGCTGACAAAACTGGTCTCTTCATAAAGTCAGTGAACAAAACTTAATTTTCTCTTTCCTGGAAGGAAGGAATTGGTTGGAGGTTCCCCTGAGTTAGAGGTTCAGTGAGAGGGCCTGGACCCTGGCAGAGCAGGAGTGCCAGACTCCTGTGTCAGGTAAGGGAGTGGAATTGTGGTGTAAGGACAGCTGATGGCCAGGGTTTAATTTGGGGTCATGTGTGCCCCGATACACGGGAACATTGTCTTGGTACTGGTTGTTGGGAAGCTTGTGCTTGGCTCACAAGGAACCACGGCCTTTGTGTAATGATTAAACTCCAATCAGTAATTAGTTGTTGAGTGCCTTACTGTCACCTCATTGCTCTCCCACTCCCTCCAGCAGCCACTGCTGAGACTTTGCCTCTTTTTCTTTCTCACATTTTCCTTCCTTTGTTCTTTCCCTGTTTGAGCACTCTCCATCCCACCCTGTTCCATCCATGGCAGCGCTGCTTCCAGCCCAGGCTGCTCCACCTCTGCCCACCTGCTGCTCCAGCTGTGCTGCTGGTGACCAGCAGGTTGTTGCTGGTGACAAGGTGGGTCTGAGTCCCCTCCCAGGGTCCCCACGTGCCAGCCACGCTCCAGGCAGCCCGTGGGCCACTGTCAGTGGCTGCTGCTCCAATCCCTGCTGCCCCCCCCCGAGTCCCTGTGCTTGGACATGACAACTTACAATTCAGAAAAGTCCCGACAGGAACACGTGGACCACATAACACCCTCCCAGGGACCGTGTGTGACACCCCTGGCTCAGAGCCCGTTCCCCTTCCCACACTGACCACAGCTGAGTACTGTAAAGACAATTAACATTCTGTTTGTGTTTGTATTTTCCCTGACTTAAAGATAACTCAGTAGTATTTGAATAGTGCATAACCTACCTGTAATGACGCCGATGTTTCTGCTTTACCGTGCATGAGGTTCCCCAGAACAGGGAACATTTCACTAAGTCTCGTGGGCCGAGCCCCTGGCACGTGCCAGGGCTCGCTCCAACCCGGGTTGTAGGTTTTAGGGCTTTTTCTGTTTCATTCTAAGGTTAATTTTTTCCAATGTCATAAAGCACGTCCTATTGTTATGCAACAAACCACAGACAGTCACTCGGAGTGTTGGTCCCACCTTTTTTTTTTATGCAGTATATTCACCTGTAAATAATTTTTGTGTAAAATTTGACAGAAAAGTATATTTACTACACTGTAAATACATGTGACAATATATTGTATTATTTTGCTTTTTTTGTAAAGCAGTTAGTTGCTGTATATGTATAACATATAAATTTGATTATTCTAGTGTTAGTAACTGTTAACTACTACTCCTCCTTCCTGCTGGTGCGTTACGTCATTTAAACCAGAAGCTGTGTACGACACACTCACCTGTGTATGATCTCACTGCTCCCATCTGGCCTCAGCTCGGAGGGGCTCCCTCCTCCCCAGTCCTGCTCATACTGTACAAGTGAGTGTGTGAGCCCAGCGAGAGCCCACCAGTCCCAGCACCGGTGGGAGCTGTAGGTCCAAATGGTGGAAACTGGTTTCAGATAATTATTGTTCACCCCACTCTCCCCTCATGTATGTACTTTTCCTTTTTTTTGAAGTAAACTGTAAATTCAACCTGCTCCCAGTTGTTTGAAGGTCATTCCCAGGGGCTGTGGGGTGAAGGTGGTGCATGTGGCATCCTTGCTCTGTTGGGACAGGGAGTTTGGGTGGGTTCTTTGGGGCTGAACCAAGGGATCCAGCCCAGTCCCAGACCCAAACTCCCACTTTTTGGGGGAGAATTAGAACCAAGTTGAAATCCAGTGTCTGGGGTTTGTCTTCCCAGACTGGTGCTGCTCTGAGTGTGTGAACCTGCATAGATCTAAGTAATGGCAAACCCAATTGCCTGCGGTGACTGAGGACAGAATAAAGCCCATTGTCTTGAATTTCATGTCACTTCAATAAGATTATCATAACTGAATAATAAATCAGAATATTTCTTTTTTAAATGTAAATTTAATATTGTAATAAAACAGCTGCTTGGTCTTTAAAGAACAATTCAGTATAATTTGTCTATTTGAGCTTTTCTAGCTTAGAAGCTTGAGGTTTCAGCTGTCAGGCAACTTCTATGACAAACGATTAATCACATCTATTTTCTTTTAGGGGGATACATTACTTTCCCATTAAAAATGTATAAGTACTTATGTTCTGGCTTTGTGAATCGTAAAAGGATGTAACGACACATTAAAGTGTGACTGCATTGACTTCTTCTGAGACATCTTATTGTTCCTGCACAGTGAATGGACAGACAGACCTGCAGACACCTGGCCAGGTGATTCCTGCCCTGCTCCTGGTACCACCCGGGGCTGCACCAGTGGAGGAGCAGCAGGTTGGGAACTGTTTCATTCCAGGAGTCCATTTTCTTTACTTTAGAAGAAATGTTCATTAGTCCTAAGCTGGACCTCAAGTGGGAGCCAGGCAGGTGCCGACTCCTGAGCAGCACCTGCTCAATCACTGCTGCCAAAAACATTCCTAAAGTTCCTCCTTTGGACAGCTGAGCCTCCCTGCTACTTGAAATCACAGATACACTGTAGCCACAGGGACAGAATGAAAGGAGAAAGAGTTTTATTTTAGCTATGTTTTTGTGCAGTTGGAAAAACTATATTTAGGGGAAAATTGCACCCTTGGAGCAGGCTGTTCTGTCTAAAGAAATAGCTTCAAAATCTCTGCCCAGCTGATGTTGAAATATTTTACAATGGAAAATAGTAAAGTAAAAATGCATTGATGTGTGGGTATAAATTCTGTTCTTGAGCTAAAAAAACGACAAGGAGGAAGAGAAAGGAAGTTGTTATTCACAAGCAGTAAGTCTGACCCATAATATGAGTGGCTCATTCCTAAATATTAATCTGTCTCTCTGGCATAAATATTTCCAAATACCTCTGACTTGGAATAACAACTTTTCATATTTTAGATAGCACAAAATTTCGTATTAAACTTGTAATTCCCTTAATAGGAGACTCGCTTGAGCACATTCAAAAGCTGCACAGGAACACAGACAGACATTAAAATTAAAGCCCCTTCTTGTCCTTGCTGCACGTTCCTGTTCCTGGCTGACCCCAGGAGGGCTCAGAGCTGCCCATGAAGGTGCCCCAGCACTGTCATGGGTGAGATGGATAAAATTTGGTGCCTTAGGTCCTATCATAGGATCGGATTCTGCTGCAAGTTGGTCACTTCTGCCATTGTCAAATGCTTTTTATTGTCTGTCCTCCCCTTAGGCCCCTCTGTGTGGGACAGGTGACAGAACCTGACCCTCACCAGTGATGAGTCACCTGGTGTCACAGAACAGCCAAAGCCAACCTCCTGAGCTGGGCAGTGCTATCAACAGTCCCTTTCAGAGCAGCCACAGCCTTTCCCACTACTGGAGTTAGGATTTCCAGGTGTGAATCCTTTGTGCCATGGAACAAGGGCTCCAGGTGACTGCTCCTGTGTTTAACAAGCTCTCAAAGGAAAATCTCTCCCAGGTTGTGTGGGTGGAGAGTGTAGAATAACATCTCCTGTGATGGGACTTGTTCACACAAGTATGGGTTTGTTCTTCAAAGGAATCATGAAAAAACTTCTGACAACGGCATCTTTCAGGATATTCAAATGGCAGCACTATAAATAGCCAGGAGTAACTATATGCTCAAGAAAATCCCACTGCACTATTAAATTGTATTTTAATTTTTTTTCTCATAGCATACTGTCCTCCAGACAAACTAGAAATATCTGTTCTGCTGCTTCCAGTCCTAGTTAGGGACTGGGAGACTGAGGCCTGCCTGGGACAGCCAGGTGTGCAGAGGATGCAGCACAAACACTAAAGAACTGCTCATCCAGCCCTCCTCCTCCTCAGGCTGTGAGGACACAGGCAGATGAAATGGCCGATCCAGAGGAGGCAGGTCAGGGACAGACCTGACTGGGAGCGAGTTTTCCAAGCTCTATTATCAACTCTGCTTCCTCAGGCTCTGTGTTCAAGGTGTGTGGTGCCAGGCAGGGGGGCAGTGAGTGCCTCTGTCTCACCTGCTCTGGGCTCCATTCCCCTAATTTGCTTCCCATGGTTCCTCCACTTGCTGGCTGTGCTCCCCAGTTCCTGCACTATCACCCAAAGGTTTTCCCCCTTTCTGGGCAATTCCTTTTCCCTTGTCTAACTGCCATACCCCTGGAGCTCATTGCAAGACAGCTGTTCTCATTTCAGAGAGGCCTGGGGTGCAGTTAAGTGCAGCGTGAGGCAGGTGAGGGTGGAGGTTTTCAGCTCTCTGTGCAAAGGGTGCGATGGAAAGTTGTGCTGCTGTGAGCAAGACCCACCCAACAGGCAGGACTGACCATGGGCAGGGACGTGTAGGACTCTGCCAGAGAACAGGGTGGGTCAGAGCGAGGCAAAACATCAAAAATGGTCCCACAACACACACTCAAGTTGCCACTGGGGTGGCTGAGACAGCACAACAAACCAGGGGAAGGAATTCCTGCACTCTCCCAGTGCCACAGGAATCACAAAGGCTGCTCCACACTGCTGGATCCTGCCAAGTACTGGATCACTCACCTCAAGAGATGCCTGTGGAACAGAGAGAAGGGGCCATCCCCAGCACTGGGTATGCTGTCCTTCCAAAGGCTGCACTGATTGATGCTCCTCTGCTCTCCCTTGTTTTTAACTCCTGGTCTCGCACAGCTCCTGAAAGAGGGAAAAATTACTGCTACTGCCTGACCAGCTGCCAACCCCTCTGTGCTGGTGAAGAGGCTGTGCAGGGGCTTGCCAGGGAGAGCAGGCCCAGCTCGGAGCGTTCAGCACCAGACACACCCCGAGCTCCTGCCCAGAGGAACAGGAGGGAGCAGGTACAGACACAGACCAGGCTGCTGCACCTCAGAGGCTGCTCCAACTCCACAAGGATTCCTCAACTAGCCCAGATTGTCCCATTGTTTTTGGGATGTGCATGGGTACAGCTGTACCTGTACCTGGAGTTCACAACAAAGAACACACTGGCCTCAAGGATGCTGACAGGCCTTACCTCTTCTTTTCTCCTTTTACTTTGTAAGGTGCCAATTTTTCTTGCTGGGAACGTTTGTTTGTTCAGTCCTCATGCAAACGGAATGGGCAGGCTGGAAAGCTGCTTCCCACCCATGGAAACTCCAGAGACATGAACTGTTCCTGTAAGGAGCAGGTGACCTGTCACACATGGACGCAGTTACTCTGTTAGCAGGTTTATTTTATTTACAATCAGTGTGATTTGATCATTACTCAACAGGAGATGTTTTCCTGCTCACTGCAGTGAGGCTCACGGCCTGTGGCTGCTGTAAGAGCTAAGCCAGGCACTGTCACAAGGCAGGACAGCCCCACGAGCTCCAACGTTTTTGGTCCCTGTGTGTGTCTGACACAGGCTATGGTTGTGACCTTGGACAAACCTCTGAACATCCAACCACCAGGCATCATAAACGCCGGAATTGCCCAACGGTAACAGCCAGGGATGGCTGTCAGTTGGGAATTCTTAACGGACAAACTGCTGAAATCCTCGGATTAATGACATTAAAAGGGCAAAGTCTCAGCATCGATGGACTTTTCCACTTCAAGTGTGGTGTGATTTGTAGTCTTTAAGAGGGCATTTGTTATTAACTCCTGACTGCTCTAAACAAAAAGATTGAGGCAAATCAGAAACTTTTCAGAGAAAAATACTTGGACAAATCCAGTGATTCAGGAAGGACAATTCTGCTCAAACACAACTGTGATTTCTCCAGGTTACTCTTTACACTCTCAGGTACCAACTGCCTGCTACAGACACATGTAAATGAACAACTGGAAGGTTTGACTCCAACCAGCCTGGTTAGTTCAATAAACCTCCCCTGTGCCCCACAGTGAAGGTGTTTCCAGCAGGTTTCTGCAGCATTACCTGGTGCAGAGCATGCTGCTCACAGCCAGGTGAGCTCCCAGGAACAGCAGCTGCTCTGCAGGATGAGACCTGGGCACTGAAAAGGGAGAAGGCTGACTGGGGAGTAACCTATCTAGATTAAAAGGAGGCTCAGCTCAGGCTGGAAGGAGCCTTGAAGTGTTTTCCTGCACTGCTGCAGCTCCCACCGGATACCCCCAGTAACATCTCTGGTTTGTAACTCACTCTTGCTCTGCTGCTCCCTGTTCCTGCCCCAAGGCCTCGCATGAGCCACCTCTCCCTGGCCTATTTCTTCCCTCTGACTTTACCACTGAGTTTCAAAAAGATACAAAGGCAGTCTAAGCTGTTCCACGGGGAAATCCAGAGCCACCTGTTCCCACAAAGGCAGGCCCAGTGACAAACTCAGAGCAGTTTCCTCAGGAGCCCTGAAGCACTGCAGTGTCCTGGACCCTCGGTGCCCTCTGACCTGCCTGGCTGCACTGAAAGGAGCAGCACCCACAAAGCCTGGGCAATTCCTCCTGCCATGCCGTGTCTTTCCAGGCTACTGTGCTGGATGGGAGAGAGAATAGACCACTCCCAAACTGCACTTCCCACGCAGACCAAGACCTGGCTGCTGCTTGGGCTGCTCCTGTCACGCCCCGAGGCCTTTCTCACCAGCCGGCTCTGCAAACTCCCAGCCTCCTCAGAAGAGCGACAGCGATTTCCCACAGTCTCTCCCACGTGCCTTGCTCAGACCCCGCAGTCACACAGCCCAGGCATTGCCAGCACCGGCCACACTTCGCTACTGTGTGTCCCCCCAAAACCTCAGAACTTCCTCGGGACACAGGAATCATTTACACGCTGGGTTTTCTTTCAAGGATGCCAAAAGCCCCCAGGCGAAATGTCGCAAGTATTAAACAATAACATGAAAAGTCTTCATTAATTCTGACTTGGTGCTGCTGCAGCCAAGCTGTAACCTTGCCTGAACACAGGCGTGCATTTCTCCTGGTTCAGCCTTGCAGTTCCAATCCCACACTGCTGCGGGCTAATACCTGTGCTCACTTACGTGTCATCACCAGGCAAACAAATATTCGTGTAAAACCCTGTCTAAAGCTCAGTTTCACCTGCTGGCGCGATAGAGCAGGGCGGTGGCAGCAGCGGCACCGGGCGGTGGCAGCAACCAGCGCTCCGGCTCGGGCCGGGCCCGCAGCACAGCCCGGGGCTGGGCAGCCCGAGCGGCTGAGGGTGCCCTGGAACCTCGAGCAGCACCGACGGGAGCCATTCCCGGCGCTGTGGGAGGTGGCTCCGAGCCCCGAGGCCAGGCCGGGGCACCGGGGCAGGGAGCGGAGCTGCGGGAATCAAACCCTCTCAGGGCAGAGAGGCCCGGGATGAGGGACACAGCGAGGGAGGGTCCGCGCTGAGCCTCGGAGGCGCGCGGGGAGCGGGGCCCCTCTGCGCCGGGACCCCGCGAGTACCGCGGGNGACTCCGGGCGCGATCCCGGCCCCGATCACGATCCCGGCCCCGATCACGATCCCGGCTCCAGGCGCGATCCCGGCTCCGGGCGCGATCCCTGCCGGGGCCGGTCCCGCTCCCTCACGGCCGGGGCGGGGCCGCGCGGCGCGGGCGGGTCTCGCGGGACGCGGCGCTCTCGCGAGAGGGGCGGAGCGGGGCGGGGCGCGGCGCTGCATGTCGGAGCCGGGCGGCTCGGGCGAGCGGCACGTGGGGTGGCACCGGCACCGCGCGGGGA